>CM024761.1:87972281-88359835 GCA_014218235.1 Colocasia esculenta
CCTTCTTCGTCCATCCTTGGTCTTTATACATGATAGTAGAGTTTAGTGGAAGTCACAATACCTTTAGAACAGTGTAATTATTTCTGTTTAGATGTTTGGTACTTCAAGCCTTGATTTAGATCCTTGAAATACTTTGAGATTATCTATCTTGTAGGAATCTATCCAACAAACTCTTGTTGTCATGGCTATACTTCCAGTAGTACATCATGCTTAGTTTTAGCTAGACAAGCATGGATTGTAACCTTATGTTTCGTCATGCTTGTTTAGAATATAAATCACTATGGAGACTACAAATAGGTTCTTCTATTTGATATAATTCATGCCTTAATCCATAGGTTCCATAATCGGTATTCTTAAAGTGTATTCAAAGTCATTCTGAAAAGAGAACTGGCGGCTGTCGACAGCCTGCCCATAGCTGTCGACAGACCTAGTCTCCTAGAACCTCAAACTGCTGGGGCTGTTGCTACCTGTCGACAGCCAGCCCATAGCTGTCGATAGATACACTCAGAACCAGCAAAACCGTGCTCTGGCTATTGCTACCTGTCGACAGCCACTTCCTGGCTGTCGACACCTACTGTCCTGACTTGTATTTCAGCAATCATTCATGTAAGAACTCTTGTTAAAACATCATCCTAATAGCCTAGCAAGCTACCCCCTTATTTACCTTGGTAAATACTGTCCTATTACACAAAGTTTACCTACATTGTGTGCCTCACTCATCCTTGGATAATTCGAGAAGAAATCAACTACGTATGATACCCTGTTGATTCTATTCTCTTGTATTCGGTAACTAAGTTCATAAAACTTGACAACCTGAGAGTTCAAATGCTTGAACACCTTGCGAGATTTGATTAACTGATGATGACATTTATTGAGTCCTTGGAGCCCACCTGACTGAAATGCCTGTGCAAATAGGGCTGGTTCAGTCTTGGGAGGAGCACTTGAATTTGTCAGTAGCCGCGCGGGGGCAATGAGGACAATGGGATGTTTGGCATTGCATCAATTACTGTTTGATTATGGTCATCATAATTCCTGTTCTGTATAACTATTAAATGAGCCAGTTTTGAGTTATATACCTGAGCATGCCTTGTGTTTCATTATCACTGTTTCAAGCTTACTGTCCTGACATTTAAATGTGCCTCTTTGTTATCCGTTCTGCCATTGTCTTGGCTATCATGTATTCACCCTTTGAATTAAGGATTTGAGTCCTACTGGGCTAGTTAGCTCGTCAAATCCTATTTTTTTTCAGGTTATCTACAGTTCTAGAAGGCGGGACATCGGGATTTAAGGGCTGAGAGATCAACCTTTACGGTGTTTAAGTTTGAATTGTAAATGGAGAGTCATGTATTACCTGTAGAATGTCAACGAATAATTATTTTTAAATTATTAAAGTCCCGAGCAATTTACTGCTCAATTAGTTTAAAGTTGACTCTTGACTCCTCATGCGTTCACGTTCCGGCATTTATAGTTATATTAAATGATGGGACGTGACATGGGCCGAGGGTCGGGTTGTCAGGGTCATTACAGGTATGGTAGTATCTAGGGCTTCTTGACATCAAACTCCCCTTGTACTTGTTTGACAATCAGCTTCGAGTCTCCAAACACTTACAACATCGTAATGTTCATGAAAAGGGCCACTTGCAAGCCAATGCTTAGGGCCTCATATTCGGCCTCATTGTTTGTACATGGCTTGTTAATAGAGCAGGAGGTGTGTGTGACTTCTCCTTCCGGCAATTTCAGAACGATGCCTGCCCCTGCTCGGACTCTTGCACTGCCATATGCAGTCTCTTCTATTCTTGAAGCCCCATCAAAATATAGCTGCCAGGTAGCCATCTACAACTGGTTCACTTCATGGGTCTCATCTTCTGGTAGCTCTGTAATGAGTGGGGAATTTTCTGGCACAGGATGAGCTGCAAAGAAATCTGCTACTGCCTGCCCCTTGATTGCTTTTTGAGGATATAATTGATGTCAAATTCCATCAATATAACAGCCCATTTACCAATCCTTCCTCTTAGTGCCGGTTGGAAGAGTATGTATTTGATGGGGTCAGCTCTGGATATCAGCCTAACCTTACGTGATAACATATAGTGTCTCATCTTCTTGGTTGCAAACACCAAGGCTAGGCAAACTCTCTCAATTGGAGAATACCTCTATTCTACACCAACTAACCTCTGACTAAGGTAGTAAAGAGCTTGCTCTTTTCCTTCCTCATTCTCCTGTGCCAGCATAGCTCCCAAGGAGTGCGTTGTGGTTGCTATGTATAAGATCAGAGGGCGACCCTTTATTGGAGCCCCCAGCACTGGTCGAGTGTTTAAATATATCTTCAGTTGGTCCATAGCATTCTGACACTCCTAGTTCCATTGAAAAGGGACATCTTTCCCATTAACTTGTGGAAGGGCTGACACTGCCCAGATAGATTCGAGATGAACCTACGGATGTAGGTCAGTCGTCCTTGCAATGATCTGAGCTCAGTCAGATTCTTCGGAGGCGGTATCTATTCTTCTGTATCGGACAATGAAGCCCAAGAATTTTCCTTTGGATACCCCGAAGGCACACTTCATCGGGTTCATTTTTAGCTCATATTGTCTCAACCTTTAAAATATGGCCCTGAGATCAGCCAGATGATCTTCTCTTTATCTGGTTTTGACTACCAGATCATCAATGTAGCACTCCACCTTCTTGTAAAGCAGCTCATCAAAGATCTTCATCATTGCTCATTGGTAGGTTGCCCCAGCATTTCTGAGACTGAAGGGCATCCTTTTGTAGTCGAAGATCCCTTTAGGTGACCTGAAATCTGTGTGTACTCTATCTTGTTCTGCTATCCAGATCTGGTTGTAGTCGGATGACCCATCCATGAATGATAGGGCTTCATGTCCAGTGGTTGCATCGATCATCACTTTGGTGATTGGCACTGGGAAATCATCTTTTGGGCAAGCCTTGTTTAGATCTCAGAAATCCACATAGATCCTGATCTGTTCAATTTTCTTTTTGACAAGGACAATGTTCGCCAACCAAGTAGTATATTGGTTTTCTTCAACAAAGTCTACATCTATCAATTTATCTACCTCTGCACATACTTTGTTTATCAATTATGTTCTCATTATTCTAGGAGATTGCTTGACCGGTTCAAATTTTGGGTCAATTGCCAAGATGTGTTGTGCCACTTGAGGGCTGATCCCAGCATTTCCTTATAGTTCCAAGCAAAACAATCTCAAAATTTTTGTAACAGCTGGCAATACTGCTACTTCTCTTCTTCTGGGATGAGGGCACTTAAGAAGGTTGGTCTGTAATCATCCTTCGTGCCGAGGTGCACTTCTACCAACTCATCAACTGTGGCTTGGCCGCCATCTTCTAGCTCCTCTGGTGCCGGTTGAAGGTCCACAAAACCTTCTTCATTAGATTCTGCCTCTAGCACCTCCACATATTCTCTTTATTGGTCTTCAACTGGCGTACTTTCTTCAGACTCTTCTTTTTGTTGGACCTCTTGGCTTGGACTTGGTGAGGTGTATGTTGTCACTTCTTGGTCTTTTGTCTCCCTTGAGTCTACAAAGACTAGCTGGGCAATCTCATCATCTTTGTTTTCTCCATTTGCCGACAATACCTGGGTGGTGAGCTCCATAGACATGTTGGAGACATCGTTGCCCCCTAAGGAGGTTCGTCTGTAGTACCCTAGAATTTCCTTAAATGTATTCTGTTCATTGTGTGTTTATTTCTGCATAAATTGAATGCTGTTCTGTGTAGAACTAGGCGTCAAGATCATTTGATGTTAAAGCTTGTAAGCGGCAACATCGCATGCCGTTTATGGGATGTTAACGACGATAGGTGTTGACGTTTAATATTTTTTCTGAATTATTTAATTTTGGGCAAGACTATAAACGACATCATCGATGGACGTTTATATTGAGGAAAACGGTAACATATGTTGACGTTAAGTTGACTTGCCTGTTTTTGAGCTTTCCGTTCCGGATCAAGGAAAACGGCCGTTTCAGGAAGGCTTTAATGAGCTGATCCGAGGCGTTTAGATCCGAGGGTCAGGGTTGGGTTGGCCTTGGCTTGAGAGGTCTTTATAAGACCAGATCTCGCAGGAAGAAAGAGGGTTTTTGCCTTTGTTCTGGAAGGGAGAAAGAGGGCCGAGGAAGGGATCTGCAGAGCAATCTGGTGCTTGTTCGTGCGGTTCGAAGGCATCTACACCAAGGAGATTCATAGGACTTCGTGCCCAAAAGCTCATCCAGGCGGAGGAACTTCATCGAAGGAGGTTTCGGACTGCTTGAAGACGGAGGAAAGAACTGTCTCCCTGGCGAGACGGGCTTCTTCGAGCTCGGATTCGACACTCCATTAGGAGGGATTGAGGCAAGTTACATGGAGGATTTAGTTTAGGATATGATATACTACGTATTTAACAATTTTTCCGTATTTTTAAAGCATGTAAACAACCTACGGGAAGGGTTAGAAACGTCGTCATTTCATGCAGGTTTCTGTGTTTTTCTGTGTCTTAGAACTAGACGTCAAGGGTATTGCCGCCTATAATATGTAAACGGCAATATCGACTGCCGTTTAGTTCATCCAAAATATATATGTATTTTCTGTCCTTTCTATATGTTAACGGCGCTATGTGCCGCCGTCGGTCTGTGTTAACGGCGCTATGTGCCGCCGCCTATAATTACTTAACGACAATGTATGTGGACGTCGACTATAGTAAACGTCGTACCATTGACGTCAAGTTTAACAGAATTGTATATTTCCAGAAATCCGAGTGAATTGGTTTTAAATGTATAAATTATGAATGTATGTGTTTCAGCCATGTAATACTAGAGTATGTTATTGTTATGGACTGTCTATTGCTATAATGTGCAGGTTCTATATATTTATATATATATATATGAATTGATGAACATGCATAATTACATGACAATGATCAAGGTTTAAATTGTATAAGATAAGTGCAATGATGTAACAGAAAGCATGTTGATTGATGTTTAGATTACTGCAATAGATATGATATGTCTGTTTCATGTGAAAATTGTGAGCTTTTCTCAATATTAAACCATGTTAGTTAGTTGATTTAATAGAGTTAATTTCATGAAAATAGTTACAGAAATCAGAAAATTATGAAAATTGGCATGTGTATTGAAATTACTGATTTCGAATTTCTGTTAAAATTTCAGAATTTTCGGACATGTGTACGTTCTGTTATGAATTTCTGAACAATATATTACACATAGAATTGAATAAAAATGCATGAAAATGCAAGAATGAATATTAATAGCCTGATAGAAATCTGTTGTACAGTAAATAGGATTTCAGAACTGAAAGTGTTGTATTTTGAAATATTGCATTGACTCATGTTAAATAGTATGAAATGAAATGTCACTATCTATTATGCATGTTAGTGTATGCGTTATAACAATGATGCCAATAAGACATTGCTATCTTAGAGATTCCTACAAGGAACTACACCGTAGATGCCCCTATGGTAATGGTTCACCTACATGTAAAGAAATGAATCCGTGGGCAACGGATTGAAATCCTGGAGGTAGACTTGTTCTACTGGTCAAGGTGGGAAGGACTTTCCCCGGTTTTGCGCAAATACCATGACTTCATCACCGCATTGCCTAGGTGATAAGTGAATGATAAATGACTACTGATCTCTAATTTAGTGTGGGCTATGTCTTGGCAATTATATGAAAATGACTACATGCTACCAGTTACATATCTACATGCTACATGTTACATGCCACAAGTTACATGTCTACCTGTTCTACATGCTACATACTACATGTTATATGCTTACATTCCTACATGTGAACTTGTTCAAAGGATTTCATGTTACATGTCAATGTTTTAATATTACTACATGAAAATTGTTGTGTAAAAAATAGTACATGCATAAATGAGAAATTGATACATGGGAATTGTTGTAGGTCACATAACATCGAATAGATTCCATGAATTAGTAATTCCATGCTATATGTGAAACAGTTTTATTTCCTTAATAGTAGAATCACTATGAAATGAATGATTGCCAATGGACTTAGAACTATCGTAAGAAAAGTATATGATATCAATGAATGGAATGCTAATGTACTACCATGTTTTAAAATTAATATACTGTTAATATCTTGAACTGTCTTTCATGTGATTTGCTAGGTCTTGTAGACTCATACTTGCCTAACATTTCAGGAGAGCCAGAGGATACAGAGGAGTTAGTGCAAACTGACTCAGAGCGTGAGGACGTGGAGACTTAGCTTGGCATAGAGATTTAGAGTGAATCTTGTATGTGAGGATCTTATGTAATTTCTTTTATGAAGCTGATCTTTGGACTGTATTAAACTTTGGACTATTGTTATTTTTTATGCATTAGATTTGCTTTTGAATAAATGCTGATTATAAGTGTTTAATTCCATATTCGGACATTTATCATTGGAATTGAATAGTTATTTGTGTATATTTCAACCTGTATTGTAATTGTTGGATTCGTTCCACTGTAATACCTCTATTAGATCCAATGTGAGTTGGTGTAACTGTACTGGGTCTAAGAGGGGCGTTACAGAGATTGGTATCAGAGCAATCCAGGTTGAACATGTACATAAATAGAATATCAGTATTGTATTCATATTTCAAGTCTGCATAAAGAATTAGTCCAAGTTATGTAGAATGATAGGTTATTAAATAGGATGCTTATTTTGCAGACTATGGCGACTCGTGGACGTAGAGGAGCTGGCCCGGCTCGAGGTGATGAGTCAGCGGGTGATCAGCAGGCTCAGGACCAGACTGGTGTACCTTTGCCACCCCCACCACCACCTGTAGACTACGGAGCATTGATGCAAGGATTGGTGCATGCGATGCAGACTCAGGCTCAGACTACAGCGGCATTGCAGGCGCAGGTGCAGGTTCAGGTCGGTAGCAGCAAGAATTATTCAAGGTGTTAACTGGAAGAGTTGTCATCTGAGAGATGTTTTGGACTGTAGGCACGAGCACCAGCTCAGGATGCAGTTTTTGGAGGAGTGCCTATGATGGAAAGATTTCGGAGGATGACCCCGCCTTTCTTTAAGGGAGAGAGTGATCCCATTCTTGCGGAGAGTTGCCTTAGAGAGACGGAGAAGATCTTTCATGCCCTTTGTTGTGCGGAAGAGGAGAGAGTGTCCTTAGCTACTTATATGCTGCAGGTAAAGATAGATTTTAAGGAGTTTTATTGGTATTGGTTGGAATATATCTTAGATGTACTTACCTTCTTTTGCAGGAGCGTGCCGACGTGTGGTGGTCCTCTGTACTACGCACACAGTTTGAAGATGGTGCTATGGAGGTTGCATGGACTGAATTCGTCCGTTTGTTCAAGGCGAAGTATATTCCAGAGCACGTGCAGGACCGCATGGAGCAGGAGTTTTTGACGTTGACCCAGGGGTCAATGAGTGTACTTGAGTATGAGGCAAGATTTGCGGAGCTATCCAAGTATGCTCCTCACATTGTGGCAGATGAGCGGAGGAAGGTAAAGAAATTTATCATGGGGTTGAAGCCGTCCCTGAGGACGAGGCTAGTGGCATTAGGACATCGTTCCATGGAGGAAGCTTTGTCAGCAGCTTGCATGCAGGAGGCAGAGATGGAAGTTTACCTTGAAGAGAAGAGAGCTTCTTTGAAGAGGCCAACATCATCTTTCCAGCGGCAGGATAAGAAGAAGAAGACCCCAGTTTTTCAGCAAAGAGCAGTGGTTCCAGCGAGAGCAGCGGCACCGACTCCAGGCGGAGGTATGATTACAGAGAAGCCAGTGTGTACCCAGTGCGGGAAGCGTCATGGAGGCGAGGTGTGTTGGGTGACTTCCGGGAGATGCTTGAGATGTGGTGATAAGAACCACAAGATCAGAGACTGTCCGAAGATGGCGCAGCAGACTGCAGCAGCAGCACCACCAGCAGCAGCGAGACCGGCACCGAGAGCAGCAGGGAGACCGAGGGCTCCGGCTCGAGTGTTCGCCTTGGCTAGAGACGAGGCAGAGTTGGCAGAGCACGTCACTGAAGGTACAATTTTAATTATGGGAATGCATGCTAGAGTCTTGTTTGATACCGGTGCCACGCATAGTTTTATTTCCGAAGGATTTGCCAAAGTCTTGATAAAGGAGAATGGTCTAGTTCCAGAAAAGTTGGAGGTTCCCTTGTCTGTTCATACTCCAGCAGGAACTATCTTGACCGAGCAGTGTTTTTCGTCGCTTTCTGTGTGCATTGAGGAGCAAGTTTTGCCTGGTAATTTCTATTTGCTGAAGATGAAGGATTATGATGCTATCTTGGGCTTTGATTGGCTTGAGGAGCATTATGCTTTGATGGATTGTCGGCGGAAGCTTATAGTTTTCCGGATTCCTGGAAAGGAGGAGTTTGTTCACCCTTTGCCCAAGGTCATGTCGGGTAAGTTTGTGATTTCAGCTTTGAAGGCGACTCGGATGTTAAGCAAGGGTTGCCCTGGTTTTCTGTCTAGTGTGGTTGTGACTGAGGATTCGAAGAAGGTTCTATCTGTCGAGAATATTGAGGTGGTCAGAGATTTCAGCGATGTCTTTCCTGAAGATTTGTTAGGTTTGCCACCTGCAAGGGAGTTAGAGTTTGGCATTGAGCTTGTACCCGGCACAACACCTATTTCCATTGCACCTTATCGCATGGCGCCAGCGGAATTGGCAGAATTAAGGAAGCAGCTGCAGGAATTACTTGATAAAGGCTTCATCCGGCCGAGCGTTTCGCCATGGGGAGCACCTGTTCTTTTTGTGAAAAAGAAGGATGGATCGATGAGGTTGTGCATAGATTACCGTAAGCTTAACCAGGTAACTGTTAAAAACAAGTACCCTTTACCTCGTATTGATGACTTGTTTGATCAGTTGCGAGGAGCTTCTGTATTCTCTAAGATTGATCTTCGTTCTGGCTATCATCAACTCCGAATTAAGCCGGAAGATTCTGCTAAGACGGCTTTTAGGACGAGATATGGCCATTATGAATTCCTTGTCTTACCCTTTGGCTTGACAAATGCTCCAGCAGTTTTCATGGATTTGATGAATAGAGTTTTTCGGCAGTATCTGGATTCTTTTGTGGTAGTCTTCATTGATGATGTGTTGATTTATTCGCCCGATGAAGAGACTCATAGTGAGCATCTGAAGATTGTGTTGGGTGTCCTGAGGGAGCACAAGCTGTATGCTAAATTCAGCAAGTGCAACTTCTGGATGAAAGAAGTCCATTTCTTGGGTCATGTTATATCGGGAGAAGGTGTGTCTGTAGATCCAGCTAAAGTGGAAGCTGTTCTTGATTGGGAGAGACCGAGATCTTCAGCTGACATCAGGAGTTTTCTCGGTTTGGCTGGCTATTATAGGAGATTCATCGAAGGATTTTCTTCTATTGCAGCGACTTTGACGAGGTTGACAAGGAAAGGAGTCAAGTTTGAGTGGTCAGAGGCTTGTGAAAAGGCGTTCCAGGAATTGAAGGCTCGTCTGACCTCAGCGCCAGTGCTTGTTTTGCCCAATGAGTAGATTCCTTCTCTATCTACACTGATGCTTCGAAGATTGGGCTTGGTTGTGTTCTGATGCAAGGTGGTCGAGTTGTGGCGTATGCTTCTAGGCAACTTAAGGAGCATGAGCGCAACTACCCGACCCATGACTTGGAGTTAGCAGTTGTGGTCTATGCTTTGAAAATTTGGAGGCACTATCTATATGGAGTTAGATTTGAGCTCTTCTCAGACCACAAGAGTCTCAAATACTTGTTCTCGCAGAAGGAGTTGAATCTGAGACAGCGGAGGTGGATAGAATTCATGAAAGACTATGATTTCGATCTGTCTTACCATCCAGGGAAGGCCAATGTAGTGGCAGATGCGTTGAGCAGTAAAAGACAGATGATGAGGCAAGACTGGAAGATGCTTGATGACGTTTCAAGTTCTTTGGCTGTTCTAGAACCTCAATTGTGTAACTTGTTCATGGCACCGTTGTCTTTGAGATCTTCTATTCTTGATCGAGTCATTGCGTTGCAGAAAGATGATCCGTTGTTGCAGGAGTTGGTTGGAAAGAGTGGAGTTATCAGAGATGAAGATGATGTAATTCGCTTGAATCTTAGGGTTTGTGTCCCTAATATTGTTGATCTAAGAAAGGAAATTTTAGAGGAGGCTCATAGATCTCAGTTCTCTATTCATCCAGGCAGTGGGAAGATGTACAAGGATCTAAAGCGTTCTTTCTGGTGGGCTGGCATGAAGTGAGATGTGGCTGATGTTGTGGCGAAGTGTCTGATTTGTCAGCAAGTGAAGGCAGAGCGTCAGCGACCTTCAGGCTTGATGCAGAGGTTAGATATCCCTCAGTGGAAGTGGGAGCAAGTGACCATGGACTTTGTATCCGGATTGCCTAGATCGGCTAGAGGAAATGATTCTATTTGGGTAATCGTTGATAGATTTTCGAAGAGTGCTCATTTCCTGGCCATGAAGAAGAAGCAGTCCGTTGAGAGCTTGGCCAGGCTGTATATTGATAATATTGTGAAGCTGCATGGGATTCCGAAGTTGATTATCTCAGATCGTGATCCGAGATTCACTTCCAGGTTTTGGCAGAGTTTGCAGCAGGCTTTTGGCAGTCAGTTGAAGTTGAGTTCAGCATTTCATCCGCAAACGGATGGACAGTCCGAGAGGACTATTCAGACGTTGGAAGATATGCTTCGAGCTTGTGTTTTAGAATGGAAAGGTGATTGGAGCGCCATCTATCTCTTGTGGAATTTGCTTATAATAACAGTTTCCATTCGAGCATAGGAATGGCACCTTTTGAAGCTTTGTATGGAAGACCCTGTAGATCACCATTGTGTTGGGAGGAGTCAGGAGATAGACATCTGGTTGGACCTGAAGTAGTGCAAGAGACTTCAGCAAAGATTCAGATGATTGTGCAGAGAATAAAAGCGGCTCAGGATCGTCAAAAGAATTATGCAGATGCAAGAAGGAAGGATTTGGCATTCGAGGTTGGAGACCATGTTTTCCTTAAGGTTTCGCCAACCAGAGGTGTAGTAAGATTCGGAAAGAGGGGTAAGCTGAACCCGAGATTCATTGGACCCTTTGAAATTCTGAAGAAGATCGGGAATGTGGCATACCAGTTAGCTTTGCCGCCATCTTTAGCAGCGGTCCATCCAGTATTTCATGTATCCATGTTGAGGCGGTATGTTAGAGATCCGGCTCATGTGATCAGTTATGAACCGATTCAGTTGCAGCCAGATTTGTCTTATGCTGAGCAACCTGTGGAGATTCTGGACAGGAAGGTGCAAGAATTAAGATCAAAGTCCATTCCATTTGTGAAGGTTCTATGGAGGAACTTCTCACGTGAAGAGGCAACGTGGGAGCTTGAAGAAAGAATGAAGAAGCTTTATCCGTCCTTGTTCGGTGAGTAACTTAACTCAATCTTCGAGGACGAAGATTATTTTAAGGGAGAGAGGGTGTAGTACCCTAGAATTTCCTTAAATGTACTCTGTTCATTGTGTGTTTATTTCTGCATAAATTGAATGTTGTTCTGTGTAGAACTAGGCGTCAAGATCATTTGACGTTAAAGCTTGTAAGCGGCAACATCGCATGCCGTTTATGGGATGTTAACGACGATAGGTGTTGACGTTTAATATTTTTTCTGAATTATTTAATTTTGGGCAAGACTATAAACGACATCATCGATGGACGTTTATATTGAGGAAAACGGCAACATATGTTGACGTTAAGTTGACTTGCCTGTTTTTGAGCTTTCCGTTCCGGATCAAGGAAAACGGCCGTTTCGGGAAGGCTTTAATGAGCTGATCCAAGGCGTTTAGATCCGAGGGTCAGGGTTGGGTTGGCCTTGGCTTGAGAGGTCTTTATAAGACCAGATCTCGCAGGAAGAAAGAGGGTTTTTGCCTTGGTTCTGGAAGGGAGAAAGAGGGCCGAGGAAGGGATCTGCAGAGCAATCTGGTGCTTGTTCGTGCGGTTCGAAGGCATCTACACCAAGGAGATTCATAGGACTTCGTGCCCAAAAGCTCATCCAGGCGGAGGAACTTCATCGAAGGAGGTTTCGGACTGCTTGAAGACGGAGGAAAGAACTGTCTCCCTGGCGAGACGGGCTTCTTCGAGCTCGGATTCGACACTCCATTAGGAGGGATTGAGGCAAGTTACATGGAGGATTTAGTTTAGGATATGATATACTACGTATTTAACAATTTTTCTGTATTTTTAAAGCATGTAAACAACCTACGGGAAGGGTTAGAAACGTCGTCATTTCATGCAGGTTTCTGTGTTTTTCTGTGTCTTAGAACTAGACGTCAAGGGTATTGCTGCCTATAATATGTAAACGGCAATATCGACTGCCGTTTAGTTCATCCAAAATATATATGTATTTTCTGTCCTTTCTATATGTTAACGGCGCTATGTGCCGCCGTCGGTCTGTGTTAACGGCGCTATGTGCCGCCGCCTATAATTACTTAACGACAATGTATGTGGACGTCGACTATAGTAAACGTCGTACCATTGACGTCAAGTTTAACAGAATTGTATATTTCCAGAAATCCGAGTGAATTGGTTTTAAATGTATAAATTATGAATGTATGCGTTTCAGCCATGTAATACTAGAGTATGTTATTGTTATGGACTGTCTATTGCTATAATGTGCAGGTTCTATATATTTATATATATATATGAATTGATGAACATGCATAATTACATGACAATGATCAAGGTTTAAATTGTATAAGATAAGTGCAACGATGTAAAAGAAGCATGTTGATTGATGTTTAGATTACTGCAATAGATATGATATGTCTGTTTCATGTGAAAATTGTGAGCTTTTCTCAATATTAAACCATGTTAGTTAGTTGATTTAATAGAGTTAATTTCATGAAAAATAGTTACAGAAATCAGAAAATTATGAAAATTGGCATGTGTATTGAAATTACTGATTTCGAATTTCTGTTAAAATTTCAGAATTTTCAGACATGTGTACGTTCTGTTATGAATTTCTGAACAATATATTACACATAGAATTGAATAAAAATGCATGAAAATGCAAGAATGAATATTAATAGCCTGATAGAAATCTGTTGTACAGTAAATAGGATTTCAGAACTGAAAGTGTTGTATTTTGAAATATTGCATTGACTCATGTTAAATAGTATGAAATGAAATGTCACTATCTATTATGCATGTTAGTGTATGCGTTATAACAATGATGCCAATAAGACATTGCTATCTTAGAGATTCCTACAAGGAACTACACCGTAGATGCCCCTATGGTAATGGTTCACCTACATGTAAAGAAATGAATCCGTGGGCAACGGATTGAAATCCTGGAGGTAGACTTGTTCTACTGGTCAAGGTGGGAAGGACTTTCCCCGGTTTTGCGCAAATACCATGACTTCATCACCGCATTGCCTAGGTGATAAGTGAATGATAAATGACTACTGATCTCTAATTTAGTGTGGGCTATGTCTTGGCAATTATATGAAAATGACTACATGCTACCAGTTACATATCTACATGCTACATGTTACATGCCACAAGTTACATGTCTACCTGTTCTACATGCTACATACTACATGTTATATGCTTACATTCCTACATGTGAACTTGTTCAAAGGATTTCATGTTACATGTCAATGTTTTAATATTACTACATGAAAATTGTTGTGTAAAAGAATAGTACATGCATAAATGAGAAATTGATACATGAGAATTGTTGTAGGTCACATAACATCGAATAGATTCCATGAATTAGTAATTCCATGCTATATGTGAAACAGTTTTATTTCCTTAATAGTAGAATCACTATGAAATGAATGATTGCCAATGGACTTAGAACTATCGTAAGAAAAGTATATGATATCAATGAATGGAATGCTAATGTACTACCATGTTTTAAAATTAATATACTGTTAATATCTTGAACTGTCTTTCATGTGATTTGCTGGGTCTTGTAGACTCATACTTGCCTAACATTTCAGGAGAGCCAGAGGATACAGAGGAGTTAGTGCAAACTGACTCAGAGCGTGAGGACGTGGAGACTTAGCTTGGCATAGAGAGATTTAGAGTGAATCTTGTATGTGAGGATCTTATGTAATTTCTTTTATGAAGCTGATCTTTGGACTGTATTAAACTTTGGACTATTGTTATTTTTTATGCATTAGATTTGCTTTTGAATAAATGCTGATTATAAGTGTTTAATTCCATATTCGGACATTTATCATTGGAATTGAATAGTTATTTGTGTATATTTCAACCTGTATTGTAATTGTTGGATTCGTTCCACTGTAATACCTCTATTAGATCCAATGTGAGTTGGTGTAACTGTACTGGGTCTAAGAGGGGCGTTACATCGTCACTTGTGGTTGTAGCTATCTTAGTTGTGTATCTTTCTTCAGGGTAGTCATCATAAACCACCCCTGATGGGCTCTTCTCTGTTTGGTCGGCTATGCTGATCATGCCAACGATATAGATTTCTCCCAGTGACAAGCCGAGTCCCGGGTGCTGTGTAATCTTTTCCTGTCCATATTCAGAGGGTACCATAGCTTTCAGAACTTCTCCCTTTGACTGAGAGATTGACAGAGAGGGATCTGTTGTCTGCTAGCCAGTCGAGTGACTGTGTTGGACATGTCTGAGAACCCCATGATTGGTACCAAGGGATCTCCAGTCTCTTCGGGGATTTTACAATCATCATCCCTCTCATTGGCTGCTCCTCAGCCACATAGAAGACCGTGAAGCGGCCATATGGATGAGATATCACCATGGTCTTCAACGCCTTCATAGTTTGACAGTCTATTTCAACAGCTGGCTTTGCGAGGCTCTATGGGACTAGAATGAGTTCTTGTTCTTCATCTTCTTTTTGCACAGTAGAATCATGTTTGCAAACTGGGGCATCGCATGATTGCACATCCACCTTCTTAGATGGTGCAGGCTCTGCAGCAGCAATCCCCGGCAGTGGCGGTGGAAACCACTCATCGATGATAGGGACTTTCTTCTCTTTGGATTTCTGAGAGATTTGACTCTCCGTGTGCTCCAAGTACAAATTAGCATCCAAGAGATGACACTCATATACTTCAAAAGAGTGTGCGTCGACAAAAGCCCTATGCTTCTCCCCTTCTTTGATGTATTTTATACACTGGTGCAATGTCGATGGGACCACTCCATTTTGATGGAGCCAAGGTCGACCCAATAGAGCTTTGTATGATGTGATTGCATTGATCACATGAAACTGGACCTTTGTCTTGAAGTCCCCCAGAGTTATGTCAAACTCCGTGACCCCTAGGGGAACCTCGAACTTTTGATTGAAGCCTGCTATCCTCACATCATGCACAGAGGTGAGGTGCACATTAAAATGATACTTTTGATAGATTTTGTATGGTAGGATGTTGACTACTGCTCTAGGATCTACCAGAATTCTATTTAGGGGCAGCCCATTCAATTGCCTTCTCATGTATAATGGTCTATTGTGAGTGTTTATGGGGAGGAGCATGCCCTCTGGAGTAAATGTGATAGACTCCACATTGGCGACGACAGCCTCTACCTGCATTTCCGCCAGGCAGGCCTCATATTGCACCAAGGTCTACAAGGCTGTGATCAGTGCCTTCCTGGTCTCTTCACTGAATGAAAAAATTTCCCAGACAGTGAATCGTGCGAGGATTCTCTTTAACAACTTGGTGATTTTATTGTCTGCCTTGACATTATCCAGCTTCAATTCTTCTTTGTCATTTGTGCCGTTTCTAGCATGGAGTTCAACGACTGGACTATTCTGCTCATTGCTGGCCTTCTCTTGTACTATTGGAGGTGTAGACAGTGTTTTGGTCTGCTCTTCTACTGCCAGAAACTCAGCAAAAGATGGGACCGTGCCTCCAACCTCTTCATTCTTATAAAGTCCCGGGGGAGGTGGAACCTGTACCCCTCGAACTTCAGGTTCAGGGATTTGATAAGATGGTTCCCCTCTGAAAATGATATTTTGATTTGCTAGAGAAGGGCACCCCCATTTTCTTCTTGACCTTGTTATAAACTCAAGACCCGAGGCTCCAACCTAATTAACATCATCAGGAGGAGGATAGATTTCCTATTCTTCATGACGCTCAACCAAACCCAATAAAGAGGAGATGGTGTTGCATGTGAAGACTGCGGCTACCTTCTGCTTCTTGGATTTTCTTTTCTTTCTTTTACACTTTGTTGGCTCTTGTCCCCAGAACATGTCTTCTTGAGGCTGAGGTGCCTCTTGCCCAGTAGGTGCTTCCGGCATCAGCTTCTCTAGCTCGTCCCATGGAACGTATTATTGTAATGGATAGGGTGCCTCTCGAGCTGCTCATACTCGTCTAGTTCATCAATTAGTGCTTGCAAGCACCCAAGTGAAGGATGCCCCCTCTGTATAATGGTAGAGGCGTTTGACGCCTTCTATTGCCGAGATTTCTTTGCATGACAACCCTGGGCTCTATTGAATACCATATCAAGGTGACAACCAGTGGAAGCAGTTGAAGTGTCACTCCTCAAATATGTACTTTTGGGGTTGGCTTCTCATTTGATCTCTTCTTTGCCTTGTTAGGCACTCTTTTACAGACCTCCTGCTCCTTGATTGGGGTAAGGACATGATTTTCATATGTTTTCTCAGTGCTAGCTTCAAAGATTTCTTATGGCAACTGTTGATATAGTGAGATCATATTGATTGCAGCTTGCCGAGCAGGGGCCTCATGTGGCTGGGGCGGATCCACCTTGTATTCCCCCATTTGTAGTTCCCCCTTCTTGATCAAAGACTCCATGACATATTTAAACACATAGCAGTCTTCTAAGGGATGTCCCAGGACCTGATGGTATAGACAATACTGCGGATCATCCTTCTTTGTAGCCTCATCAGGTCTTTAGGGGTTGGTAGTGTGATTTTATTGTACCTGAGGGCCCACTCAAGTAGTGTCTTGGTTTTCTTTTGGAAAAGAGTACGGCTTCCTCACTTTGTCTTGAAAAGGAATGATCTTTCTCTGAGGTTCAGTCCTGTTGTTGGAGGATCCGACCACTGCCTTGCCCCCGTCTCTTTGCTGCTCGAAGGTTTTGAGATCCACTATATGTACCTCTTTCCCAGCAGGCTTCTTATTAGTTGGTTTGCTCTTTTGGCTTGTAAATGAATTAGTGGAGTATCTTGCCAAAAAGGCTTCAATTTCTGCCATTACATTGTTGATTCTGTCGAATGACCGGATCTCCATTCCAATCATTCTTTCCAGCAATTCTCTCTTTAGATTTTGTTTACAGATTTGTATTGCATCTTCTTAGTGGGGAGGACGCTTGCATCTCATGCTAAGGTTCCTCCATCGCTGGATATAATCCAGTGCCGACTCATCATTCTTTTGCTTGGTTGCATAGAGTTTAGCTACTATTACTTCCCTCACCGCAATGTAAAATCTTTCCCTGAATTTCTTTGCATGTCTGCCCAATCAAATATAGATCCCGCCGGGAGGCTGGAATACAATTCAAACTCCAGACCTATTAAGGAGGATCCAAAGTGATGATCAACTATCTCCATATATATATTTATATATTATATATATTTTTTGGTGATCAACAAAACCTTGGAAATTGTTGACTAACACTATTTTCTGAAGCTTGTCAACATGTATCAAATAAAACAAATTCAGTAAATTACTTACACTCATCTTTATTAGAAGTTAATTGCATATGATTTGCCTAAGTCTACATCGACTACTGTTGTAAGCTCACAACGATTACTATTTTGATATCACATCGATTCTATTAAACATCAAATTCACTTAAACAACAACTACGTTTTAAAAGATCAAAAACATCGATTACGGTTTAACATCGACTTCATTTAAACATTGATTTCATTCAAACAACGATTATGGTTTAACATTGATTTCACCTAAAATATCAATTTCATGTAAACATCGATTTCACTTAGAACATTGATTTCATTCAACATCGATTTTGGTTCAACATCGATTTTCACTTAGAACATCGATTTCATTCAACATCGATTTCAGTTTAACATCAATTTCATTCAACATCAATTTCGGTTCAACATCGATTTCACTTAGAACATTGATTTCATTCAACATCGATTTCAGTTTAACATCGATTTCATTTAGAACATCGATTTCACTCAAACATCGATTTCACTTAGAACACTAATTCCATTTAAACATCAACTACATTCAAACATCAATTATGCTTCAACATCGATTACATTTTCACATAGATTATGGTTACATCTCAACATCGATTTCATATCAACATCGATTCTATTCCAACAACGATTATACTCATATCGATTCCACTTGAACATCAGTTGTGTTTGGACATCGACTGTCATTGTACATAGACTGTCTCTAAACATCAGCTTTACTTCAACAATGATTATGTTAGATTGTTAATGGATAATATTGATAATAATTTTTATAATCATTATAGTTTCAAAAATAAACAAGATAGTCTTGATTATATTTTATCTCAAATGTCATTCAAATGTATTATTGAATCATTGTGCATTTCAAATTTTTCCGCGAACTATGACATACCCTGTGCACTCAAACATTTATTATTTCAGGTACAATATCTATGCACGACATCTCTAACAAACTACTATATTCAAGTCACATAAAGTAGAACCTTAAAGGCTGGCAGAATGGAACTTCCTCTTTGGTATATCCTCCTACAGCATGGCCGGGGACGTTGACTAACAGTTTAGACACATTTAAAATGTCTATGATCCAGCATTTATTGTGTGCAGGTTTCTAGTAGTCACACACATTACAACATTGGACTTGTCTCGTTGATAGAAGTAAAGAGGATATCCAAACGATCATTCTCTCTCTGGGTTTCTATCCAAGCATTTAATGACTGTAGGTTTTCCTGATTCCTACGTTGGACCTGATACAACTAACATATTTCAAGATGAGAGACAACAGACACTTCAACGGATACTTCCTCAAGAGAAGATAAATAGAAATGTGTTGTCACCATGGAAACACACTCGAACAAGGAAAGACAGAAGAGCTCGATCCTTCATTCATCAAAAGCTCTCTGCTCTTAGCTCTCCAAAAAGCATTTGTTCTTTCTAGTCTTCTAGAGTTGGAGAGCTTGTTTAGATCTGAGAGAACTCTTTCCTAGTGTAATTCTATTGTCTCTCAGATTCCGCCTTAGATCAAGCATTTTCTATAAGCTTGGTCTAGGGGCCACCATCCCTTTACTCTTCTTGAGTGTTCCTCTTCATCTTTGAAGAGAGGACCTGTTATGGAGTGTGTGGTTGCTTCCCTTCTGTAGTAAGGAAGACCTGTTGTATCAGGTGATGTATTGCCTCTTCGTGTAGTGAAGAGAAGGCCAATGGTACTGGATGTGTAAGTGTCCTTAAGGGGGGCTGTACCCTTAGCTAGTGGAATCCCAAGTTATTGCTTGGGGACTAGACGTAAGACTCCTTGTGATAAGAGATCTGAACCAGGATAAATTTATGTTGCTCTTGTGATTGTTGTTATTCTATCTCCATTGCTTGTTAACTCTAACATTTAAGTTTAGTGTTTCTTGTCAAAGTAATTCCTTTTTAACAGGTAAATTTTTAGAAATTGTTTTAGCAATCAATTCACCCCCCCCCCATTCTGGGCTTGCAACCTGGTCAACAAGTGGTATCAGAGCCAAGTCCCTTCAAGAGAAGATCTCACGATCTGAAGAGCAAAGATAAATGGCAGCCCAAGGATATGCTAAAGGACAATCAGTCAACCGGCCTCCACTGTTCAATGGAGAAGACTACAATTATCGGTAGACAAGAATGGAGTTCTTTCTTGAAGGTCTAGATTATCAGCTATGGACCATAATAGAATACGGAGATCTGGTAATTCTGAACTCCAAAGAAAACTAGACAGATGCTGACAAGAAGCAAATGTCTCAGAACAGCAAGGCAAAGAGTATATTGTGTTGTTCACTAAGCAAGAAGGAGTTCAATAGAATATCTGCTTGCAAATCAGCAAAAGAAATGTGGGACAAGTTAAAACTTACCTATGAAAGAATAGACAAGGTAAGAGAAACCAGAATAGATATACTGGTAACACAATATGAAAATTTTCAAATGCATTCTGAAGAGTCCATTTCTTAAATGTACAGTAGGTTTAAATACATCACAAATGCCCTAGCTGGACTAGGCAAAAGGTATGAAACAAGAGATATGGTAAGGAAAATACTTAGATTTTTACCAACTACATGGACTCCCAAGGTTACTACCATAGAGGAAGCAAATTATCTCATGGCAATGTCTCTCGAGAAACTCATTAGGTCTCTAATGGCTCATGAGATAAACATGGAAAGGCTGGGAGAATCCTCCAACAAGAAAAAGTACAACAATACCCTTAAGGCTGTAGAAAACACATCTGAAGGCGGATCGAAAAGTGAAAGAAGTGAAGAGAACAGTGAAGATGAAGAAGCTTTCCTCTCTAGACGACTACATCGAATTCTAGCTAAAATAAATATCTGTCAGGAAGGAGACACTTCAAGAAAAGCAAAGAATTCAAAAGACCTTAAGGCAAAGAATTTAAAAGGTCCAAGCCTATCTGTTATGAATGTAAGAAGCCTGGACATCTTAAGGCTGAGTGTTCGAAACTTAAGAAGGTAGAGTTCAAGAAGAAGGATAATACCAAGAAATTTAAGAAATACAAAAAGAAGGCTATGGCTGCTGCATAAAACAATGAAAGTGACACAGGCAGTGAATCAAGCTCCAGTGAAGAAGAAGAAGAAAAGACCAACCTAGCATTTATGGCAAATATCGACGATAAGGTAACTTCAGACTCTTCTTTTACTTCATGTAATGACTCTGATTCAGATAGTCTAGAAGAAGCATTCAATGAACTATATGATAAATATAAAGATGTATGTAAATAATTAAAATCAATCAAGAAAAATTATGCATGTCTTGAAATAGCCAACTCATATTTAAAATCAGAAACTGAACAATTGGAAAAGCAAATTTTAGAAGTAAAAAGAAGCAACAAGTTGCTATGTGAAGATGTAAAAATTAAGAATGAAAAAATATTAAGTTGGAAAGGCAGGAAACCATAAGTAAATTTAAGGGTGAAATTCATGTATTAACAAAAGATAATGAGTATTTAACAGCCACAATTGAGAAGTTAACAAATGGAAGATCTTCATTAATATTAAAAGGGGCAAGAAGATTAGGTAGGAAGAAATATGGAATTAGGTATACTCCACCAGAAAAATGAAGAAACAGTTGTATATCCCAAAGTATATCCACTGCCAAGATTTGTAGCTGAACAGGAACCTGGTTATAAAACAAAAATGAATAAAAACAGTAAGCCAAACAAAACAATAAATGATATTGTCTGTTGCACTCACTGTAACAATTGGGTCATATGAAAAATACCTATACAACTAAACACCTAAAGTGGGTTCCAAAAGGAATTCTGTAGAAGCTAACCAATCAGGACCCAAAAGAACTTGGGTACCTAAATTTCATTGATTTATTACAAGGAAGCCTTAGAGCATCAAAGTGGTACCTAGACAGCAGGTGCTTAAGGCATATGATCAAAAATAAAAAGCTATTCTCATTTATCAAAAATGAAGAAGGAACAGTAACATATGGAGACAATGGTAAAGGCACAGTCATTGGTTTTGGAACAATTGGAAGCAAAGACAACACACTAATAGAGAAGTTCTCTGCGTCGAAGGTCTCAAGCATAACTTGATCAGCATCAGTCAGCTATGCGACATCATCAAATCAAGTTTCAGGAATCCAAATGTCTAATCATCAAGGAAGGAACAACAATCTTTGAAGCCTGCAGAGAAAGAAATCTGTATGTACTACATCTAGAAGATTTGAAAAGTCAAGATATTTATTTGGTAGCTAGCAAAGAGCAAAATGCTAAACTACGACATAGAAGACTAGGACATGCCAGCTGTGATGGAATCAGAAAACTTATCAAATATGATCTAGTGGAAGGTCTACTGAAGATGAATTCAAGACTGGATAACATCTGTGAACATTGTGCAAAAGGAAAACATGCAAAATCTTCTTTCAAATCCAAGACAATTGTTATTATCTCTAAACCTCTAGAATTGCTTCATATGGACCTATTTGGACCAATGAGAACTACAAGAAGAATTTCGGATTTGTCATTATTGATGATTTTTCTAGATACACGTGGGTATCATTTCTTGAACACAAAGATGACACCTTTGATAGTTTTGTAAAGTCCAGCAATCTAGTTCAGAAAGATAAAAAGTAAAACATCATAAGTGTTCGATTAGATCATGGAGGAGAATTTCAGAATGAAAGTTTTACAGAATTCTGTGATGATCTAGGGATTGAACACAACTTCTCAGCACTAAGAACACCACAGTAAAATGGAGTAGCTTAGAGGAAGAATAGAACACTACTAGATAAGGCAAGAACTATGTTATCTGAATACAATCTTCCAAGATATTTCTGGGCAGAAACAATTAATACAGCTTGCTACATAATCAATAGAGCTATGATCAAGCCCATACTGAAGAAAACAACATATGAACTATACAAGCAGAAGAAACCCAAGATCAGCCATCTCAAAATATTTGGATGCCCATGCTTCATTCACAACAATGGTACGTCAAATATTGGTAAGTTGGATCCCAAATCAGATGAAGGTATTGTTATAGGTTACACTTATAAACCCAAAGGATATAGAATTTTCAATAAAAAGAGTTTATTAATTGAACAAATTGTACATGTTATTTTTGATGAATCTAACCTTCCTTGAGAAAGGAAATTGTTAGTGATGATGAAGATATAGAAAATCTTTGCAAGAAACTGAAGGAAGCATCCATCAAAGATAATGAGGATCCACCCTTGGAAGAACTGCGACAAAAAGATATTACTCATGATGATCTTCCTACGGAATGGAGATATAAAAAGGATCATCCAAAAGATAACATAATTAGAGATCCATCTGTTGGGGTAAGAACTAGAGGTAATGTTATTCCTTATGATTACCTAGCATTTGTCTCTCAAATAGAGCCGAAGACATTCAATGAAGCATAACTGATGAATCTTGGATTCTAGCCATGCAAGATGAACTAAATCAGTTCAAGAGAAATCAGGTCTGGTCCCTTGTTCCTAGACCATCAGATCATCCTGTGATTGACACCAAATGGGTGTTCAGAAACAAATTGGATGAAGCTGGTGCTATTACTAGAAATAAGGCTAGACTGGTTGCTCAAGGCTATTCTCAAGAGGAAGGCATGGACTTTGATGAAACCTATACACCAGTTGCTAGACTTGAGGCTATTCGAATTTTACTTGCTTATGCATCTGCACTGGATTTAAAGCTTTTCCAAATGGATGTAAATCAGCTTTTTGAATGGTGTTATAAAGGAGGAAGTCTATGTAGAACAGCCTCCTAGTTTTGATGACTTAGATTATCCTAATTATGTTTTTAAATTACATAAAGCGCTATATGGTTTAAAACAAGCACCCAGAGTTTGGTAGATAGCACTCTTTTTATCAAATATAGTGCCAGAAATATATTAATTGTACAAATTTATGTAGATGACATTATCTTCGGATCCACTGATGAATCCCTGTGCAAGTATTTTGAAAAGCTAATGCAAGGAGAATTCGAAATGAGCATGATGGGAGAACTGAACTACTTCCTTGGACTTCAAATTAAGCAAAGCAAGGAAAGAACTTACATCAGCCAAATCAAATACACCAAGGAACTATTAAACAAATTTGGGTTTGAGAATGCCAAACCACTATCTACTCCCATGAGCACATCAACCAGATTAGATAGTGATCCAGGAGGTAAGAAGGTAGATCAGAAACTTTGTAGAGGTATGATCGGTATCTAACCGCAAGTAGACCTGATATTTTATTTAGTGTATGCATGTGTGCAAGATATCAATCTGATCCTAAGGAATCACACTTGATCTCAGTAAAAAGAATTTTTAGAGATAGTGATCCAGGAGGTAAGAAGGTAGATCAGAAACTTTGTAGAGGTATGATCGGTATCTAACTGCAAGTAGACCTGATATTTTATTTAGTGTATACATGTGTGCAAGATATCAATCTGATCCTAAGGAATCACACTTGATCTCAGTAAAAAGAATTTTTAGATATTTAACTGATACTCATAACTTAGGTCTATGGTATCCTAAAACTTATGAAACAAATTTAATTGGATACTCAAAGTGGATAGAAAAAGCATCAGTGGTTGTTGTCAATTTCTTGCAGGATGCTTAATATCATGGTCTTCAAAGAAACAAAACTCAGTAGCTTTATCAACAGTTGAAGCTGAATATGTAGCCGCTAGGAGCTGTTGTAACGACCCAGAATCCGCATTACCAGTAACAACCAGTAACCCGAATTCTGACCCGCTAACCCACGAGACAAGCTCGGAAGGGTAGGAATTTAGAGTCCGAGGAGACTATATGTAAGAAGATACACACCATGCAAAGCAGTAAAATTCCACTATATGAACATATCATATACAACCTCAGAGTCTGAGACAAGGTACAGAGTACAGAAGTACAACAAAAAGGTACAACTCACTGCAGCTAGGGAGCACCAACACCGGAGTGGCTAGACTCGCCTGGAACGGGAGTCGACGAAGACCCACCTGAAAGGGAAGGGAGTGAGTCTCAAGAAAGAGACCCAGTAGGGAAAAGTAACCCCACCGGTAACAGTCTAAAGTGCGGAAAGTAAAAACAGAAAGTAAGTACACGTCGCACCACACAAAACTGTAAACCACACGGCTCAGTAACACACACTCACACACACAGCAAGTAGGACTCAGCTAGGGTCTGTGGCTCGGCGTCCCGTCACCACAGAGGCTCTCAACCCCAGCCACGTGTGCACACTACAGACGCTCTCTCTCGCGTCTGGTCCACGACCGGTTTTTCCCCTACGCTTGACCCTAGCGGTAGAGAAGGGGCTCCACGGAGACCGGCTCAAAACCACCAAAAGGAGTACGCACAGGACAGAGTCGCACTCGATGTCCCGGCTCACTAGCGGAGGACAACCACACGCTAGTCGTCTAGACGGAGTCGCACCCACGCCTAGGTAACACAACAGAAACGGGTACACGGTAACGCAACGCGCGTACAACAGACGGAACACACTCAACGTCTGAAACCCCGTACAGTAGTAAACACCTCGTGCCACAAACAACTACTACTATGCACAGGCGGAGTCACACTCTAAGCCTGGCCCATATGTGTTATTAGGGCGGACATCACATGTCAATCGCCTCTAATCACACAACTTAAGTCTGCTGGGAGACAGGATATAAACGGCCTGATCGATTGCCGCCAATAAAGGGTAAACGGCAACCCCTATGCCGCCAACAATGACTAAACGGCAGTCGACCTTGTCGTTTAATTCACCCCTGAAGATCTCAACGTCAACAGATGTGGACGTTGATATCTTCAGCTCCCCATACCCAGAACTGACCCGAATCAGTCCCAAAAGGGCAGAAACACAAATCCAAACTCTGACTGATGGAGGGAAACACTTCCTCTCATCAATCTACACTACCAGAATAACATAATTAGACAATCTAACACCTAGATTATCCAAACCACCCTCAATTCCGGCATGATATAACCCAAACCCTAAACCATGATTTGCACATCAATTAAGTTAATTGGACATGCTGGTTTGCTGGGGAAGGTTATAGGGGTTAAGTCCCTACCTCAGAACGCCTTAAGAATCCCCAAACAGCCACCAATCGCGCCGGATCTCCCCGAAGACTCCGCGCGAATCACGCCAAAACCTTGCGATTCCCGCCCGAACTAGCGACGCCACACGATCCAGGAGCTTCCCACGAGCTCAAATCACTAACAGAAGCTACAGGAATCAAGAAAGGCTAAGGAGGAAGGAAGGAGAGAAAAGGAGAAGAAGAAACCCTGCTCTCGGGCTGCCCTATTTCAACAGGACTGGTTAGTCGACGTCAACATCAATGGCCGCCAACTGAACCGCCTACAGATTAACGTCCACATAGCTTGTCGCTGAGTTCAAGCTCAGACGTCCACATCGCTGGACGCTGACTCAGACTCAACGGCAAGCCCTGGCCGTCAACTACACAGGACCTCTACAGACCCAATAAGGATCCATTAAAGACCCGAGACCTTACAGCTCTCCCCCCTTAAGGAATTTTGCCCTCAAAATTCAAACAACACAAGGAAAGAAAACTCACCAAAGAGGTACGGAAAATGCTCGCGCATCTCGTCCTCCCGCTCCCATGTCGACTCACCACCGGAGTGCCGCTGCCACGCAACACGAACTAAAGGGATTGCCTTGTTCCTCAACCTCTGAACTCGGCGATCCTCAATGTGCAACGGAAACTCGGGTACAGTCAACACTGGAGTCACCTCAGACCACTCTGCACTCTGCAGAACGTGAGACTCGTCAGAAAGGTACCTCCGAAGCATCGACACGTGAAACACGTCGTGCACTGCTGCCAACTCTGACGGAAGCTCAAGTCTGTACGCCAAACTCCCGACACGCTCAGTAATGGTAAAAGGCCCAATAAAGCGAGGACTCAACTTCCCACGCTTACCGAACCTCACCACTCCCTTCATAGGAGACACACGAACAAACACCTGGTCTCCTACCTGAAACTCGAGCGGTCGTCTGCGCTGATCTGCATAACTCTTCTGCCGACTCTGAGCTGACTGAAGCCTCTGTCTCACAAGCTGAACTACCTCAACTGACTGCTGAACCAACTCCGGCCCCGTGACAACTCGTTCGCCAACCTCGAACCAGTCAAGAGGAGTGCGACACGGTCGTCCGTACAAAGCCTCATATGGTGCCAAACCGATACTGGAGTGATAACTATTATTATATGCGAACTCGACCAACGGCAAGTGAACTGTCCACGACCCCTGCCACTCCAGGCAACAAGCTCTAAGCATGTCCTCCAAAGTCTGGATAGTCCGCTCTGACTGACCGTCTGACTGAGGGTGGTAGGCGGAACTAAAAGCCAACTCTGTCCCCAAAGCTCTCTGGAAACTGCGCCAGAACCCAGAAGTGAAGCGAGGATCCCTGTCTGACACGATAGAGATCGGCACTCCATGCAAAGGAACAATCCGCTCTACGTACAACGCGGCCAACCTACTCACACCCCAACTAGTCCTGACAGGCAAGAATCTGGCAGTCTTCGTCAATCGGTCCACAAGAACCCAAATGCTATCAAAACCTCCAGCTGTCCTCGGCAAACCACAAACAAAGTCAGTCGTAACATGGTCCCACTTCCACATCGGAATCTCTAACGGCTGCACAAGTCCTCCCGGACGCTGATGTTCGGCCTTCACCTGCTGACAGACCAAACACCTCGCAACAAAAGCCGCTATGTCTCTCTTCATCCCAGGCCACCAAAACTGATGTCTCAACCTGTGGTACATCTTGGTCGCCCCTGGATGAATAGAGTACCTGGAACCATGTGCCTCCTGCAACACGACTCTCCTGATAGACTCCTCAACAGGAACATAGAGTCTACCTCGGAACCTAACAGTCCCGTCCTCACAAAGCTCAACCTCTGGAAGAAGCAACACACTGTGCAACTCGGGATCTGCCTGCTGAGCCTCAGCAACCTGTCTCACAACGGCGGGAGCTGCTAACAAACTGCCCAACACACACAAACGACTGGACGAAACACTGAAAGACCCCTCTGCCGCAGACTGCCACAACTGCCACTCTCTAAGCATCAGATGACTCATCTGTGCTTTCCTACTCAAGGCATCTGCAACTACATTCGCCTTTCCAGGCTTATACTCAATGCTGAAATCATAGTCCTTCAGATATTCCATCCATCGACGCTGCCTCATATTCAGATCCCTCTGAGAAAACACATATCTCAAACTCTGGTGGTCGGTACGGACAACAAAACTCACTCCGTACAGGTAAAGACGCCAAATCCGCAAAGCAAACACCACTGCTGCAAGCTCTAGGTCGTGGGTCGGGTAACTCTCCTCGTGGGGCTTAAGCTGGCGAGACGCATAAGCCACCACTCGGCCCTGCTGCATCAGAACCGCACCCAAACCAACACCTGAAGCATCTGTGCAAACCTCAAAACCCTCCTCACCTGAAGGTAAGGCAAGAACTGGCGCCGACGTAAGCAGACGTTTCAACTCTATGAAACTCTGCTCACACTGATCCGACCACTCAAACGGAACTCCCTTTCTCGTCAACCGAGTCAAGGGTGCAGCAACCTGAGAGAAATCTCGAACAAACCTGCGGTAGTAACCTGCCAAACCCAGAAAGCTACGAATCTCAGACACAGATCTGGGACTCTCCCACTGCAAAACTGCCTCAACCTTCGCTGGATCTACTGAAACTCCCTCACCTGAGATCACGTGCCCCAAAAAGTGAACCTGTTGTAGCCAAAACTCACACTTACTAAGTTTGGCATACAACTGGTGCTCTCGCAAAGTCTGCAACACGATCCTCAGGTGCTCGGCGTGCTCCTCCTCCGAAGCGGAGTACACCAGAATGTCGTCAACAAACACTACGACAAACCGGTCCAAGAACTGGTGGAACACCCGGTGCATCAGATCCATGAAGGCTGCTGGAGCATTGGTGAGCCCAAACGGCATCACCAAAAACTCAAAGTGTCCATATCTGGTCCGAAAAGCAGTCCTCTCAATGTCCGAGTCTCTAATCCGCAACTGATAGTAGCCCGACCTCAAGTCAATCTTCGAGAAGACACGAGCAGACTGAAGCTGATCAAAGAGATCATCAATCCTAGGCAAAGGATACCTATTCTTGATGGTCACTTGATTTAGCTTCCTATAATCAATACACAACCTCAGGCTACCATCCTTCTTCCGGACAAACAAAACAGGTGACCCCCACGGAGAAAAGCTAGGACGGATATAGCCCTTCTCCAACAACTCCTCAAGCTGCCTCTTCAACTCCCTCAACTCCGCTGGTGCCATACGGTACGGTGCCTGCGCAAAAGGTAAAGTGCCAGGAACCAACTCTACAGTAAACTCAATCTCTCTCTCTGGTGGAAGACCAGGCAACTCTTCCGGAAAGACATCCGGAAACTCACACACTACAGGAATGTCTCCCACTCCCGAGGCAATCTGGTCAAGAGTCACTGCAGAAACTAGGAAACCCTGACAACCAGAAGCAAGCAACCTCCCTGCCCTCAAAGCAGAAACTAAAAAGCGAGAAGTAAGAGGTACGATACCCTGGAAGTAGAACGCCGCTGCTCCAGGTATCCGCAAGTGCACCCTCTTCTTCTGGCAATCCATCACTGCACCATACCGCTCCAACCAATCCATACCCAAAATCACATCATAATCATGCAACTGCAAGGCAAACAAACGGGCTAACAACAACTGATCCTGCAACTGCACAGGTACCTCCTCGAGACAGTAAGACGTAAGGACAAAGTCCCCCGTCGGCAACTCTACTGCCAACTCAACAGACTCTCCCGAACTCAACTCTCCAAGGGAGTCTAAAAAGTCCTCAGACACAAAAGAGTGAGAGGCACCGGAATCAAACAAAACTCTAGCTGCACAACCAAAAACTAAAACAGTACCTTCCACCAGATGAGCTGCCTCCGCGCCTGCACGAGTCAAGTGGGTAACACGACCTCTACCTCTGGACCCACCAGAACCTCCAGTCTGCTGACGCTGCTGCACAGGTGCCTGCTGCTGCTGCTGCTGCACTCGGGGCTGTGACTGGGTCTGCTGCTACGGCACACGAGGTAACAAGGGACAATCTCGCACCATGTGACCCATCTGGTCACACCGGTAACACTGCCCAGCAAAAGTACGCTGTACCTGCTGCGAAGGCTGACCTGTCGGCTGCTGCACACTCCCAACCGACTGCTGCCTCTGCTCTGCCTGCCTCCTATCACGCCGAAACTTCCTCCGAGATCCTGACTTCGCCGACGTCCCAGTAGAAGTGGACGCGTAGGAAGTCGTAGTCCTCGGGGTCGTCTGCACAGTACCCTGCTGCTGGTGAGGCTGAGAAGGAACTACCTGCGTCTGAACCTCTGCACTCCGAGCACGAGTCCGCAAGGTGTCTGCCTCCAACGCTGCCGCTGTCTGATAGGCCGCATCCAAGTCTGTGACACGAGCAACTATCAGCGCCTGCCTGAGCTCTGGCCTCAAGCCTCTCACAAACTGCTGAGTCCTCAGACCCTCATCTCCCATAATCTGCGGAGCATAACGCCCTAACTCCACAAATCTGGCCCTGTACTGCACCACAGTAGAGTCCCTCTGCTGCAAGTCCAGAAACTGGTACAACCTCTCCGTCCGGACGTAAGTAGGAAGTAGGACAGAAGGCTCTCTCAAAGAAACAACAAACTCCTGCCACGGAATCTGTCTCAGTGGGCGAGACTGAAAAGTAGTCTCCCACTCAGCGGACCACCAAGTCAACGCCTGCGCCTGCAACTGGTAACTGGCTAACAGCACTCGCTCCTCTGGAACACACTCCATGGAACGAAAAGTCCGCTCCACTGCATCTAGCCAAGCTCGCGCTACATCTGGATCAGGCTGGCCCAAAAACTGAGGAGGCTGAAACTGCAAGAACTCCCTCAACACCCTCCCAGTACCACCCTGGGGTACCGGCGCGTCACGGTGCTGAGCAACAAACTGAGCCATCCCCTCAAGAAAATGAGTCATGTCTAATCCCTGAGCTACCTGAGGTGGAGGTGGCGGCGGCGGAACAATACCACTATGTGCGTCCTGTGGCAAAGGCTGCGTCTGCTGAGGTGGCGGAGCATCTCCAACCTCCGGACGAGTCGCCTGCTCAGCTACTCCCTCTCTAGGACGTCGCCTAGGCGCCATAGAACTACACACAGAACAAAAATACACACATAAATACACTAACTAACTCCGGGCTACAAAACTAACTACAGTGCAGCTGTACTCTTTAGACTCTGAGTTAACATGGTAGGCATTTTCTTATATATATCTCATCAGACCACGCTCTGATACCAAACTGTAACGACCCAGAATCCGCATTACCAGTAACAACCAGTAACCCGAATTCTGACCCGCTAACCCACGAGACAAGCTCGGAAGGGTAGGAATTTAGAGTCCGAGGAGACTATATGTAAGAAGATACACACCATGCAAAGCAGTAAAATTCCACTATATGAACATATCATATACAACCTCAGAGTCTGAGACAAGGTACAGAGTACAGAAGTACAACAAAAAGGTACAACTCACTGCAGCTAGGGAGCACCAACACCGGAGTGGCTAGACTCGCCTGGAACGGGAGTCGACGAAGACCCACCTGAAAGGGAAGGGAGTGAGTCTCAAGAAAGAGACCCAGTAGGGAAAAGTAACCCCACCGGTAACAGTCTAAAGTGCGGAAAGTAAAAACAGAAAGTAAGTACACGTCGCACCACACAAAACTGTAAACCACACGGCTCAGTAACACACACTCACACACACAGCAAGTAGGACTCAGCTAGGGTCTGTGGCTCGGCGTCCCGTCACCACAGAGGCTCTCAACCCCAGCCACGTGTGCACACTACAGACGCTCTCTCTCGCGTCTGGTCCACGACCGGTTTTTCCCCTACGCTTGACCCTAGCGGTAGAGAAGGGGCTCCACGGAGACCGGCTCAAAACCACCAAAAGGAGTACGCACAGGACAGAGTCGCACTCGATGTCCCGGCTCACTAGCGGAGGACAACCACACGCTAGTCATCTAGACGGAGTCGTACCCACGCCTAGGTAACACAACAGAAACGGGTACACGGTAACGCAACGCGCGTACAACAGACGGAACACACTCAACGTCTGAAACCCCGTACAGTAGAAAACACCTCATGCCACAAACAACTACTACTATGCACAGGCGGAGTCACACTCTAAGCCTGGCCCATATGTGTTATTAGGGCGGACATCACATGTCAATCGCCTCTAATCACACAACTTAAGTCTGCTGGGAGACAGGATATAAACGGCCTGATCGATTGCCGCCAATAAAGGGTAAACGGCAACCCCTATGCCGCCAACAATGACTAAACGGCAGTCGACTTTGTCGTTTAATTCACCCCTGAAGATCTCAACGTCAACAGATGTGGACGTTGATATCTTCAGCTCCCCATACCCAGAACTGACCCGAATCAGTCCCAAAAGGGCAGAAACACAAATCCAAACTCTGACTGATGGAGGGAAACACTTCCTCTCATCAATCTACACTACCAGAATAACATAATTAGACAATCTAACACCTAGATTATCCAAACCACCCTCAATTCCGGCATGATATAACCCAAACCCTAAACCATGATTTGCACATCAATTAAGTTAATTGGACATGCTGGTTTGCTGGGGAAGGTTATAGGGGTTAAGTCCCTACCTCAGAACGCCTTAAGAATCCCCAAACAGCCACCAATCGCGCCGGATCTCCCCGAAGACTCCGCGCGAATCACGCCAAAACCTTGCGATTCCCGCCCGAACTAGCGACGCCACACGATTCAGGAGCTTCCCACGAGCTCAAATCACCCAACAGAAGCTACAAGAATCAAGAAAGGCTAAGGAGGAAGGAAGGAGAGAAAAGGAGAAGAAGAAACCCTGCTCTCGGGCTGCCCTATTTCAACAGGACTGGTTAGTCGACGTCAACATCAATGGCCGCCAACTGAACCGCCTACAGATTAACGTCCACATAGCTTGTCGCTGAGTTCAAGCTCAGACGTCCACATCGCTGGACGCTGACTCAGACTCAACGGCAAGCCCTGGCCGTCAACTACACAGGACCTCTACAGACCCAATAAGGATCCATTAAAGACCCGAGACCTTACAGCTGTTGTACACAACTCCCTTAGATCAAACAATAGCTTGAAGATTATGGACTACACATCAAAACCATTCCACTATTATGTGACAACACCAATGCCATCTATCTTACCAAGAATCTAGTACAGCACTCGAGAACAAAGCATATTAAGGTTGTGTATCATTTTATTCGAGATCATGTAGCAAATGGTAATATTAATATTTCCTTTGTAGATACTCAAAATCAGTTAGCAGACATCTTTACAAAAGCCTTACATGAAGAGAGATTTATCTCTCTGAGACGGGAATTAGGCATATGCAATTTGTAACAGATTTATCTGCGTATAACTGAAATAAAATAATCCATTTCAGAACAAGTTTTAACTCTCTCCCCTTATTTAAATAAATCTATTCTTTTCTCCTTTGCACTACCCTCACCCTCTATTTTGTCGTCTTATGTAATAAATGTTCCACCTTTTTGATAGTCACTTTATCTTTCTCTGTTGTGGAGGCAACTCATCCCTTACCGATTCTCTCTCTCTTATCGTACCCTTTCAACTCTGAGATATGCAAAACCCTCCATCAACTACAGAATCCTTCTCCCCATTCTCAAAAGATTTGATTCTTCCTTCTAAATTTCTTAAGGGGTTTTACTCCTCTTCCCTCCACGGTCCTTTAGAGGTTTCCCTTGAAATTTGTTGACTTGGCAGATTTGGAGAAGCATGGAATGGTCAATGTGATTAAAGCTCTACAAAGAATGAAATGGACAGAGGTATGTACAATTTTCGAACCCAGCTATCCGCACTTGGCCAAGGCATTCTACACCTGCCTTCAGTCTGAAGATGATGAGACACTCAACTCTTTTGTCAAGGGTAAGGTCATTCGTATCACTTTTGATCTGTTGGAGAATTTATTTGGTGTCTCTAAGATAGGTCACAGCTTGATCAACACAGTAGATATTCATGCCAAAGTCCTTGGGATCATTGGAACAGATTATAAGCTCATAGAAAGAAAAATTGATATAAATCAGTTTAATGCTTTCAATAGGCTACTACACTTTATTGTTTGTCAAATTCTAGTACCTCGCATTGCCACTTTTTCTCAATGCACAAAAGGAGATGCAGATGTCATGTTTTGGGCTGTGCAAATTCAGAATGTAAATATGGCACAAATTATGGTTGAAATTTTGATGTCTGCAACTGAACTTATTTGGGATAAGAAGAACAAGTTAGCAGCCTCCCTTCCCTATGCTCATTTGCTTACCAGAATTTTTCGACATTTTAAAGTTGATCTGGAAGGGAAACTTTTGGAGAAAATGGGACAGCCCATCCGAACTAGGAACTTAAAGAAAAGTGGTTTTTCTATGACAGCAAATGTCTGGTCAAAAACCTCCATGGCTGAAGGAGAAGCCATCATTGGAGACACCTCTACTACTGATGCTCCATTTGTTCAAGAGGCTAAAACTGTAGAAAAGGATGATGAACCTGCTGCATCCACATTGTCTGAATGGAGGATTGAAGATATTGCTCCTGAACACATTGGGCCCTTTGGGTAATCAGCTGAAGGTGTAGTACATGCCCCTGTACTTGACTCTCCTTTTGTACAGGAAACTTTTATCAGCCCTGTTGAAAAAGAAGTTGCTCACACTAAGGGGGAGCATGTAGAGATCCTTGCTGCAGAATCTCAAGGTGCTCCAGTTGAAGAAACTCATGTTGAAAAAGAGCATGAGGCAGTTGTTCTAGATGGTATGCCTCCAAGCCAATCAGAAGAAGTTCCTTTGGAAGATGCTCCTGCTCAGGGGAGCCTGCTGCTGGTGTCTTTGAAGATCCATTTCAAGAAGGTTTAGTGGAAGATGCTTTTGATGATGATGACCATGCTCACCAGCAAATAGATTTTGCAGCCATGCATGATGAGCCAGCTGTTGGTGCTGGAGATAAAGAAAATGCAGTAGCTAGCAGTATTCCTAGACTCACTAGAAGGGCTCATAATAAATCCAAGAAAATGAAGATATGTGTTCATTTGGGCCCTGTTGTCGCTCGGTTAGATGCTCATGGAGAGTTGTTTTGTTCCCTTCAGGAAGATGTGGCATCTGTTGTTCACAGTCAAAGCTCTCAAGACAAAGCTATATGTGAAGTCAGATCTGAGCTCCAAGCTATGAGAAATGAATTAGGAAGTTTGAAGAGCATGGTGACTGATCTCACACAATTTGTGAGACATCACTTGCCTTCTTCCACCTCTACAGCACCCTCCTCAGCTCAAGCCACTCCTGTTCCTCCTGTTGTTTCTGAATCAGGGCCATCTGTATCTGCATTTGAAACACCTGCTAGGCCATCAGGGCCTTCTCACTAGTCAAACCTAGAAGATCCATCAGTGCCAGAAGAACTAGTTGCAGAGCCATCATGGCCATCCATTCCTGCAGAAGAAGTTGTTGGGCCATCAGGGCCTTCTGAGAAAGTAGAGGCAGTTGTTGGGCCATCAGAGCCTTCTGAGCAAGTTGAGGAGGCTGCTGTGCCATCAGGGCCGTCTGTACATTTAGGGGACTCCGGGCCCTCTGAGCCCTCATCCTCAGTTGATCCTCCTCCAATCTTGGATACTCCTACCCCTTCCTCCCCTACTACTCCCCATGCTCCTAAACCCTCCAAGCAACCTCTTCCCAAACATGTTTCTTCTCCTACTCCCTTCATTGATGAACCCTCAACATCACCTACTCCTTCTTCCTCTATTCCATCCCCTTCTTCTGAGGCACCTCCAGCCTCTTCTTCTGGTCCCTCCTCTGCTGGACCGTCTACTCAACCTCTTCCCACTTCCTCTTTCTCTTCTCTCCATCCTGCTACTCCACCATCCTTCATCACTCTCATTCCTGAGAGAGCTAGCACCACTGGCCTTTCTGTGACCAACATAAAGGATGAATTTGAAGAAGCCATCCTCAAAACAGTTTTATCTATTTCCTCTCATCTCCACAGGACTAACTCTCAGCCTTCTCCCAGTCCTACCGCAAAGAAGAGGAAACTTTCCAAAGAGCTTGTTCCCCACACCTCTTCAGCTCTATTTCCTCCTCTGTGGTACTCTCTCTCTTTGTAGTCCACAGAAGAAAAACCCTATACACTGAATACCTTCAAAATTGTACCCTTACTGCAATTTTTGGCCTCCCCTATCTCAATCTGTCAGAATATCTCACTCTTATCCTTCCTGTATCTTCTATGCCCAAACCTGACTAAAATAAAATCATTTCTTCGGCTGAGTCCATGACTGAGGATCAGTGGGCCAGATCCCATAAAGCCCTTTAAAGACAGTTTGAGATTGCAAGGGATCGTAGATACCCTCCATCTGCTCATACCCTTTCCCTTTCAGACTGGTTTGTGAATCAACACACCTCCTCTTAGGGTCCTCTCATTCAGAAGGAAATCAAATTGACACGACATTTTCAGATGTACAATGACTACTGCCATGTTAATGGTCTTCCTGAAGTCAAGCTTGCTCAATTCCGATATGCAGTCAATGATCTATGGTCTAACCACCCTGACAGTACAGCTCTTCAACTTGATTTTGCCACCTTCAAGATGCCAGATTTCAAGCTACTCCCTTAGTTACATTTTCTGCTCATAGACTCTGATGTTGGTCCAATTATATTTGACAGGTTTTCTAGAGTCAAAGCTCGGATCTTTGTTCAAAAAGGAGCTCCCTTAGCATTCCATCATTTTCTGTTTAGAGAATATCACAGGGGATTCATTAAATCTTCAGTATTAGCTCCTCTGCTAGCTGAATCTGAAAGGTTTTTCCCATCTGAATGGCATAAAATATATCATCAGGCTGCTCTCCAGTTGGATTAGCTCAATGCATCTCTATTCCAGTCAAATCAACCCACCCTTTCTCCTGAGCAATTCATGGATCTCAACTCCAGCAATCTGGTGTCAGATCCCTACTCAATCTGGGTTGAAAGATACAAAGTGTTTATTGCTATGAAGCAGGAATTGCTAGCTCACAATATTCATTATCCTATATATATATGAAGATAAGTTTCTACAGCATGCCAGTTTTGGTACCTTCTGCTTTTACAGACTGTCTCTCAACAGTCCAGAGTACACCAACTTTATTGACGATCAGAGGCAGGCTCACATTAAACGACTCAGTGCAGAGATGGGGCCATCCTATAACATTAGTATTTAAGAATATTTTTGAAGAGCAGGAAGTCAAAACTGGGCAAATTATCTCACGCCTTGGTTCTCTTTTCTCTTGCCTTCTACATCTCACACCCTTACTAATTAATCTCATCTTGCTCTGTTGGCTTTCATTTCTCTTTGTCTATCTTCTTCCCTTCATTTCATTTTTGCTTGTTGACAAAAAAAGGGAGAAAACAATCTGAAATTCATACTTTAGAAATTTTCAGCAAATTTATTTCAGTTCTTTCGTATATATACTTTTAATGTTTTGTCATTACCAAAAAGGGGGAGATTGATGATCAGCCTATCTCCATATATATATTTATATATTATAAATATTTTTTAGTGATCAACAAAACCTTGGATTGTTGACTAACACTATTTTCTGAAGCTTGTCAACAGGTATCAAATAAAACAAATTCAGTAAGGTACTTACACTCATCTTTATTAGAAGTTAATTGCATATGATTTGCCTAAGTCTACATCGACTACTATTGTAAGCTCACAACGATTACTATTTTGATATCACATCGATTCTGTTAAACTTTTATTTCACTTAAACAATGACTACGTTTTAAAAGATCAAAAACATTGATTACGGGTTAACATCGACTTCATTTAAACATCGATTTCATTCAAACAACGATTATGGTTCAATATTGATTTCACCTAAAATATCGATTTCATGTAAACATCGATTTCACTTAGAACATTGATTTCATTCAACATCGATTTCACTTAAAACATCAATTTCAATTTAACATCAATTTCACTTAGAACATCGATTTCATTCAACATCGATTTCACTTAGAACATCGATTTCACTCAAACATCGATTTCACTTAGAACAGCAATTCCATTTAAACATCAACTACATTTAAACATCGATTATGCTTCAACATTGATTACATTTTCACATAGATTGTGGTCACATCTCAACATTGATTTCATGTCAACATCGATTCCATTCCAACAACGATTATACTTATATCGACTCCACTTGAACATCAATTGTGTTTGGACATCTACTGTCATTATACATAGACTGTGTCTAAACATTAGCTTTACTTCAACAACGATTATGTTAGAAAGTTAATGGATAATATTGATAATAATTTTTATAATCATTATAGTTCCAAAAATAAAAAAGATAGTCTTGATTATATTTTATCTTAAATGTCATTTAAACGTATTATTGAATCACTGTACATTTCAAATTTTCCCGCGAACTATGACATACCCTGAGCACTCAAGCATTTATTGTTTGGGGTACAATATCTATACACGACATCTCTTATGGACTACTATATTCATGTCACATAATGTAACGACCCTCTCATATCGGTACGGTTCCACCAACCCACGTCGATATAAAAGGTATCACTATAGTGGGACATTTACCCAACACTAGTACGATAGGCTGAAACATACACAAATATATTATATCTCATGACAGCGGAATTTAAAGAACTGAAAAGAAATTTTATTCCATCATCCACATTCTATCCACAGTCCGTATAGAAGGAAAGAGAGCCAACTATTCATAACTGAAATACAACAAATACATTGTCCACATGAGACTACGCAGAGTCTTTATTACATACTATGAAATAATGAAAAAGTACAATGCTAACTCCACAACACTCTCTCCTACTCTCGCTCCGAGTCGCTCCTAACGATCTCCTCGAAAGAAGTAGAAACGTCTGCACCTGTACGCCGAAGCAAGAATGAGTTCAAAAGAACTCAACAAGTAACACCAGCACACTAAACATACATGCATCAAGTAATATCCATACTCTTAAGCTACATCATTTACACATAATGCATGGAAGTGACAATTTCTCAAATAAAAGTCTATTCATGATTTCTACACATTTTTCACAGAGGATTCGTTTTTATATACAATAAGCAAATCCTATCTCATGCTTTCTACACTTTTCACTATACTAAACTGATTTCATTCATAAGCCACATGTTGGTCATTTTACACAATATTTACACATTTCATAACAATTAATTTAACATGAATTCTAAGGCAATTGTACACATAGATAACATATTCATATTAGTGAAAAGCTCGCTGTTTTACTACTATCATGTCACATTCATAAGAAACTTATCATTTTGCATGCTTTCATAAGAATTTTATGAACACATATTCACTTACACAGGTTCACAATTTACACATTTTCACTTTCACTTAAACACAATTTCACTTTCACTTAATGCCGTGACACATAGCCCAAACCACTTTAGAAGGACACACACTGATCACATCACATATCAATCACCTAGGCATTCCAGTGATCAATCTTAGTTACTGCGCAGAACCGGGAGAAGCACTCTCCACCCTAACCAGCGATACTTGTTCGCCTCCAGGATTTAATCCCAATGCCCATGGGACATCACACACTTTGAACTTTCCCGTGGGGACTTTACCACAGTACAGTTCCACAGCCCTCTAAGGTAGCAGTGTCACACATTGGCACATTAAGACTTTTCTTAAATTCAACACATTCTAAACACAAAATAATCACACATTCATCTCACGTTCACACATTTACTTTCTTCAGTGTTACCTAGCATGGTACTACTGGTTTCAGTATTAATCATATTTTTACAACAATCCTAATCATGCTGAAATTTTTGCATAATTAAACATTTATCATATTAGCATGTATTAACCATTAATACTTAACATAAAACAAGTTTATATAGCTACTGTCATATGTTCAGTACAGAAATTTAACCAGAAATTCATCACAGTTTAACTATCATGCATACCAAAATTTGCATTTTCTGAGTTACACATATTTTCTGAAAATTCTAACAGTGATGATATCAACTGTAAAAATAGTCAAACTGATACAATTTTTCATTATTCGGATTCACAATTTATTTCATACATGAATACTGACAGTACAAATTTTATCACAAATTTCAGGAATTTAACTAGTTTCGCAAGAATTCTTAGCCTTTATGCATTGAATAGACATGTTAACTATTTTTCAGTCCAGAAAATTTAATAAACTGTACAGATATTATAAATTGCTCAAATTTTTATATCATGTATCAGATCTTATGAGCAATGTACAGAAAATTTATGACAGTTAATTTCTACACATATTTCATAAACGACATTTTCCAAGATTAACATTCTATTGGTAACACATTCCAAAAATTCTAATAATTAGTGAACATTACAAAAATGCACAAAACTCACAGTACACCCAAACATATATATTACATATTATATAAAATTTTACCGTATATCCTCATGCGGAAAAACTCGAAAATTAGTTCATATAAGGACAGACTTGCTCACTGTTGCAGTCTGAAGAACTCGACGGCAAGGGGTGGCCGTCTATAGGTTAACGGCATTAGATGATGCCGCCAACACATAATATTAGCGGCAATTGATCTTGCCGTTAATATCCTGTCTGCAGAACACAGACTGAAAGCCAATAAATCACTTGAAAAGGGGGTTCCAGGACACGAGAAAAATCTGAGAAAATCCTGGGACATACTAGTCACATGTAGGGTTAATGTGTATGGGGTACTTGCCTTCTGTAAAATCTACCGACGACGATTTAAGCCGGAGAAGCCCTCCTCGGCCTGTGCCAAAGAGCCTCCAAATCCCTCCTTCTTCGGATCTTCTGTTGATCTTCACAGCACACCAGCGTGGGGAGTCGTTCCCGGATGTTCAAGGTCGTCACCAGTTGATGTAGATCGTCAGACGAAGCCTCCCGAAGCCGGATCTTTCAGGTTCAAGTTAGGGTTTTTGCTTAGAGAAGATAGGTTTTTGACCCAAGAGCCAAAGGGATGGATCTGGCCGAAATTTGGATATTATAAAGGGTTGGGGGTCGGATCGGTTAAAGGGCAAGTCTCAGAGCCGTTGGGAAGGGTTTCCCAAACAAGAGGCTCAATTTCCGGAGGCGTTTCCGGATCAGAAAACGTAACAGATCTGGGATATTGGCGTCCATATCCATGGTCGCCTATCCAAAATTGGCGTCCATCGATATTGCCGCCTACCCCTGGTCAGCGTCAGCCGATGTGGACGCCGACTGGCCGACAAAACTCATTTTAATTATGCAGAATTTATAATACTACACACTAAATATATATATACATATATACTTAAATACACTATGTACATTTCAATAATATTCATTAATACAATTTGTATACATAAATACTTATACATAATAACCTATACATCAATAGTGTACACTTATACGCACATACATATATTTAAACAAACAAGGTGAAAATCAAGGGCCTTACACCCTCTCCCCCTTAAAGAAACTTCGTCCTCGAAGTTAGACTGACACTACTCAAACAACTGAGGATATTTCTTTTTCATTGCATCCTCAAGCTCCCAGTAGCCTCCTCTCGCGAGAAGTTACGCCATAAGACTTTTACTGACGCAATGCTCTTGTTTCGGAGATGTTGAACCTTCCGATCAAGAATAGCTACTGGTTGCTCTACATAAGAAAGATCTGGCTGGATTTCCACTGGCTCATGGCTAATAACATGAGACGGATCTCTGACATACTTCCTGAGCATAGATACGTGGAAAACAGGATGAACGCTAGCCAATGCTGGAGGTAAAGCTAGCTCATATGCCACGTTGCCCAATCGTCGGAGAATCTCATACGGGCCAATGAACCTAGGGCTCAACTTACTATGCCTGCCAAATCTAACTACACCTCGCGTAGGCGAAATCTTCAAAAAGACATGCTCACCTACCTCGAACTCTAGATCCTTCCTCCTGTTGTCGGCGTAACTCTTCTGCCTATCCTGTGCCGCAACAAGTCTCTTCCTAATGAGCTGGACCTTATCCGAAGTCTCCTGAACTAACTCCGGACCGATCAACTGCCTATCACCGGTCTCCTCCCAACATAAAGGAGATCTGCAAGGCCTACCATATAAAGCCTCAAATGGAGCCATGCCAATGCTCGCATGAAAACTGTTGTTATATGCAAACTCCACTAGAGGTAAATGGCGCTCCCAATCATCCTTCCAATCCAGCACACAAGCCCTCAACATATCCTCAAGCGTCTGGATAGTCCTCTCGGACTGTCCATCTGTCTGGGGATGAAATGCTGAACTGAGCTTCAGCTCCGAACCTAACGCATCCTGAAGACCCTTCCATAGCCTCGAAGTAAATCTCGGATCTCGATCCGAAATAATAGACTTCGGCACTCCATGCAATCTAATAATACTACTAACATACAGTCTAGCTAAACTCTCTACTGACTGCTTCTTCTTCATAGGCAAGAAATGCGCAGTCTTCGAGAATCGATCTACTACTACCCAAATCGAGTCATTACCTCGTCTAGACCGAGGCAAACCCGTAACAAAATCCATAGTGACAGCTTCCCACTTCCAAACTGGGATCTCCATCTTCTGCATAAGACCAGATGGTCGCTGCCGCTCGGCCTTCACTTGCTGGCATACTAGACATCTAGAAACAAACTCGGCTACATCCTTCTTCATGCCAGACCACCAAAACGATCTCTTTAAATCCTGATACATCTTAGTGTTACCCAGATGAATAGAGAATCTAGATCTATGAGCTTCTGCTAAAACATGCTCACGAACATCTACAACATCTGGAACACAGACACGATGATGGAATCTAATCACACCATCCTCATCACGAGCTATCCCGCTTTACCCACTAACTCTTGGAGTCTAGGGTCGGCTTTCTGATGCTCTATCACTTCATCTAATACTGATGACCTAATGGACAGTTGAGCTACAAAAGCTCGGCATAATGATGGCTCCAACTCGGTCATCGAGCACGCTGCATCCTCCAACATCTTCCAGTCCTGCTGGAGAGACGACCTCTTTCTACTAAGGGCATCTGCTACGACATTCGCCTTTCCAGGATGATACTGGAGATCGAAGTCATAGTCCTTCAGGAATTCAATCCATCTTCTCTGTCTAAGGTTTAATTCTTTTTGAGAGAAAAGATACTTTAGGCTCTTGTGATCAGTGAACACCTCAAATCTGACACCATAAAGATAGTGTCTCCAGATCTTCAGTGCATGAACCACTGCCGCAAGCTCAAGATCATGAGTTGGATAGTTTCGCTCATGCTCCTTCAATTGTCTCGAAGCATATGCTACTACCCTTCCTTGCTGCATCAACACACAGCCAAGACCAATCCGAGATGCATCCGTGTAGATAGCAAAACCCTCTACACCGCTCGGTAGAACTAACACAGGGGCCGATGTGAGTTTAGTCTTCAATAATTGAAAACTACTCTCACACTCCTCGGACCAGACAAACTTCACTCCCTTCCTGGTCAGCTGAGTCAATGGAGCGGCGATGGATGAAAATCCCTCAATAAAACGCCGATAGTAACCCGCCAAACCAAGAAACTCCGAATCTCCGAAGGAGTCTTGGGACTCTCCCAATCCATAACAGCCTGGACTTTCGCTGGGTCCACTGCTACACCAGCACCAGAGATAACATGCCCAAGGAAATGAACCTCGCGCATCCAAAAATCGCACTTGCTGAATTTTGCATACAGCTTGTGCTCACGGAGAACCTCTAACACTGTCCTCAAATGCTGACGATGTGCGGCCTCATCTGGAGAGTAGACCAGCACGTCATCAATGAAGACTACAACAAAACTATCTAGATAGGGTCTAAACACCCTGTTCATGAGATCCATGAACGCTGCAGGGGCGTTGGTTAGACCAAACGGAAGGACCAAAAACTCATAATGTCCATAACGGGTTCTAAATGCCGTCTTGGACACATCCTCACTCCTAATCCTCAACTGATGATAGCCAGAACGCAAATCAATCTTAGAAAAGACCGATGCATTCTGTAGCTGGTCAAACAAATCATCAATCCGAGGTAAGGGATACCTGTTCTTTACCGTCACCTGGTTTAGCTTTCTATAATCAATGCATAACCGAAGTGACCCATCCTTCTTCTTTACAATAAGACAGGTGCGCCCCAAGGGGAAACGCTAGGGCGAATAAATCCCTTATCTAACAAATCCTGCAACTGCTTCCTTAACTCAGCTAATTCCGCAGGTGCCATCCGATAAGGTGCCTTCGAGATAGGAGAGATGCCTGGAAGCAACTCTAGAGTGAACTCTATCTCTCTAGCTGGTGGCAATCCAGATAAATCATCAGGAAAGACATCTGGATACTCCTGCACTACATCTATCTCGGCAAGAGTAAGTGACTCATCAGCCTTGGGTATTAAAACCACACTGGCAAGAAATGCGTCACAACCCTTGTTCACCATTCTCATTGCCCTCATGGCCGAGATGACAAACTTTCCCGCTAAGTTCCTCGGCAAAGGATGAGAAAATTCATCCTCACCAGGAATGCGGAAAACAATCTTCTTCCCACGACAATCTACCAAAGCATAGTGCTCCTCTAGCCAATCCAGACCAAGAATAGCATCATAGTCCTTCATCTTAAGCAAGAAGAAACACCCTTCTAGGACTCTATCCTCAATGCACACCGGTAAAGACGGAATACACTTCCTAGTCGATACCGTACCCGCAGGTGTATGCACAGACAAGGGACTTCTAAATCCTCAGACTCTAACCCTGACTCTAAAGCTAACTGCCTAGCAAAACGCTCGGAAATGAACGAGTGAGTAGCACCCGTATCGAACAAAACCCGAGCATGCACACCTAAGAACAAAACTGTACCTTCGGTGACATGATCCGCCTGCTCGGCGTCCTCACGAGCTAACGCAAACACTCGAGCTGGGGCTCGAGGTCTCCCTGGTCGTCCTGTCGCTGGCGCTGCTGCTGCTGCTACTGGGGCTGGCCCCCGCTGGGCTCCCTGCTGAAGCCTCGGACAATCCTTAATCTTATGATCATTGCTCCCGCACTTTAAGCACTTTCCTGCTACCAGCCAACATTCCGAACCGCCATGTGCCCTCCCGCAATGAGGACACTCCTTCTTACCACTAGGGGAACGTTGAGAGGATACCTGACCACTGCCTGATGCCACAGGACGCTGCGGTGACTGGAAAGTCGCCTTTTTCCTCTCCTGCCTCTGGAAAGGAACAGCTGGCCTCTTCTGAGAAGCCTTCTTCTCCTCCAGATACTGCTCCATCTCCCCCTCCTGCCGACACGCCGCGCTGAGCGCCTGCTCGAGAGTACGATGGTCGAAAGCCACCAATCTCGTCCTCAGTGATGGTTTCAGACCCATCACGAATTTCTTCGCCTTCCTGCGCTCATCAGCTACAATATGAGGGGCGTACTTTGATAGCTCGGCAAACCTGGCCTCGTACTCCAGCACCGTCATGGAGCCCTGAGTCAACGAGAGGAACTCCTGCTCCATCTTGTCCTGGATGTGCTCCGGAACAAACTTGGCTCGGAAAAGCCTCACGAACTCATCCCATCCGACTTCCATGGCACCATCCTCGAACCGGGTACGTAACAACGAGGACCACCATACATCGGCTCGCTCCTGCCAAAATCATCCATGAGAACTAACCAACCTAATTTATACTTAAAGTAATAACCAATAGCTTAGATTACACATACCTGTAGCATATAGGTGGCTAAAGTGACCTTGTCGTCTTCAGCGCACCTAATGGCCCGGAAGATCTTCTCAATCTCCCTCATCCAGTTCTCAGCTAATAATGGATCGCTCTCCCCCTTAAAAGAAGGTGGCGACATCCTCTTGAACCTTTCCATGATGGAGGGTCCACCATGGTCAGCCTGGGGAACTGGTACCTGAGCCTGCTACAACAAGCAACAAAATTAACATATATAACATAACAATCATGCATTTAAAATACAGACTACTTTATCTTATTATTCTAACCTGAGCCTCCAACTGGGCCTGGAGTGCAGCTTGAGTGTGGGCCTGCGTTTGCATGGCCTGCACCAAACCCTGCATGAAAACTCCATAGTCTACTGGTGGCGGTGGAGGAAGTACAGGACCCTGGGGTGCAGGGGCCTGCTGCTCACCCTGATCCTCACGCCGAGACTCATCTCTCCTCTGCTCGCCATCACGAGCAGGAACACCACGCCTACCACGCGAAGCCATATCCTGTAAAACAGATTAATCACCATTTAGAACTAAACTATCTAAATTCTAACTAATTACTTATCTATGTGGACAATCTACACTGACTTAGTATACAATGAAGATGATGGTATATGCATATTTATGTACAATTTCAGCCTGATTCTCTGATACCAATCTCTGTAACGACCCTCTCATATCGGTACGGTTCCACCAACCCACGTCGATATAAAAGGTATCACTACAGTGGGACATTTACCCAACACTAGTACGATAGGCTGAAACATACACAAATATATTATATCTCATGACAGCGGAATTTAAAGAACTGAAAAGAAATTTTATTCCATCATCCACATTCTATCCACAGTCCGTATAGAAGGAAAGAGAGCCAACTATTCATAACTGAAATACAACAAATACATTGTCCACATGAGACTACGCAGAGTCTTTATTACATACTATGAAATAATGAAAAAGTACAATGCTAACTCCACAACACTCTCTCCTACTCTCGCTCCGAGTCGCTCCTAACGATCTCCTCGGAAGAAGTAGAAACGTCTGCACCTGTACGCCGAAGCAAGAATGAGTTCAAAAGAACTCAACAAGTAACACCAGCACACTAAACATACATGCATCAAGTAATATCCATACTCTTAAGCTACATCATTTACACATAATGCATGGAAGTGACAATTTCTCAAATAAAAGTCTATTCATGATTTCTACACATTTTTCACAGAGGATTCGGTTTTTATATACAATAAGCAAATCCTATCTCATGCTTTCTACACTTTTCACTATACTAAACTGATTTCATTCATAAGCCACATGTTGGTCATTTTACACAATATTTACACATTTCATAACAATTAATTTAACATGAATTCTAAGGCAATTGTACACATAGATAACATATTCATATTAGTGAAAAGCTCGCTGTTTTACTACTATCATGTCACATTCATAAGAAACTTATCATTTTGCATGCTTTCATAAGAATTTTATGAACACATATTCACTTACACAGGTTCACAATTTACACATTTTCACTTTCACTTAAACACAATTTCACTTTCACTTAATGCCGTGACACATAGCCCAAACCACTTTAGAAGGACACACACTGATCACATCACATATCAATCACCTAGGCATTCCAGTGATCAATCTTAGTTACTGCGCAGAACCGGGAGAAGCACTCTCCACCCTAACCAGCGATACTTGTTCGCCTCCAGGATTTAATCCCAATGCCCATGGGACATCACACACTTTGAACTTTCCGTGGGGACTTTACCACAGTACAGTTCCACAGCCCTCTAAGGTAGCAGTGTCACACATTGGCACATTAAGACTTTTTCTTAAATTCAACACATTCTAACATTCATCTCACGTTCACACATTACTTTCTTCAGTGTTACCTAGCATGGTACTACTGGTTTCAGTATTAATCATATTTTTACACAATCCTAATCATGCTGAAATTTTTGCATAATTAAACATTTATCATATTAGCATGTATTAACCATTAATACTTAACATAAAACAAGTTTATATAGCTACTGTCATATGTTCAGTACAAAATTTAACCAGAAATTCATCACAGTTTAACTATCATGCATACCAAAATTTGCATTTTCCTGAGTTACACATATTTTCTGAAAATTCTAACAGTGATGATATCAACTGTAAAAATAGTCAAACTGATACAATTTTTCATTATTCGGATTCACAATTTATTTCATACATGAATACTGACAGTACAAATTTTATCACAAATTTCAGGAATTTAACTAGTTTCGCAAGAATTCTTAGCCTTTATGCATTGAATAGACATGTTAACTATTTTTCAGTCCAGAAAATTTAATAAACTGTACAGATATTATAAATTGCTCAAATTTTTATATCATGTATCCGATCTTATGAGCAATGTACAGAAAATTTATGACAGTTAATTTCTACACATATTTCATAAACGACATTTTCCAAGATTAACATTCTATTGGTAACACATTCCAAAAATTCTAATAATTAGTGAACATTACAAAAATGCACAAAACTCACAGTACACCCAAACATATATAATTACATATTATATAAAATTTTACCGTATATCCTCATGCGGAAAAACTCGAAAATTAGTTCATATAAGGACAGACTTGCTCACTGTTGCAGTCTGAAGAACTCGACGGCAAGGGGGGTGGCCGTCTATAGGTTAACGGCATTAGATGATGCCGCCAACACATAATATTAGCGGCAATTGATCTTGCCGTTAATATCCTGTCTGCAGAACACAGACTGAAAGCCAATAAATCACTTGAAAAGGGGTTCCAAGACACGAGAAAAATCTGAGAAAATCCTGGGACATACTAGTCACATGTAGGGTTAATGTGTATGGGGTACTTGCCTTCTGTAAAATCTACCGACGACGATTTAAGCCGGAGAAGCCCTCCTCGGCCTGTGCCAAAGAGCCTCCAAATCCCTCCTTCTTCGGATCTTCTGTTGATCTTCACAGCACACCAGCGTGGGGAGTCGTTCCCGGATGTTCTAGGTCGTCACCAGTTGTTGTAGATCGTCAGACGAAGCCTCCCGAAGCCGGATCTTTCAGGTTCAAGTTAGGGTTTTTGCTTAGAGAAGATAGGTTTTTGACCCAAGAGCCAAAGGGATGGATCTGGCCGAAATTTGGATATTATAAAGGGTTGGGGGTCGGGATCGGTTAAAGGGCAAGTCTCAGAGCCGTTGGGAAGGGTTTCCCAAACAAGAGGCTCAATTTCCGGAGGCGTTTCCGGATCAGAAAACGTAACAGATCTGGGATATTGGCGTCCATAACCATGGTCGCCTATCCAAAAATTGGCGTCCATCGATATTGCCGCCTACCCCTGGTCAGCGTCAGCCGATGTGGACGCCGACTGGCCGACAAAACTCATTTTAATTATGCAGAATTTATAATACTACACACTAAAATATATATATACATATATACTTAAATACACTATGTACATTTCAATAATATTCATTAATACAATTTGTATACATAAATACTTATACATAATAACCTATACATCAATAGTGTACACTTATACGCACATACATATATTTAAACAAACAAGGTGAAAATCAAGGGCCTTACACATAAAGTAGAAGTTTAAAGGTTGACAGAACGAAACTTCCTCTTTGGTATATCCTCCTATAGCTTGGTCGGTGACGTTGACTGACAGTTTAGACACATTTAAATTGCCTTTGCTCCAACATTTATTGTGTGCAGGTTTCTGGTAGTCACACACATTACAACGTTTGACTTGTCACGTTGACATAAGGAAAGAGGATATCCAGACGATCTTTTTCTCTCTGGGTCTCTATCCAATCATTTAATGACTACAGGTTTTCGTGATTCCTACGTTCTCCCCTTGCACAAAGATAGTGAACATACTCATGAAGAAATGCTAAGGAATGTTGAAGAATTCCCAGATTATAGTCATCTATCGACAACAAGGATGGGGCTGTCGACAACTACAGTGAAACAGACAAACTGGTGGTTTGGAAGAAGTGATCTGTCGACAACTGAATAAGGGGCTATCGACAACTACTGTTGCACAAAAGAATTGTGGTTCTAGAAGAGGGGATTTGTCGATAGCTGGTGGTCTGGCTGTCGACAGGTACATGAAAAATCAGTGTTAAGGCATTGAATTGAGTGAGATATAAACCAAGAGTTTCAAAAATGATTACACAGTGAATATGAAGAGTATCTCTCAAGTATTTCACTCAACCTACCTTGACTTACTCCCCCATAGTGTGTGCATGTGATGACTCAACATTCAAGCAATGTCACATATATTTATGCCAAGCATTTGCACAAAGAAGAAATATCCATGAGCATGTGAGCATCAAAATTTCATTCTTTTACAGAGATAAATGTGCCAATTAAAGTTGATGACCTCTATGTGCAAATAGATTATGGATACTTGGCGAAGGATTTTTCCTCACGCATAATGATAGTTTCCGAACAAGCCTTACTTGTTCTTCCACATTTCACCATTTGATATACCACATAGTCACCACATACGAAGATCATTGAATTTTACAAAAGCCCATTTCTCTACTCAATGTTGTAAACCAATCTTCCGACAATGGTTTTGTGAAGATATCAACCAATTGTTTTTCAGTGGGAATGAAGCTAAGCTCCAAGGACTTGTTGACTACCTCATCTCTCAAAAAGTGATGTCTTATTTCAATGTGTTTTGTCCTTGAGTGTTGAATTGGGTTTTTGGAAAGGTTGATAGCACTAGTGTTGTCACATAGGATAGGTGTGCATCCAATGTCAATGTTGTAGTCACACAATTGACTTTTGATCCACAACACTTGAGCTGCACAACTCCCTGCAGCAACATATTCTGCCTCTACAGTGGAGAGTGCAACTGAGTGTTGCTTCTTGGATGCCCACGAAACCTTGCAACCACCTAGGAACTGACAATATCCACTAGTGCTTTTTCTATCAATTTTACACCCAGCATAGTCAGCATTAGAATATGAGACCAAGTCAAAGCTACTACCTACTGGATACCATAAACACAAATCACATGTTCCTGAGAGATATCTAAAAATCCTTTTAACTGCAACCAAATGGCTTTCCTTTGGACTAGAATGATATCTAGCACAAAGGCAAACACTGAACTGAATGTCCGGCCTACTTGCAGTAAGGTAAAGGAGAGAGCCAATCATACCTCGATATTGCTTTGCATCTACCATTTTACCTTTCTCATCATGTTCTAATTTAACACTAGTGCTCATTGGTGTAGAGGCTGGCTTGGCTTGTTCGAACTGAAATCTTTTCAGTAGCTCCATGACGTATTTCACTTGATTGATGAAGAAGCCATCTTCATATTGTTTTACCTGCAAGCCAAGAAAGAATTGAAGCTTCCCCATTAAGCTCATCTCAAATTCACTGTGAATCTGTTTTGAAAATTCTTCACACAGTGAGGGGTTAGTGGAACCAAAGATGATGTCGTCCACATAGACTTGAACAACAATGATATGATTGCGAACACATTTAGTAAAGAGAGTTTGGTCCACTTTACCTCTGGAGTAGTTTTTACTCACCATGTAGCACCCCGAAAATTTTAACTATATAAAATTTTGAATAAATGGAAGTAAATAATTTCCATAATATCAAAGTATTTAAAACATACGAATCATTATCGTAAGTGCTAAAACAAATCGGAAAAATCCGTAAAAATTATAAATCAACCCCACACATTATTCCAAAATGATCCACAAAGAAATTTGTGCCAAGAAAAATCGGATTAGCCAAGTTTAAAGTGTTTCGCGACTTATTATCGTAATTCATGAATAAGTCGAAAAATCATTATCACGCGTACTTGGATGAGTCAGACAATTAAATAAAAATCATATACGGACTTCAAATAATATCCTCTAATGACCCATCAAGAAATTTGGGTCAATAAAAATCATTTGGGCTAGGTTTAAGAGTTATTGTGACCGATTATCCAAATTAGGAAACAAGTCGGAAAGCGGTTAACACGAAAATACGACGCAACCATAAATTAAATAAAAATTTTGGGGAGACGTCCAACATTATATATTGATGGCCCATTATCATAATTGGGCCAATGGACCACATATGACCCAAAAATCAAATGAAGCAAGAAAATGTATGGAAATTCGTAGCTTAAATAAGCTGAAATTAGAAAGAGGCAATTAGAGTTGAATTGGGATGCAATCATGCACATTTGGGTAACCCAAATTCGTGCCTACCGACCCATGGAGGTTGCTTGATGGCCAAGACTCCCTAATGGAGGGAGAGATATTCAAATTATGGAAAGACACAAGCCAATCCCGCAACCCTTCTTTCCTAGTTACAATAGGACTCCTAAATACCTTGGTTGCTTAAATACTCTTCATCCAAACCCTAGGGACGAGTTTAAAACTTGCTGGGGTCATTTGGAGGAGCTCTTGGTGGCTGGGGAGCTGTGAATCGACCACAAGAAGGACATCTTCTTCTCCTGTTCGTCTGCTGCGACCTGCACAAACCATCCACTTGAAGTTGATAAAAGGTGGGCCAAACCTAAACCAAACTTTGAAAGGCTTATACCCCTGGAAAGAGAGTCAAGTCTACGTTCTAACCCAAGTGGAATGCCCAAACTCCATGCAGCATTCACGGAGTATTAAGCGTTCTTCAAACAATGGTCTGAACACAGGTTTTCTGAACAAAATGAGACTTCATCAACCCAAAAGGTAGGATTTCTCGGGCCAAACCTTAACATTTCCTATACCAATGTGTATATAATCAAGTTAGCTTTCATGTTCCACTAGTTTCATCGAATTCGAATGAGTAGATTTTGAGTTATAAGCATTTTCCCCAAGTCGCGCACTGTCAGAACTTTTTCCGTTCTTTATATGTTGCATGTGATTTGAGACCGAATTAGAGCAAACTCACAACATGACAGTTTTCATACTAGTTGTCCTCGTCATATCTTGTGTTGAACGTTTTGTCTAAATGTCATTAGTTAGAGAGTTATAAGCGTGATAAGAGGGTCTTTGCATGACACTATGTTTTCGGGTTGCACTTGGTTTTACATTTGTGTTGGACTTGATGAAAGCCTGTTGAACCCATCATGGTTTTCTAATTCCGATTTACTGGAAGCATCCTTGCATGTCTAGGTTGGTTTAAAACTAATTTTGTTATTTTTCATGCACTGTACAATTTGTTCTTAATTTTAGAACAACCATGTGTCAAAATAGGGAAAGTCTGGTCCGCAATCCAAAGCACTGTCCTTTCTCTGGCAGACGCTGGCCAAGGACCTGAGAATGTGACGGCTCGATAGGCCGTGTTCTTAGGCAGATCGCGACAAGAATTCCATCGCGATCTAATCGCGACCGGACCGCTGTTGTGACCTGACCTCCGAGTCTGACAGCCATGTTGCCTTCTTCATATGAACCTGTCGCGAACTGCTGCCTGATCAAACAAGCCTGTCGCGATCCTTACAAGGCACTGTCACGATCTGATCTGACCCCGTCACGACCCTTAAAAGGGTCTGTCGCGACCTCAGGAGTTTTCATGAAACCCCACTTATTTTCTTGCAAATCTAACCGTTGTACCTGAGGTCTGTTTAAATATATAAGATTTTTAGCATGTAGTTCACATGTCTTAGGTCTAGTCATTGCATGATGGTTATTTAATGGCTTAAAAGTGGTTAACCCATTTAAAAGTTATAATTACATAAATGTTATTCTAATTTCTCTTTAAATGTTATGATCCATTCATGCAACTTGTGATTCAATCTTTCCATTATTCTACCATGTTTTAAACGATAATTATTATTCTTAAAACCTTGCAAACCCATGTGTAGTTAAATGCATTGTTCAACTCGTGCCATCATGTTAAGTGTTTTCCGCAAGTTTAAAACCGATGGTTTGTGGATTGAGATGCGTACATCACTACACACTTGCACTGTTAGGCAGCCCTTTCTTGGGAATTTGGAAGCTCTCTACCGGTCATTCCGAATCGGTAGACTAGTGACCTTTTCTCCAAGGCCTCCGTAAATCTCCTCTGACCATGGATTCCCACATGGCCAACGAGTTGGTTGTACCATTGAAGATCCCTGGAGATAGGGTGCACTTCCTTTCTCATTTTGTTCTCATGAGTGTGATTTACAATCTACACTAAAGCTATTAATGTAATGATTAAACTAAAGTATAAATCGTACCGTTATGCTGCCAAATTTATCTCTTGACCATTGTTATCATGAAATCATGTTCAATTACTTATTACGTGTTCCCATCATCATCATGAACATGACGTTACACATGCTACATTTTGAAACTCTCATTGGCCATTATTAATGACTGTGGGTATCTACATTTAAAACTTTACATGAGATGCTGACCGGGCATGACGAGTGTCCAAGGGCTCCAGTCTAGCCCCAATGACGGAGAGTCATAAATATACTGTTAACCATGGGGTATAATGATTACTGGCGTTGCATCTGCGTTGGGAGTCTTGCTTGCTTGTTGAATGATAGATACAGTAACCACATACACGTGTCCTGGTGTACATTCTTGATGGATCTTTTCTTGGTGTACATTAGTGTCTACGTGCCTGATTAGTGTTACATGATCGTGCTCGTGCGTGCTTGCTTGCTTGCGTGATATGGCCATCCTGCATTTATTGAAAATGGTGATATCTTGCGTTCTTGACATCAAGTGAAATCTTGCGTGCTTGTACAAAGTGATCTGTTGCTAGTTCTATCTTGTCATCTTGTTATAAAATCTTGTTCTATCATGATCACTCTATCTAGCTTGTTTCATGCATTATGTTTTAATGAGTTTTATTCGTACATGCATATCATGACATTCATCGTGCTTACCTAGTTTTAAATTGCTAATCACTTATATCATTGCCCGCACATTGAGATATAAATCCTACTGGGCTAGTTTGCTTATCCACTACTTTTACCCAATCTAGGTGACTATGATGTTCAAGAAGAGGAGCAAGTCGAGGATGGGAATGCGTCCGAGTGATGAGCGTTCCATCTATGAGTCTAGTAATAGTAGTTTGCTTGACTGTTAGATTCATGTAGTAGGAAGTGAGGAATAAAAATGTAATTTCCCTTTATTTGAGTCTTAGTCCTGTAATAGTTTCCATACAATAAGTTGAGATCTGAATACAATTTATATTGAGTTCTACATTTGGGCCCTATTATGATGATGTATGTTGTTATACATTTAGCGCGTGCTAGCTAGAGGCTTATTTACCGACTGTTCACGTCTCGGGTTATCGTCTCAAATTATTTTTGAATTATTATTAATATCTGCTGCGTAATTCTCGGGACGTGACACACCAAGAAGTTGCTTAATCTGTCGTACTAAGCTCGGAGTGCTTGTTTCAAACCATAAAGAGCCTTGTGCAATTTATAGACATAGTTAGGCTTATCATGATCCTCAAATCCAAGTGGTTGAGAAACATACACTTCTTCTTTAATGTACCCATTCAAGAAGGCAGTTTTAACATCCATTTGAAAAAGTTTAAATTTGTTAGAACAAGCATAAGCTAGCAAAATTATAACTACCTCAAGTCTAGCAACGGGTGCAAAGGATTCTTCAAAGTCTATCCCAAATTCTTGATTATATCCTTTTGCTACCAGTCTAGATTTGTTTCTCACCACTTTACCCTCTTCATTCAGCTTATTCCTAAATACCCATCTTGTTCCAATTACTGAAATTTCAGGGGTCCTAGGAACTAAGCTCCGAACATTGTTTCTTTCAAATTGCCCAAGTTCCTCATGCATAGCATCTATCCAAGAGTTTTCTTTTACAGCTTCTTCAACATTTTTAGGTTCCATTTGAGAAATAAACGCTAAATGATCTTGTTCAACTATGTGTCTATAGTGAGACCTAGTGTGAACTCTATCATTTACATTACCAATTACATTCTCAAGTGGATGATCTTTGGAGTACCTGACATTTCTGATTGTTGAAGGACCCAATTGATCTTGATCTTGAGGATGTTGCTCTTGAGGAATTTGTTCTTGGGGAATTTGATCTTGAGAATTTTGATCATTTGGGTTAGCTTCTTCAGGCCTGTCGACAGCCACTTCTTGGTCTGTCAACAGTGGCTTCTCATCTTGATCTTCAAGGATTTTTCCTTCTTCTTCATCATACCTGGAATCATTTGCATTGTTAGTCTTTGCATGAGACTCATCAAAAACAACATGTGGAGTGTCTTCCACAGTTCTTTTTTCTTATTAAACACTCTATAAGCTCTAGAGTGTTCTGAATAGCCTAGAAAAATACCTGGATCACTTTTGGCTTCAAATTTATCTAAATTAACCTTGTCATTGTTATGGATAATAACATTGGAGCCAAAGATCCTGAAGTACCCAATACTAGATTTCGTACCTTTCAAGAGCTCATATGGGGTTTTCTTCATCACAGATCTTACCATGACTCGATTGAGGATGTAACATGATGTGTTCATTGCTTCTGCCCAAAAGCTCCTTGAGAGTTGGCTTTCAACCAGAAGAGTACGAGCCATTTCCACCAAGGTTCTGTTCTTTCTCTCCACTACTCCATTTTGTTCTGGAGTCCTTGGAGAGGAAAACTTGTGTTCAATGCCTTGGTTCCTACAGAAATCAGAAAAAGAATTATTGTCAAACTCTCCCCCATGATCAGTGCGGATTGAGCATATTTTGTTTGTGTTCCCATGCACAATCTTATTAAAGAATTCTTCAAAAATTTTCAAAACTTCATTTTTATGAGCTAGGAATTTAACCCAAGTGAACCTAGAAAAATCATCCACAATAACAAACCCAAAATGTTTACCATTGAGACTAAGTGTTCTAGTGGGTCCAAAAAGATCCATGTGCAACAATTCATAAGGTTTTGAAGTGATTATGGGAGCATTGGATTTGAATGATTTTCTGGTTTGTTTTCCCTGTGCACATGCATCACAAAAGCTCACATTTTTAATGAAAGAAATTTCAGGACGTCCACTTACCAGTTTCATCCTCATTATCTTGTGCAACACATTGTAGCTAGCATGGCCTAGCCTTCAGTGCCATAAGGACAATTCATCCTGCCTATTTGCAACAAGACATAAATTTTTATTTTCTGGTTCATCTAGATCAACTAGATAGATGTTATTCACTCTTTTACCAGAAAACTTGACATCTCTTGAAAATTTATTAATTATTTGGCATGCATTTGACTCAAAAATTACTTTATGGCCTTCATCACACAACTGACTGATGCTCTGGAGGTTGTGATTCAGACCATCAACTAGAAGCACATTATCTATTGAGTTGGAAGCATACTTACCTACCTTACCTGTGCCAATTATTTGGATTTTGTTGTTACCTCAAAACGCAACTTGTCTGCCATCTTTTTCAACCAGCAAACAGAATTTATCTTTGTCGCCCGTCATGTGCCTCAAGCAGCCACTATCCATGTACCATTTATTTTGATTTTGGGCTGCTAGGCATTCCTACATAGATGGATTAGACAAGAAGTTTTGGTACCCAAATTACTTTGGGTCCCAATCTTTCATTCATGCCAAAAAGTAAATGCTTTGGAATCCAAACTTGTATGCATTTCAACTTGTACAAATTATTCCAACATTGTGTTTTAGTATGACCAAGTTTCTTACAATAGTTGCATGATGGTTTTTGAGTTTTTACAATCCTCTTACTATTGTATTTAACTTGTGATTGTTTTTGGCCTTTTTGGTGCTTGGTTGGAGTTCTTTTTTCTACATATTTCTAGGCCTGTTGACAGGTCTCTTTGGGTCTATCGACAGTTTTCTTAGCTTGTTGAATAGATGAAGTCTTTTGTTTATTTTGCAATTACTTACCTTTAGCTTGAGTATTCTTTCTTTTAGTTGGAGCTTGTTTACTTGTACTTGGACTGCTATTTACAAAAGATGTGATCAATTTTTCTCCAAGTTTCTTTTTAATTTTCTGGTTGAAATCCAAGCCCATGCTTTGTTACATTTGTTTTAACTCCCAACACAACATCAAGATTCTGCTTTCCTTTTACAATCTTGTGAGATCTTCAATTTTTCCTTTCAGTTCCTCTTTAGCTTTTTTCATCTCTTTTGGGATCTCTTGATTCTCATGTTGAAGAGTTTCTACAAGTGTATTTAGAACTTGTTTTTCTTTTACATTTTCCTGGAGTTTTTCTTTAATGCAATCCATTTCAGCAATATGGCTTTCCTTTTCAATTTTCAGTAGCTCAATTTCTTTAGTTAGAATTACAGTCTGTTCATCATTAGATGTGCTATGAACAAGTGAGGTGATCTTCTTCTTCAGTGCTTATTTTCAAATTTATATTCACGGAATTTTTGGAACAACAAGGTATATGCCTCTTCCCATTCATCAATAAAATAATTTTCAAAGGAAGAGTTTACCTCATTAGAGTCCTCACTCCTTGCCACTAAGCACTGGATCTCTTCATCTTCAGAATTTTCTTGTGCATTCTCATCTTCATCTTCATCATTCCAAGTCGCCATCATAGCCTTGGCTTTCTTGAAAGTGAACTTGTCTTTTTCAGCTTCTTCTTGAGCTCTGGGCATTCACCTCTCATGTGCCCTAGTTTCTTGCACTCATAGCACACAATCATGTCAGATTTTTTATTAGAATCAAACTTATTTGAGAAATCTTTTTTTGGAAGAGTTTTGAAGTTACCTGAGCTTTTCTTTTTGAACCTGAGGAATTTTTTGATCTGCCTAGTGAGCATGGCCATTTCATCATTCTCACTATCACTAGACGGTTCAGATTCATCACTTTCCTGTTGAACCTCTTTCTTGGAGCTTGATGAGGCTTTATTAGATGCTTTCAATGCAATGGATTTCCTAGGAATAACCTCAGTTTCTTTCCTTTTTAGGTTTATCTCATTAGTCATCAGGGATCCTATCAATTTATCAAATTTCATTGTTGATAGGTCTTTAGAGTCTTCAATGACAGTGGCCTTAGTATGCCAAGTGAATGGAAGAGACCGAAGTATCTTCCTTACTAAGTCACTCTCACTGTACTCTTTCTTAATACCTTTCAACCCATTGATTATTATCATGAATCTAGAAAACATATATGAAATTGTTTCTTCATTTTTCATTTTAAACATTTCATATTCAGATACTAACATGCTAGCTTTAGTTTCCCTTACCTCAGACGTACCTTCGTATATTAGCTCCAGCTTGTCCCACATTTCCTTTGCTGACTTGCATGTGGAGACCCTCGAATATTCTTTTGGATGCACGGCGCATTGCATCATGTTCAATGCGCTCCAGTTCAAGGTGCCTTTACGGATTTGTTCTCTTGTCTAGGTATCTTCGTTAGCGGGCAGCTCATAAGGCCCCTTGTTGACGATCTTCCACAGCTCATAGTCTTGAGCTCTCAGAAAAACCTGCATGCGGTTTTTCCAATAAGTATAGTCAGTGCCATCAAAGTAGGGAGGTTTGGACACTGAGTGTCCTTCAGCCATAAATCCCCTGTTGGTTTCCATTAAACAGGATCACTCCTGATCGTGAGATCAAGCTAGTAAAGCTGTAAATCGGAGAAACCTCGCTCTGATACCAATTGAAAGGTGTGCGGAATCACCTAAGACAGTAATCTAGAAGGGGAGTTGAATAGATTACTACCAATTAAAAACAATTTACCCTTCTTTTCGATGTTAACACTGACTTGAGAAAAGCTTAAACAATATAGATCGAATTCTAGCTTTGGTGTTTGTGCTGATTGTGATTAGGAGATTAGCAACCTATGTAGCGTGTGAACAATCAAACGTGCCTACCAAACATCTGCCGTAAAAACGTGCAAACCACAAGACACGAAGATTTAAGGTGGTTCAGAGTACACAACTCGTGTATCCTCCGTCCACCATCCACACACACACGCAGAACGACTGCTTATAGAAGCGAGTTCAAACCATAATCACACACGCACGGTGCCTGAGGCAAACACGCACTCAGAACATCCACACACACGTGGATCAAGCACAAGGGACACTCAAACCACTGCCATACACACAGAGTAGTGAAAGGTGTAAAGAAGAAGAGTTCTGAGACGTAGAAACAAATCCATATGTGAACTCTTCGTGGTGGTCATCTAGAAGAACTCCAAGCTTCAAGTTGATGATGATCAGATGATGTACACGTAGCTTGATCCGTGGACAAACCGGCCTCAATTCCTCATTCACGTTGGATCTTCCTGGAACAGGTAGGAGGGTTGAAGCAGAGCAACAGAGATGCAGGGAGAAGCCTTTCTTCTTGGCCTTTTGCTTAGGGTTTTGATATGGTGGCTTCTTACTGCGAAAATACCTCTATATGATCTATATATAGTGGTGTCCAAGTATGGAGAGTCATGTTAAAAGGGAACACCCGAATATAGATCATATCCTGATCATCCGTTGTAACTTATCCTGCAGCTATCGTCAGATGCTTCATTGCTATCGACAGGTACTACTCAAATCTGATTTCCAGAACCATGTTGTTGCTGGAAAACTGGATCTGTCGACAGGTTCCATCTAGCTGTCGACAGGCGACTCTTATATGTCGACGGGTATACTCCATCTGTCGACAGCTGCTGCTCCATTTGAACTTCCAGTAGCTTGTATGTTCCTAGATTGTCTATCTGTCGATAGGTGATATCTTGGCTGTCAACAGGTGCATACTTGATGTATCTTTCCAGACTTTTGCACTTGGATTTGGTTGCTTCTCTTTAATGTTCATTCACACCTACATGAAATAACATTTCAAGTAAGATATAATGAATACATGGATAGTCATAGAAGCATTTTTACTTGATCATTTCTTGCATGTCTTGATCATGTTACAAACATCAATTCAGAAGCATTTTTACTTGATCATTTCTTTCATGTCTTGATCATGTTATAAACATCAATTCACCATCAACTATGTCAAGCATCATCAAAAACATTGAAGCACAGTCATCATACACATTGTAACCCAACATGCCAGTCACGTGAGTGACAACAAGTGTTCTACCTCCGAGAGTCAAAGGGCTTTAGGTCTCTTTTGCCCACAATTTGACTTCGTCAAATGAAGATGGGTATCGGGTCCAAACCAATATCCCACCATTGCCTAAACACAACGACGTTAATTACATCTCTCTAAGAGAGAAAATCCTTGATTAATTGCCAGATTAGAAAGTCTTGTGGCCTAAGAAGGAGACATCCGATGAAAGTGTAAAAGAACATTAAATTTAAGCCGAAGTGGCAATAAAAAATATGTTTATTCAATAATGCATTGTTTGATCTCTTTATTCATTTGTTCACTTTTTTTTATGAAGTAGTTCCAATATGTTCTTTTGTTCCATTTAAGACATGATAGTCATGGTTCTACTCGTGAGTCGGCATTGCTTGATTTTTGTGTGCTCAGTTAGTAGCATAGGCACAGTCCATTCAGTAAGATATGCACATGCAGCAAGGCAGATAGTGAATCGACAAGGTAAAACTGAATCGGTAAGACATAACCGAATCGGCAATCAAGACTGAATCGGCACCCTGTTGAGATGCTATTGAATCGCTCAACCAGTGAGGATTTTTTAAAGTCTTTTGCCAACTCAACGCGCATCGAAAAATTTCGGCAACATCTCCCCTTATCTTGGTTGATCGGGGGGAGAGCGCGATACACGTCCATCGCAATGGAGACGGCACCAAAGAGTAAGGTGTATGTCGAAAAACAACATCACCCTGATAGCACACGACACCGATCCCCGAGGCATGCCTACAAAGGGACCGGTTGTTACCGAGACCATAAATAAACCCGAACGGTGAGCGAATAATGTTCGATTCTATGTATTTGGGCATAGATACCATATTATCTAACCCAGAGTTCAATGGATTCCTTATCTGTTTATTATTTCTTTTATATCTGAATCAGTGATAAACATGATTCTGTACACATGGTTCAACCACAATCACATTTTGCTTGGACGAGTCGGCAGACTAGCTTCCTGACTGAGTGAGTCTGCAGAGCTGCCTATTGTTAATCTGAATCAGCAGCAGACATTCAAACCTCATGAACAGAAAGCCAGAACTTCATGTTGGGCAAACACAGTAGAAAAAGGTCAGAAAATGGCAAAAATGGCTAATGGGAGTGACTACTTAGCCTTGGGCATGGCTATTGACTACCCAACCCAATGTTAGCAAGGAGTTGTATTCCACAAAACTGAAATATGTAAAGGTCTTACTACTCTAAAAAGAAAAGACAACATTCCTGGTGTAGAAGAGAAAGGGGGGTGGGGGAGTACGTCACACCTCTTCTAAGCCAACAGAGAACAAATCTATCCCAAAACATGGTGTTGATAGGACAAAAAGGCAAGTAACAAACAAAATAAATAAAAAAGAGGGAAAAGGTGGAGTCCCACAGTTTCCAAAGCCTCATTTATTGAGGTGTGGGGGTTTATGTCCTCCCACATGAGAGGTTGGGATGGGAAACCCATCTCATCATGTGGAGGAAGCCATCATCTCGTACTCCACCCATGAGAGAGCATGCAATAGAATAAAGAGAAAATGGCAACCTTAAACAAAGTACATGCACATGAATAATAAAGAGCAAATAGAACTTTACAAAAGCCAACGTACTTGGGATCAAACAAAAGTACAATCTGATGTAAAGAACTCTTTTAAATATTAGGAGAAGGATGGGATACACATGAACAAGCTATTTCTTGAAAGGGGGGGAATGGGAGAGTACAAAGTTTTTAATGAAGAGAAACGAGCTCTCTCCATCACGTCACACTCCACTCACCCTCTCTTTTGAATCTCCAGACAAGCCAAAGATCAAAAGATGGACACTCTCCTCTTCTTCTTTTCGTCTTGTTGCAGCCGTAGGTCCCTCTTGAGAAGAAGGAAACAGCAGTAGCCAGAGCTCTCCCTTGTCTTCTGCCCCAAGTAATCCCTCTATCTTAGCCTACCTTTTCGTTGTCCTCCCATCTCTCTTGCCAGCCGCAGTAGGCACCTTTTTAAGGAGAAGGGGAATTTGGTGACTGGTGACTTAAGCTCACCCCTCACCTAAGTGGTGGAGGCATTGGGCCTCTTTTTAATGGACTGCCCACTCAGTTAAGCATTTATTTTGTTAAAAAAATTGGGCCTCCAACAAGAGTCTAAGTTTGTGATCATACGTCGACACACACACCAAAATTGTGTCAACACACATATTCTTTTCAAGGGGAGCCTGACTTTGTCTTTTTAATTTCTTTTAGGTACCTACCATAAATGAGAATTTAAAGTATTAAACAATATTTGAACAATTCATTTTGCTTATGTATCATAGTTAGACATCATCAAAACAAGGGACAACAGTAGTGTCCTTAGGAAACCTTCCTTCATGATGGGACACAAATTTAGGTCAATTTAAGAGCCCACTAATTGTGTAATTAACTTTATTTAACCCATCTATTTATGTCCATTTCAATATTGTCAAGTCATTTTCTTTGACCAAATTCCTTAGTGAGTTGGTGGATATACATGTTTAGAGTCTAGCCATGATTTTTATCTAATTTTTAGAATACGTTTGTAGATGTGATAATAGTGTGTATATATTTAGCTAGTTTAATATTATTAATTGCTAGATTTTGATTTATCTCTATTTTTTAATTTACTGGGATTTCTAGGGTGCTATAGATAACACCAAGGAAATCACTTCAAGGAGGAAAAGGAGAGCAATTTTCAAGAGGATAATGGGAGAAGAAAGTGTTTCTAGAACTTCTAAAGTGAAAAGGGAAAGAAAATACTAAGAGAAATGCAATGCTTAGCTAAAAGAATCCAGGATTTTGAAGTGGAGGACAACATGGAGAAACCTTCTAAGTTTGAGGTGGTGGCTGTTTTAGAAATGCCAAAGGTGATATCCTACTAGCTTTTGCTTTTAACTACGGTTATGGAACTAGTCTTCAGGCCAAAGTCTGAGCTCTTCATGATGGTCTCCAGTTGGATGATGAATTTGGCTTCCGTGTCTCCAACATTTTTCTGATTCTGCCATTCTTGTTAGCTCGATCCATTCCACATCTCCGCTGGGATGGCAATGTCATAGATGGTGGCATTCTGCTTTGGTCATTTTACAGAAGCATGCTTCTATTATGTCGCATGTCTTTAGAGAGGTGAACCAGATGGTTGATGCTTTGGCATCTTTAGGTTGTATGGAAACTACAAATAGGATCTTTACTTCCTTTTCCATGCTACCACATGTTGTAAGAGGCCCGGTGGTCCTTGATAAGTGGTTTGCCTAATGTCCACTTAGGGTAGTTTTTTTTTCAGGGGTATGCCCAGTAGTTTTGTACTCTTACCGTTCATAATATAAAATTTTAGGACAAGTCTCCAGTTCCCTTTTGCCGAAAAAAAATAAAAAACTTCTAACTTACCCTCGGACCTAGGAAGGTCATTTGTTGACTTTGTAGAGGAGGTCCAAATGGAAGAATCATTAGACCAAGTAGTGGATGATGTACAATCCATTGAATATCAAGTTGACTCAGTGGAGGAACCGGCTGTGATGGCTATGGATCACCTGCAGAGGTGGACGCAGTGGGGTAAACCCAATGGAATATATGTCCACTCTGTAAGGCCAAGTTATGTGTTGGTAGAGGGTTTATGGGGATGGAGACGGTGGGTATGGTGGGCAGCAGCTTGACAGGCTTGAGTGGTGGTGGGCGTACGACAGGTTTGTGTGCAAGGGGTAGTATGATAGTGGAGGCGATGACCAAGTTAACTGGGCTATGAGATGAGGCGTGTGTTGTGTTGAGTGTGTATTGGAATTTCTTAAAGTTGATTTTGTTGGGATCAGATAGGTGACTGAATTCAAGTTAATTACAAACGTGTGTATGGTAGGGGAATTAAAAGAGTAATACACATAATTTGATTAGATCCAGGAGTGGTGTGTGAATATAGAGTGAAACGATGCAGCAAACCACACACAAACCACAGTGCACAAAGAATTTTAAGGTCGTTCGGAGAACACAACTTGTGTCTCCTATGTCCACCTCCTCACGACAGAGGAACCACTAACACTAGTGCATACAACCTGGAGCACAACAACTCCAACCTCTTTGAGTGCAACGACTCAAAGAAACCCAAAAGATAGGCACAACGACCTACTCCACAGACCGCTTGTGAATTTAGCAAATTCACAAGCACTTGAGCATGATGACTCAAGCACCAGAGCACAACGACTCCAACTCAGAGCACTACGGCTCCAAACATGAGTACACAGTACTCAAACCTCTGGACCACAAAGGATCCAAGTTCTGCTAGAACAAGCACAATTAGAGAGTAGATCCTCTAGCAAGATCTATCTCAATACAATGAAGAAGTAGAACAAAACAGAATTACGCAATCTGTGTAGAACACATACACAGATCACACCCAGAGAAAATGATACTCAAACGAAGTACAGACTAGATAGATCTCCTTCTAATCAGCAAAGCTTCAATCAGGAACTCCTCCTCTTCTTCCCTTCTCCTTCTTCCCCTTGGTGGCGCTTCTTTGCTCCCCTTCTGGACGCAAGAGCTTTTTCCCGCTCTTCTCTTCTTTTGGAAAAGTCCCAACTCTCCCCCACTTTTGGAGTATGAGAATCATGGGTATATATAGTCCCATGTGTCCATGTGGACCCTTGGAGTGCGTGGGCATAAATATCTAGGTAAATTCCCTTGATTCCCATGCAGCCACGTGTCCAGAAAAATTCACATTTTTGAGCTTCAGACGAAGTGTGTCGACACATAGGCAGACTGTGTCGACACCATTGGCCACTGGCTTCAGAACAGGTTCTGGGAGGGACAGTGAGTGTCGACACACAAGCAGACTGTGTCGACACCACTGGCAGACTGTGTCGACACACAGGCAGATAGTGTCAACACCACAGTGACAAAGTTATGTAAACCTGAAAATATGAAGTGTGAACCATTAACATAAGTCATTATCATCAACATATGAAATATTAACATGTCATTTAGTCATCATTTTAATATGTACAAAATGTCATCATCAAAATCAAATTATGAGTGATGTCAATTAGTCATGATTAAAATCATCATTAAAAGGTTTCAAATACACACTCAACACAACATTCTCCCCCTTTTTGATGATGACAAAATAAATGCAATTTTCTTCCATGTCTGTAATTTCTCCCTCTTAAGACTTTGCAATTTCTCCCCCTTTTTGACAACATCAAAAAGATATTCATGAAAGAGAACAAAGAATGGTAGGAGATCAAGAAATGCAGTTGTAGAAATGAAGGTTCAGGAATGATCAAAATAAGTGAGGCAAAGTGATATTGACATATGAGAGAAGTTATTCTGTTTTTGGCATTGTGCAATCAAGTGTAATCACAAAGACCCACTCAACACAAAGTAGAGCAAGACATAATGGTCTGAATGTAGTTAAAATGATGATGCAAATGTGAATTAATGTGACCTATATGAGTGAGTAGAAATATTTAACAAAGATGTTATGAGTTTGAAGTTTAACACATTGTAGAATAATATGTCTAAACTCAATATACATGAACTTTATTCAGGTCATGAGCTTTTCTATCCTGTCTTTTTGAATTTGCTTTCATTTTTAACTGTGAAAGAATACAAGAATAAATTAGTTAAATCTCACTTTTCAATGCAAGAGATTACATTTATCAGATGCAAGACCTCCTGATTACTCAGTGGTTTAACATTCATTACCTTGTACAGATGACAAACTGTTAACCACTTTTTGACGCGAGACAAATAACTTGGTTAGGTGAGATGGCCCGGTTACTCAGTAATAGACAAGTTTGCATTGCTCTGTCTGAATCCTTCTAGATTATTGTTTATTTTCTTTTGATATTTTGCAGGAATATGTTTGGTTTGACCATAAGAGTCATGAATATGAGTGTAGAGAGATTATTCTTAACATGTGGTAAAAATGAAGCTTAAACATACACATGTGAAATATTAAAGCCACTCATGTGCCTATAATAGTGTTCTGCAAATCATTTTAAAACATTCAGTATTAAGATTGCACAACTTTGAGATGAAAGTAAATCTTTGAAATTAAACTAAATGCACAATAAGTTTAATTTCAATGTTTTAACTCTCTCACATGAAAATAGCACAAGGACTCAAAAATTCTGATAGTTAGGGCTCAGAATAGACAACAATTGTCAAGAGAAATGAGTGAAGAATAGACAATGACTCCCCCTATCAAGTAGCTCTCCAACACAAGGTGAACAAAAAAAAAAGAATTGAATGAAGTGAGAATAGAATCAACAAGTGAGTTTTGTTAAAAGACAAATACTCCCATTTAACAATTGCATAAAGGGATCTTGATACTTGGCGGAGACATATACTCACGCATAGTGAAATTGTCCAGACAAGCCTAACTTGCCTTTCTTCAAATCACTATTTGATATACCAAGAATTCTAATGCAACTGAGAAGTAGGAATTTATTTGTAAGAAAGAATGGCTTTTATTTGCACAAAGAAATGAGATGAAAATATCAGACATGTGAAATTTGCATAAACCAAGTTCCCTTCTAAGAGAAGTGAATCTAGGTTCTGTAAGAGGCTTAGTGAAAATGTCTGCAATTTGTTTTTCTGTGCCAATGAAGTGGAGTTCAAAAGAATTCTTTGAGACTTCATCTCGAAGAAAATGATGTCGAATGTCAATGTGCTTCGTGCGGGAATGTTGAATAGGATTTTTGGATAGATTTATAGCACTGGTGTTATCACAAAGAATGGTAATGCAACTTAATGTGTGATTATAATCTAGGAGTTGATGTTTGACCCAAAGAACTTGAGTACCATAGCTACCAGCAGCAACATACTCTGCTTCTGCAGTAGAAAGAGCTATAGAGTGTTGCTTTTTGGAAGCCCAAGAGATAAGACAACCACCTAGATATAAACACAACCCACTAGTGCTTTTCATGTCAAGTTTGCACCCTGCATAATCAGCATCACTATATGCAATCAAGTCTAATTTACAACAAGCAGGATACCAAAGTCCTAAATCACATGAAGAAAGAAGATATTTAAAAATTCTTTTAACAGCAGTCATGTGACTATCTTTAGGATTTGCTTGAAATCTGGCGCACATGCAGACACTAAATTGAATATCTAGCCTAGAGATAGTTAAATAGAGAAGAGAGCCAATCATACCTCTGTAAAGTTTAGCACTAACAAGCTTACCAGAAGCATCACTTTCAAGTCTCACACTTGTGGCCATTGGTGTGCTGGATGGCTTGATGTTTTGGAAGTCAAATCTTTTGATTAACTCCTTGACATATTTTGTTTGACTCAGAAGTTTGATGCACTTGCAGACCTCAAAAGAATGTAAGTTCACCCATTAAACTCATTTCAAATTCAGATTGCATAAGATGGGCAAACTCATTGCATAAATTATTATCTGTTGATCCAAAAATGATATCATCAACATAAACTTGAATAGCAATGAAATGATTTTTTGCAATTTTTGTAAACAAAGTTTGATCAATGTTTCCTCTTATGTAACCTTTATTTGAAGAAAGGAGCTCAACCAGTAATACCAAGCTCTTGGAGCTTGTTTAAGACCATAAAGAGCCTTATTAAGCTTATAGACATGATTAGGAAATTTTTCATTTTCAAACCCAGGGGGTTGTTTTACAAAAACATTTTCTTTTATGTAGCCATTTAAAAATGTAGTCTTGACATCCATTTGAAAGACTTTGAATTTCAAAGAAGCAGCAAATGCAAGAAATATTTGAACAGCTTCAAATCTTGCTACAAGGGCATAAGACTCTTCAAAATCAATACCAAGTTCTTGGTTATACCCCTGAGCAACAAGTCTAGCTTTATTTCGAACAATTTGACCAGATTCATTCATTTTATTTCTGAAAATCCATCTTGTTCGAATGATGGAAGTTAGATCAAAGGGTTTTGGTACTAAATCTCAGACTTGATTTCTTTCAAATTGATGCAGCTCTTCATGGATAGCAGTTATCCAGTTTTCACAAGATAAAGCTTCATCAATATTTTTGGGCTCAATTTGGGATAGTAATACCAAAGAATCCTCATCTATGACAGAATGAAATGATGATCTAGTTCTTATTCCATCTTGTAAATTACCAACAATACTTTCAAGTGGATGATCCTTTAATAATCTGGGTTCAGAAATTACCTCAGGGTTTGTAGGAATTTCAGGAACATGATTACCTGAAGTACTTGAGGTTGGCATTTCAATAACCTCATGTGCATTTGGTACTTCTTGCTCTTCAAGATTTGTAGATGGATGTTCAAGAAAATCATCCTCATCATCACATATTTGAGTTCTGCACAAATTAGGAATGTCAATCTTTTGGAAATTTTCATCAAAAAAGACATATGGAGATTCTTCCACAGTCTTATTTTTCAAAATATAAACTCTGTAAGCTCTTGAATTTTCAGAGTAACCTAAGAAGATTGATTGAAAACTTTTTGCATCAAACTTATTAAGATTTTCGTTGTAGTTATTATGAACAAAACATTTGCAACCAAAAATTTTGAAATATGACACACTTGGCTTTTTATCCTTGAACAACTCATAAGGGGTTTTTTTGATCTTTGGTCTTAACAATGCTCTATTCAAAATGAAATTAGCTGTATTTACAGCTTCAGCCCAAAAAGATTTTGAAAACTTACTTTCTAAGAGCATAGTTCTGGCCATTTCCACAAGTGTTTTGTTTTTCCTTTCTACAACTCCATTTTGTTCTGGAGTTCTAGGTGAAGAAAACTTATGGAGTATGTTCAAATCAGTTCATAGATTAGAAAAAGATTTATTTTCAAATTCACCCTCATGATCTGTTAAAATGAATTTCAATTTGAAAGACAAACCCATTAAGGCAGAATTGTAAAATTTCATGAATTCTGAATATACATCACTTTTATGGGATAAGAATAAGACCCAAGTGTATCTAGTAAAGTCATCAATGATCACAAATCCATATCTATTACCACTGATACTTAGAGTTCTAGTTGGACCAAAAAGATCCATATGAAGTAACTCAAGTGGTTTAGATGTAAGTACTTCATTGAAAACTTTAAAAGATTTTCTTGTTTGTTTTCCTTGAGCACATATCCCACAAACTTGATTGTCAATGATAGGGAAAGATTCAGGAAGATCTTTTACAAGATTCATTCTTATGAGTTTGATAATGGTTGAGAAGCTTGCATGACCCAACCTTTTATGCCACAACCAAGCAGTGTCATTTTTATTTGCAATCAAACAAATATTTGAAGAAGAGTTATCACACAAATCTATCATGTAAACATTATTTTATCTTTTGCCAATCAATTTGATTTGCTCAGAAGAGGAGTCAATTATTTTGCATGAATCATGTTCAAAAAGAATTTTATGACCATTGTCACACAATTGACTTATACTAAGCAAGTTGTAATTCAATCCTTCAACAAAGCAAACATCATCACTCAAAGTTATGCAAGACTTACCAATTTTTCCTTTGCCAAGTATTTTTCCTTTATTCTTACCTCCGAAGGTGACTGATCCACCTTCCTTTTCAATCAAGCAAGAAAATTTATTTCTGTCTCTTGTCATGTACCGTGAGCATCCACTGTCAAGAATCTAGATGTTTGAATTGGATGCACGACTTTCCTACACACAACAATTTAGACAAGAAAAGTTTTTGGTACCCAGATGTGATTGGTACCAACATTCTGAGTTAGAAGAGAAAGTAGATCCTTTCTAGCCCATATTTGAGCAGTTTTCTTCACAGTGTTCTTTGAAACAAGAGATTCAGTTTTTTGTTTTTCAATTTTCTGAACATTAGACCTCTTAGTTGGTTTATTCCACTGTGAAAACCGTGGCATGTAATGCTATTGATGAGCAGGAAATTGTGAGTGATAAAAATAAGGATTGAACTATTGGTTACGATTGTATCTTTGGTACCAAGAATTATTCCATCTTGAATTGTAAGATGAGAAAATATTCCAATTTCCATGAGAAAGATAATTATTGATTGGTTTGAAGTTTTTTTGATTTTTTTAAGAAGGGTAGGTCGACCTATGCATGGCTTGTGTCAACCTATGTTGTGTGTGTGTGGACCTGGGTAGGGTATGTGTCGACCTCTGACTCGGATAGGTCGACCTGTGCAGAGTGTGTGTTGACCTCACATGTTCTTTCTGTTTTTGTATTTTTCCTTTGTTTTCAGATGAACCTGCCTTGACAAAATTTATTAGAGGAATTTTTTATGGTTTTATTTTCTTTGAAGTTGATTTAGTTTTCTTTGAATTTTGTGGTTCAAAACCTAAGCCATGCTTATTTGAATTCATCTTCATTCCCAGTAGAGCATTCATATTTTCATTGCCTTGTGTGAAGTTCTTGATGATGTCTTCTTTTTCTTTAAGGCAAATATTGAGTTTTTCAATTTGATTTAAATTTTCTTGATTTTCCTTCTCTTTTCCTTCAAATTTCTTGACAGAATTGATAAGTTCTTTGTTCAATTTTTGAATTCTCAATTTCAGATCATCAACAAAAATTAATAATTCATCATTTTCTTTGATTTGATCTGAAATCTAAGCTTCTAATTCAGAAATTTTTCCAGAAGATGATGTGTCATGAAGAATGTTATCAATTTTTTTTCAAATATTTATTTTCTTTTCTAACATCAAAATTATTTTTAACTAAATTACCATATGCTTCTTGCCAATCTTCAATGGTAAATAGTTCAAAAGACATATCTACATGTTCTTCACTACTTCCAACCATGAAGCAGATTTCATTTCCTTCTGAACTTGAGGATTCTTCATTGCTTTCTGAGCTTTGATCCTCATCTGACCATGTAGCAACCATGGCCTTGTTCTTCTTTTTGTGAAACTCCTTCTTGTGGTTTTTGTACTTGTCCTTCTTAGCCTCTGGACATTTAGCCTTCATATGCCTCTGGACATTCAGTTTTCTTATGATCAACATGAGAGAAGTGTTTCTCTTTACTAGACATGACATTTTACTTATTACCAAAATTTTTCTTGTTTGATTTTAGAAATGCTCTAAATTGTCTAGTAATCAAAGCAAGATTATCATTGTCAGATTCAGATCTTTCAGATTCAGAAATTTCTTTAGATTTTCCTTTACTACTTGATGAAGCTTTAAGAGCAATGGGTTTTGATTTCAGTATGTGTTCTTCAGATCTTTTAAGATTTAGCTCATAAGTCATCAAAGATCCAATGAGTTCATCCAACGTTATTCTGGATAAACCATTTGAATCCTCAATGACTGTGGCTTTAGTGTGCCACACAAGAGATAAAGAATGCAAAAATTTTCTTACTAACTGTTCATTTGAGTATTCCTTACCCAAAGCTCGAAGTCCATTGATGATTACCATGAACCTAGCAAACATCTCAGCTATGGTTTCATCAGATTTCATGATAAACAATTCATAATCAGAAACTAACATGTTTGCTTTAGTTTCTCTAACTTGAGATGTGCCCTCATAAAGCAATTCTAATTTATCCCGCTTCTCCTTGGCAGACTTACACATAGAGATTCTGGAATACTCCTTCGGATGGATGGCACATTGAAGCATGTTCATGGCGCTGTAGTTCAGGGTGACCCTTCTAATCTGCTCCCTAGTCCATTGATCTTCATCTCCAGTGACTTCGATTGGTCCTTTTCCAACAATTCTCCATACTTCATAGTTATGTGCTATAAGAAAAACCATCATCCTATTCTTCCAGTAAGGATAGTCAATACCATCAAAAAATAGAGGTCTATTAATTGAATGACCTTTAGCAACGAAACCTCTAGAGTCCATGATAAAGACAATCAAATCAAACACACAACATAATTTGAGCAAGTAATTGAGTGAATCAAAATCCAAAATACAAAAATTCACCAAAGCACCTCAAAGTATAGAATTGACTCTGACCTGCTCTGATACCAATTGTTGGGATCGGATAGGCGACTGAATTCAAGTTAATTACAAACGTGTGTGTATGGCAGCGGAATTAAAAGAGTAATACACACAATTCGATTAGATCCAGGAGTGGTGTGTGAATATAGAGTGAAATGATGCAGCAAACCACACACAAACCACAGTGCACGGAGAATTTTAAGGTGGTTCAGAGAACACAACTTGTGTCTCCTACGTCTACCTCCTTACGATGGAGGAACCACTAACACTAGTGCATACAACATGGAGCACGACAACTCCAACCTCTTTGAGTGCGACGACTCAAAGAAACCCAAAAGATAGGCACAACGACCTACTCCACAGACCGCTTGTGAATTTAGCAAATTCACAAGCACTTGAGCATGATGACTCAAGCACCAGAGCACAACGGCTCCAACTCAGAGCACTACGGCTCCAAACTTGAGTACACAGTACTCAAACCTCTGGACCACAAAGGATTCAAGTTCTGCTAGAACAAGCACAATTAGAGAGTAGATCCTCTAGCAAGATCTATCTCAATACAATGAAGAAGTAGAACAAAACAGAATTAGGCAATCTGTGTAGAACACATACACAGATCACACCCAGAGAAAATGATACTCAAACGAAGTACAGACTCAGATAGATCTCCTTCTAATCAGCAAAGCTTCAATCAGGAACTCCTCCTCTTCTTCCCTTCTCCTTCTTCCCCTTAGCAGCGCTCCTCTGCTCCCCTTCTGGACGCAAGAGCATTTTCCCGCTCTTCTCTTCTTCTGGAAAAGTCCCAGCTCTCCCCCACTTTTGGAGTACGAGGATCATTGGTATATATAGTCCCATGTGCCCATGCGGACCCTTGGAGTACGTGGGCACATATATCTAGGTAAATTCCCTTGATTCCCATGCAGCCACATGTCCAGAAAAATTCACGTTTCTGAGCTTCAGACAAAGTGTGTCGACACACAGGCAGACTGTGTTGACACCACTGGCCACTGGCTTCAGAACAAGTTCTGGGAGGGACAGTGAGTGTCGACACACAGGCAGACTGTGTCGACACCACTGGCAGACTGTGTCGACACCACTGTGACAAAGTTATGTAAACCTAAAAATATGAAGTGTGAACCATAAAATAAGTCATTATCATCAACATATGAAAGATTAACATGTCATTTATTCATCATTTTAATATGTACAAAATGTACATCATCAAAATCAAATTATGAGTGATGTCAATTAGTCATGATTAAAATCATCATTAAAAGGTTTCAAATACACACTCAACACAACAGATTTTTAATGATGATCATTGTACACCACTCATACTTTGATTTTGATGATGACATATTGGACAATTTGTACATATTGAATATATTATAATAATACTCAAACAACATGTTCTTGACATTTAATATTTCACATTTTACTATTACTGAGATGTTTTGATAGTCTACACTTCATATTTTCAGGTTTACATAACTTTGTCAAAGTGGTGTCAACACAAATCCATTGTGAGTCGACACATGCATTGCTCTCTAGAAAGTAGTAAAGAGAAGAGAAGCCAGTCGTGTTGACACAATCCAGTGTGTGTCGACACATCCCTTGCCTTCCAGAAAATAGTCAGAAGAAGGAAGCCAGTCGTGTTGACACAAGTCTGAAATCACGGGGATTGTGCCCCCCCTCAACACAAACATGTACTAAAACTAGTAGTATAGAAAGTAGGAATGTGATCGCCACCTAGAAAGTTGCCTAATAAGTAGAGAATGACACGGGCTAACTTAACTAGGAAATAGAAAGAGAAAGGAAGCGGACCTGATGTCGCGGCAGTCTTACCTGCCACGAAGATGCTGGTAACGCGTCGCTACCGCCTAACGAGTCTCCTGTCGCGTCATCCTCCGCTGTCGCGTTCTCTGTGTGCGGGAGATGTCGTGTGTGGACCTTCTTCCCATCCTCCAGCCGGCTGAAGGACAAGAGCTCCTCGTGGAAAAGCTTGGGTGCCTGCCAAAACAAAGAAGAAACAAGAAAAGCCCTATTAGAAAATGATAAGTGTAGTATTTACTCCAAAAAATGAAAGGAAAAGTGAGATCATGGTGGGAACGCACCATGGGGTGGTTTTTAAACCTCTTGGGTGTATGGAAATCGTGGGAATGTGGTGAGTGTGATCTAACTAGAAATAACACGAAAATGCATGTAGAAATGAAGGGGGGAGAGAGGGGGAGAAGATGAGCCCCATTAGGGTGACTCCCTGGCGTGGATGCAGTCCTAATGAGTGTGCGAAAGCTTCAGGAGGATGCAGAAGTCGCCCTCTTCACATCCCGTGCTCCATAAATGGTGAAAATGAGAGTGTTTTGGTGGAGGGGAATGTGAAAGAAATGGTGGAAATGAGTGGCTGCGAGGCTAAGTGTTGGTACCAGGAGATTTCGGTAGCCCTTCGGGGTAGAAAATGGGGCTCCCTCCGTCCATGAGGAGAAGGCCTTGGTTTTATAGATTTTTGAGAGAGAAAATCCCATGATAATTAAAATGAGTGATAAATATCAGCCAAAATCACATGGGAGAGTCCTTGGGGTCCTCAAGAGAGTCCTTAGGGCCCAAATCTCGCCCAAGGGGTTAAGATACTCCCTAGGGATAAAGATACACCCATGGGAGGATAAATAGGAGGTGGTTGCGGAGGCCTGCATGCGCAGCTGTTGTCGCGGCGTATCGTAGGGCCCTACATGGTGACGCGACAGGGCGGAGCATCTCGACAGTGTGCGCACGTGCATGGATAATGCATGGGCTGTCGCGGCGACTTGCATTGACACGCACTGAGACGCGGCGCTACGATGCATCGCGACTATGAAATCGAAATTTATGTGAATTATCAGCCAACCACATGAAAGGATAAGAGTTATTAATGGCCAAGGACTCTCTCAATTGATAATGGGCGGGATTTCAAGGCAATTTGAATTGTTAATGGGCTTAAAACAAGGCTAATGATGGGCTCAAGGTGAGTGATCAATTAGGGGCCCACTAAGGTGACAAGAAATGTGGTTCAACTTATTAGCTGGAACCGGGTGTCTACAGATTTCCCCTCCTTGGTTTCCACTTTGCAAGGAAATGAAGCGGAAGTGGAGTGAAGGTGTCACGAAGTGACAGCGGAACGGAAATGATGCGCAGCGGACTGAAAAGGGGGAGCCAAGGTAAAGAGACACCCGGTCTAACCAATAAGCAATTGGAATCTTCGTGAAAGCCCTGAGTCGGCTGCTCGAGCAGAATGCAAAGAAAAGCACAAGTTTGGACAAGAAGAAGGAAAGAAGAGGATGATCAACCCCTCGATTGAGAGGTACCCTAGTCGATTGGCCCGTAGGTTTCATTTTGGAGGGACATGTGCGTGCCAGGCAGGTAACTCATGACTCTGTTCTGGAGCGGTTTGCGACCAAAACGGATCAAAGGAATAGGACAAAAATTGGATAGAGAATCCAGACAGGGAAATTCTTGTCAAACTGACGGGAACAACTTACTCGGAGGCAAACCTTCCAATTCGGAGTGGAATTGGATTTCTTGTTTGAAAATATGATGGATGATTGGGCACTCAACAAGGGCTCATCAAAAGTTAGGATTGAGTCAGGAAAGCTCAAAGTCCTATATGATGCATGCTGGGCTAAATAAAAGAAATCATCAAAACGAATGCAAAGAAAAGAGAAAATAGAAAATATATCAAGGATAATATTGTTAAGTCTAATAAGAACGGGTCAAGAGACTACCCACAACCGCAGTGCTGGCCTGAATCCATCATTCCCGAATTTACCCAACTCAACGGCCCATCCAACGATTAACAATGTGCACCTAGATTATCACTATTTTTGGTAAAGGGGAACTCAAATCCCAGAACACATTGAGAACCAGTCGGTCCTTGAAGCGATATAATAAGTAGAATACCATATAGTATTGCGGGAGTAAGGGTAGAAATATTTACCTGACTTACTTGTGGAGCACAGAACTCGCCATTTTTTGGATTTTACTTTGTTGGTTTTGTTTTTTGTTTTTTTTTTTGACAATGAACAGACATAATAAGCACAAAACAATATATAGACAAACAAATACACTAAGTACAAACATGGAAACAACACAACAGATAAAGAGGCGGCGGCCTAGGTGACCGCGACAAAGTCACGGCGCCCGCCATGTCGCGACTTGGTCGCGTCATATTGCAGCGTCGCGACTCCGACCGAACTCAAAAACGTAGGAAACCAGAGTTTATCCTTATCCTAGGACTTCTATACTACTACTAGGACTCCTAAACTTCTCCTAATCTTATCCTAAGACCTAGAGACGGGATTAGACTGGGTTTGCATCTACCTAAGCTCTATAAAAGGAGGGTTTGGGAGGCTAATCCCACAGCTAAACTCCTGCCTCACCTGCTCTTCAGTTTTTTCTCTCCTACAGCCATGAAGAGAAGCTTTCAGCTTTCCAAGAGGATATACCGCCATACTCTGGTTCAAAGGCGGCTCGTGAGTCACATGCGAATCTCCAGCGACTCTCCGCCATACCAAGGCACATATGCATGCACCCGAAGCTCCAAGTAAGTGCTTTTCCTTTTCTGAATTTCTGAACTTTGCTCTATTTTCCCCTGTTTTCTTCTCTTTTCGTTCTTCTCCGCTCTTAGACTCCCTGTTCTTCTATCTCCCCTCAGATCTTACCCGGCCAGAGGCGATTCTCTCGGGTGCCATGGCTAGCTCTGATGCTTGAGCTTCTCCCGCCTTCATCTATTAGTCATTTGAAAGAGTGGGGACTATCCACTATATTTGTCCTCTCCAAGAATTGTGACAAGATCGTGCACATGTAGGATAGTGTCACGGCACCTGTAACGACCCATGATCCGCATTACTGGTACCCGACCAGTAACCCGAATCATGACCCGCTAACCCACGAGACGAATCTCAGAAGGGTAGAAGAAAAGCGTCTGAGCAGATCATATAAGAAAATGTACACGCCACAACTAACATGATTAACACATATAACTTAGAGACAACAGAGAAGTAAGAGTACAGTGAGTACAAGAGCATGGTACTACTCACAGCAGCCAAGCAGAGCCACCACGGAGTAACGAAGCTCCACAACACACGCAAGCTGCTCACAGACCCACCTGAAGGGAAGGGAGTGAGTCTCACAGAAAAGAGACCCAGTAGGGCAACTAACCCCCACCGGTAACAGAACTACTAAACAGTGCTAAACAAAAAGTGACTGTAAGTAAACACGCACACTCTGTCAACACACAGGAACCGGTGTCGTAGTGCGCAGCTCCCTCAGGAGCGCACTGAGAAAACTGGAACCTCGCAGGCTCGACAGCACACAAGCACTGCACACACACAAGCTCACAAGCAAGAGCTCACACAGCACTCACAAAGTAGGACTCAGCCAGGGTCTGCGGTTCGGCGTCCCGTCACCACAGAGTCCCTCAACCCTAGCCACGTGTGCACACTCAGACGCTCTCCCTCGCATCTGGTCCATGACCGGTTTTCCCCTACGCTAGGCTCAGACGGTGGAGAAGGGGCACCACGGTAACTAGCTCAAAACCACCACAAGGAGTACGCACAGAACGGAGTCGCACTCAATGTCCCGGCTCACTGGCTGAGGACCCCCCACACTCCAGTCATCCAGACGGAGCGTAGCTCTACATCCAGGAAACACAACAGAAACAGGAGCACGGCAACCCCCCAACACAAGTACAGACGGAAACACTCTCAACTTCTGAAGTACGGTGCAACGGACAGACACCACGTGTCAACGTCACAACACAGCCAAACACAACGCGAGCACAGGCAGAGACACTCTCTATACCTGGCAGACTGTGCTAACAGGCGAACACCGCATGTCAACACCTCAAACCACGGAATGGGAAACACACAGCATGCTGGGAATACAACTGCAGGTAGACAGCAGCATCGACGCCGCCAACCAGGAAGTAAACGACAGCATCACATGTTTCCAAGCAAACAGTAGACGGCAGCATCGACTGCCGCTAACAAAAGGTAGACGGTCGCAGGTTGGCCGTTTACCCAAACTCGGCGACAAGGATCATGCCGTTTATATCCTACCTGAAGAACCTGATGGCATAGATCTCGCCGTCTAGTTCTCCCCTGAAGAGCTTAACGGCAAAGGATCACGCCGTTTACCTCTTCCCTGAATTGCTCAACGTCAACATCCCTTGACGTTGACTTCTTCAGCATCCAACAGCTGAACCAGCCTTCAGCTGATTCCCACACGGGCAATCCAGCCCACATCACAATGGGGTGATGAACAAGGAACACTTCCTTTCATCACAACCTGCACACAATACCGGAAAAACATGATCCAACACATGGATCGGCCAAAATGCCTTAAAACCCGGCATGGAGAAAGACCCTCCCCAAAGCTCGATTCTACGCAAATCACACGCACACATGCATAGAATAACACACAAGGGAGCTAAAGGGTTTATGTCCCTACCTCAGAAATGCTTAAAAACTCCACATAAACCTCGATTCGCGCCGAACCCCCAGGAGCTTCCCGCGAGAACCACCACCCAATCTGCCATACCCTGCTCGATCTGCCACCGCCATGCGCACCACGATCTCCCCACATGCTCCTGTCGGCAACCGGAAGTGCTGGAGAAGAACATAGGTGAAAGAGGAGGGAAAAAGAGAGGAGAGGACAAGGGAGAACAGCCCTCGGGTTGCCCCTAAAAGTAGTGCACTGATCAGTTGATGTCAACCTCTCTTTCCGCCAACTGAACCGCCAACACTTGACGTCCACATCGCATGCCGCCAAGTTCTAGCTCCGCAAAACTCAGGAACTAACAACTAACGGCAAGATCGATGGACGCTAAAGCACGGCTAACGGCAACATGCTTGCCGCCAACACACAGTCGACGCCAGCCACCTGGACGTCAACCCACTGTCGACGTCAGCACCTCTGGACGCCAACAAACACAGACCTAGAAGAAGACCCGATAAGGATCTGGTAAAAACCCGAAACGTTACAGCCCTCCCCCCTTAAGGAAATTCGCCCTCGAAATTCACGCAATGCAAGGGGAAGCCAAAAGCAATGTAGAGGTACAAAAACTACATGCGCATCACATTCTCCCATTACCAGGTCGACACACCACCCGAGTACCGCTGCTGGACAACACTAACCAACTGGACTGCCTTGTTCTACAACCTCGGAACTTAGCAATCCAGAAAAAAACGGTAGAACTCTGGTACAATCAACCAAGTGACATCACTAACACACCACATCCGGGAGAACACGCGACGCAGCAACAAGAAAGGTACCTCCCAAAACAGCAACGCATGGAACGCACCACGGTCGACAGCCTACACTGGCGAAAACTAAAGCCTCGAACTTAGGAGCCAAAATACCCAACAACCTACTGGACTACCCTGGTCCAGTGATGACTCGCTCATCCACCTCAAAACCAACGAGAGAGAAACGACACAGTCGTCTACACAGGGCCCAATCACCTGACACACGCAAGCAGGAGCTACTAACGACTGCCAACACACGCAGCTGTACACTCCAAGCCGTAGGTCGGTAACTCTCCCTGTGGGGCTTCAACTGATGCGACACACAAGGCACCACTCAGTCACGCTGCATCAGAACAGCTCCCAAGACAAATATCGAAAGCATCGGCACAAAATCTCGAAACTCTCCGAACCTGATCAGAACACCAAGACTGGCGCTGACGTAAGCAGTCACTTCAACTCTACGAAGCTCTGCTCACATTACACCAACCACGCAGAAGGTAAAAACACGCTAGCCAGAAGTCACACACTGCGGTCACCAACCGACCTCCCCGCTGGGACCCACAGATTAGCAACCCACTATGTCGTAAAACACAACCCGACAGAGGGCGTGAATGCCAATAACAATGCAAGAAACGCCGATCAGCAACTCACTCTGTCGCCAGCAAAACCCGACAGAGCGCACAGTTGCCTGACAACAACTGGGAAAAACACCTGAGGGTCAACCATCACACTCAGGGGGACAACCTCACGCTACTAGCCACAGCTAGCACTGGTCATCAGCAAAAATCAAAAAGTCATGCGGTGATGAGAACCCAAGTCACATCGCACTCGCGGATAGTCTGCAAAACACGGAACAATGTCCATTGTCGCCACTAGGTCTCACACAGACCTTCCTCGCGGTCTGACAAGGACAACAGACAAACGCGGAGAAAATCTCAATACACAAAACGGTATCCACTATTACCACTAGGTCTTACCATACCATCTTCGTGGTCCAATAAGGGCACCAACGCACGTGGAGCCACACAACTCCAGAACCACTCACTCCACGGCACAAGCCACGACAAAACACAGAAGACGTTTGGAGTCAAGCCAGCACGTGGCACCTCACAACGTCAACAACACGTGGCCGAGTACTAGCAAGCCATTTGACCTCACTGTCACCAAACGAATGACAGGAGACTCCGCCACCAGCTGCAAGACTCACCACGCCACGCATAAAAGAATCACAAGCCAAAAGGGTACAACAGGCCACGCCGGCCCCAACCCTTAAGGCACGAACCACAGAGCATCCAAAGATGCTCAAAGTGCAGCACACACAACTGCACCCAGGGCCAATACAACACAGCAAGGACACAATTGCCGTGTCAGCTCGGGCATCGAGTCGTACTTAAAAGCGTCGCGTAAGGGCGTTGTCACAACAACAACATCCACTAAGCCGCCGCCACTGGCCGCCTAGAACTATCACAACGACACAGCACGAACTGGTCAGCCGAACCAAGGGTGGCACAGAAAACAACAACACGAGGAGAGCAAATAGCTCACCTCAAAACAACTCAAGGGAAGATAACTTCACCATAGGGTCGCCACAACGCGCACCCTAGCAACACAACACCACGTGGAGCATCACAACCCTAAGCAACCACCGAAAGCGGAGGGAGGAGACACGTAACGCAACGAGTCTCTTCCAAACGCAAGAGGGAAAATCACGATGCAAGACTGTCGCTTCCACAAGAAGCACAGCCAAGAACACAATCACAACACTCACCAGACCACCATCTGGGAGAAAAACGTCGGGCACAAGAAACAACACAATCCATCCGAGCCACGGGGACACATAAAGTCCCACCGGCACAACCGAGACACTCGGAAACAACCGCAAAGCAACTTGGCCACGCAACAGCCAGATGCACCACCAAGGGCACACACATTGACCGGGAACACCGCGGCAGACTGTAACACACACAGTCCAACCGGAAACGACAGCTCAACAACTCTACACTCTCCCGGAACCTCTTCAAGGTGCCAGAACGCCACAGCGCAGAGCAACTTGCTAAACTATCGTCACAAGAAACACGGTCCAGTCAAAACTCTACACTGCCCAAGGGAACACAAAAACTACAGTGTACATTCTGTGCTTCAGGCCGAGTCTGTTGAGGTGACGGGGCATCTCTAGCCTCCTGCTAAGATACCCATGCAATCACCTCCCAAACACGACATTGCCAAGGAACAAAGGAAATAAATCCACACAGAACAAGCACACGCACAAAACATAAACGACTTCGGTTCGCTTGCTGCTACTGCACTCTTCACACTCTGAGTTATTCGGAACATTTCCTTATATGTCTCGACAAACCAGGCTCTGATACCAACTGTAACGACCCATGATCCGCATTACCGGTACCCGACCATTAACCCAAATCATGACCCGCTAACCCACGAGACGAATCTCGGAAGGGTAGAAGAAAAGCATCTGAGGAGATCATATAAGCAAATTTACACGCCGCAACTAACATGATTAACACATATAACTCAGAGACAACAGAGAAGTAAGAGTACAGTGAGTACAAGAGCAGGGTACTACTCACAGTAGCCAAGCAGAGTCAGTACGGAGTAACGAAGCTCCACAACACACGCAAGCTGCTCACAGACCCACCTGAAGGGAAGGGAGTGAGTCTCACAGAAAAGAGACCCAGTAGGGCAACTAACCCCCACCGGTAACAGAACTACTAAACAGTGCTAAACAAAAAGCGACTGTAAGTAAACACGCACACTCTGTCAACACACAGAAACTGGTGTCGTAGTGCGCAGCTCCCTCAGGAGTGCACTGAGAAAACTGGAACCTCGCAGGCTCGACAGCACACAAGCACTGCACACACACAAGCTCACAGGCAAGAGCTCACACAGCACTCACAAAGTAGGACTCAGCCAGGGTCTGCGGTTCGGCATCCCGTCACTATAGAGTTCCTCAACCCTAGCCACGTGTGCACACTCAGACGCTCTCCCTCACGTCTGGTCCATGACCATTTTTCCCCTACGCCAGGCTCAGACGGTGGAGAAGGGGCTCCACGGTAACCGGCTCAAAACCACCACAAAGAGTACACACAGAATGGAGTCGCACTCAACGTCCCGGCTCACTGGCTGAGGACCCCCCACACGCCAGTCATCCAGACGGAGCGTAGCTCTACATCTAGGAAACACAACAGAAACAAGACCATGGCAACCCCCCAACACAAGTACAGATGGAAACACTCTCAACATCTGACAGACTGTGCTAACAGGCGAACACCGCATGTCAACACCTCAAACCACGGAAAGGGAAACACACAGCATGCTCGGAACACAACTGCAGGTAGACAGTAGCATCGACCGCCGCCAACCAGGAAGTAAACGACAGCATCACATGTTGCCAAGAAAACAGTAGAAGGCAGCATCGACTGCCGCTAACAAAAGGTCGACGGTCGTAGGTTGGCCGTTTACCCAAACTCGGCGGCAAGGATCATGTCGTTTATATCCTACCTAAAGAACCTGACGGCACAGATCTCGCCGTCTAGTTCTCCCCTGAAGAGCTTAACGGCAAAGGATCACGTTGTTTACCTCTTCCCTGAAGAGCTCAACATCAACATCCCTTGACGTTGACTTCTTCAGCATCCAGCAGCTGAACCAGCCTTCAGCTGATTCCCACATGGGCAATCCAGCCCACATCACAATGGGGTGATGAACAAGGAACACTTCCTTTCATCACAACCCACACACAATACCGGAAAAACACGATCCAACACATGGATCGGCCAAAACGCCTTAAAACCCGGCATGGAGAAAGACCCTCCCCAAAGCTCGATTCTACGCAAATCACACGCACACATGCATAGAATAACACACAAGGGAGCTAAAGGGTTTATGTCCCTACCTCAAAAATTGTTATAAACTCCACATAAACCTCGATTCGCGCCGAACCCCCAGGAGCTTCCCGCGAGAACTACCACCTAATCTGCCATACCCTGCTCGATCTGCCACCGCCATGCGCACCACGATCTCCCCACATGCTCCCGTCGGCAACCGAAAGTGCTGGAGAAGAACATAGGTGAAAGTGGAGGGAAAAAGAGAGAAGAGGACAAGGGAGAACAGCCCTCGGGTTGCCCCTAAAAACAGTGCACTGATCAGTTGACGTCAACCTCTCTTGCCGCCAACTGAACCACCAACACTTGACGTCCACATCGCATGCCGCCAAGTTCTAGCTCCGCAAAACTCAGGAACTAATAGCTAACGGCAAGATCGATGGACGACAAAGCACGGCTAACGGCAACACCCTTGCTGCCAACACACAGTTGAAGCCAGCCACCTGGACGTCAACCCACTGTCGACGTCAGCACCTCTGGACGCCAACAAACATAGACCTGGAAGAAGACCCGATAAGGATCCGGTAAAAACCTGAGACATCATAGCACTGGTGGAGCTATGGCACCTGCAGACGCATGCATTTGTCTTCCCCACATTCGAGGCCACAATCCTACTGGAGGAGCTAGAGATAATGCTCGGCCTCCCACGGTATCAAAGGGGCGAGGAGTTGGCGATTTCCTTCACCGTGGAGCCGATCAATTCATGGAGCATCCTTTCAGAAATCACCACGAGGAAGACTGACCTACACTCTATGACCAGCGGGATGCATGTGCATCTCCTCCCCATTGCGCAGTGGATTACTTCTCAATGCAAGCGTAAGATCGGGAACCACACGGCCATTGCTAAGGCGGCTGCAATCTGCATTTGCGGGGTCATCCTTTTCCCAGCGATGGACGGCACCATCTCTTTCGTCAATCTAAGCATCATCGCCTCAATTTCAGAAGGTATGAGTATCATCCATGCGGTCTTGGGATATCTTTATGCTGGGTTGACTTCTGCAGCTACTGGGGGTCCCTTCTACAGCTCGGTCATCGCCCTCGAGCTTTGGATGGGTATGCACATTCAGTTTTGGGCGATGGAGAACTTGGCGACGGAGTGCAAAATGATGCTCCACCATCCGCTAGCATTCGTGGGCGGGCCTCTCCGCATGAGCACTAAGGCATGGTGCAAGACTGCTCAATTGAAAGGACTGAAGGCATGACGTGATTACTTCAAAAGGATGACCGTGGCTGAATTTGAAATGCGTCCGCGCTTCATGCATAATTGGATGATCCATCTTCCTCAGCGAACTGGACTGGCCTTGCGTCTACTGGGCAATGAAGCACTGGTACTTTATAATCCAGATCGTTGCTACCTCCAGTGCGGCGGGGCTCGCACTGTTGTTCCCTTCCTTTCACACTTCCCGCCTATTCAAGAGAGGAAGAGGGGTGACGAGCAGGACGAGCGCGATGTGCGTAGAGCTATCGTCCATTGGGAAGGATGCGCATTGGGTCTTCTCCAAGCCGAGGTAGAAGAAGACGAGGATGTGACCAAAGAGTACCTCGAAGCATTGAAGAAGATTCAGCCAGCAGCGGGAGTCATTTGAGCATTGATTGATTTGATTTTAGGAAAGATATCAGATGGTAGTTAGGAAAGAATTTTAGCATTTGTTTGATTGTAGAAAGAATTAGTGCATGTAATGACTTGAGTTGAATGAATAAAATAGAATTTCTGTTTGGCGCAATGGGCTATGTTTATGTCGCGACAACCATGGTAACCGCTTTCAGAACGCGTCAGGGCGGATGGTCGCGATATTGTCAAGGCCATCTGGAATGCCACGACCAAGATGCGATAGTCCACTACGCCGCGACTCAAACCGAGCAATTCGAAATGCAAAGGGCGCCTTCCTCTTCCCCTTTCCTTGCTTCTAAACACCCGAGCTACCCCTTTCTTGCAACCCCTTGCTTCAAAGGGTGCCTTCCTCTTCCCCTTTCCTTGCTTCCAAACACCCGAGCTACCCCTTTCTTGCAACCCCTTGCTTCCTCTTGCAATCTTTGCTCCTTGCTCTTTCAATCCCTTCCCAGAAATCAAACCAGCCACCGAATCACCATGGAAGGAGGTGGAAACGCGGGAGAGGGCTCCTCCCGGGAGAAACGTCACGTGGAGCGGCGAAGCTCCTGGCGCCGTATGGAGGTGCCCCCAGCGGAGGAGGTGGATACTGACGTCGAGATGGAGGTGGAGGAAGAGGCGGAAGGCCCTACTGTGGATGTGGAGATGGCAAGGAAGAAGAAGGAAAATGCGATGAAATCGGTAAGTAAATCTTCCTTGAATCCTTGTATGAACGGGTTGGGGATGAGTAGACGGAGCCCCTAGAGGGTGTATGTAGGGCATGAAGCCCATGGGAATGAGGATAGGACAAAGGAGGCTCCGGCTGGTCCAGTCCTGAAGACGCGATGGTGCGATCCACCGCGACACCAGTAGTCGCGGCAGCTGGTTATGTCGCGACTATGTCGCGACGGCTTTGGGCGACGCGGCCTTTTATCGTGGTCTGAAGAAGCGACGCGATAAGGTCGCGGCACACCGCACTGTCGCCACAAGGTCGCGACCTCTAAACGGGTCACGACTCAAGCTGAGGGCCTAAAAATTGATTACTAACAACCCACTTTTGTGTATGCAGGGTGAGATGAGGGTCCGGGTTTCTTGGACTCTAGTTTTAGAAGTTTTCCTAGCCCTCCCCCCTTTCCAGAGAGAGAGAGGATTGAGGAGATGGGGTTCGGGGAGATATTTAGGATAGAGTGGATGAGACCGGATCCGGCTCTTACTCAGGCTCTGCGGAGCAGGTGGGATACGGAGGCGACCACCTTCGTATTCCCATGGCGACACATGATCCCCAGCCTAGAGGACGTGAGACGGATCACGGGGCTCCGAGTGTATGGGAGGCTGGTGAGTGGATTCACATACCCTTGCTACCACGACCAAGCCGAGCGCCTCCTAGATCTAGCCATAGAATGCAGGTCCTCGCTAGTCCCCAGGGTAGCACTACAGGAGAGTATGGGACTGTTTGATGTGGCGAAGAAGGCAATGGAGACTAGGGATGAGCATTTTGAGAGGCTAGTTAGGGTGAGCAGGAGGGAGTTAGCGAGCGAGCCAGGGGCAGAGGCGGATTTGGACTTGCATCGCTTCCTCGTCCTCTTCCTAGGTAGACTTCTGTTTGCCACGAGGGGCGACGCAGTCCACTGCCGTTTCTTACCTCTGCTCGATGACCTGACCGAGGTGGGTGGCTATGCCTGGGGAGCTGCATTTCTGGCGCACTAGTTCGACAGCCTGGGCGCCTCGGAGCGGCAGACTTCTATGAGCAGATTCTTCCCCTTTCTTCAGGTACGCTTCTTCTCTCTAACCCTTGAATTTGACTGAAAATTTGTTTAAATAGTGAACTAATCCCCTTTTCATTTTGCAGGTCTGGGCTTACCTACACTTCCCAGCCCTAGGGAGAGGGATTCTCGAGCAGCCGGGCCTGGTGCCCATTGCACGCCGCTGGGATTCGCGTCGGGACTCCAGAAACCTCGGTGACCAGCTAGCACATTTGCAGGAGGCTATTGAAAGCTACCCTCATCTAGATGTAAGTATAGATTGATGCTTGATTTGATATAACTGCTTGGTGACTGATCGTGCGTTGATGTGCAGGTGGTGTGGCAGCCATATCCAGAGGAGAGCGATGAGGGATAGCCTTGGTTGGTGCAGGCCTGCCCCTACTTCCGTAGGTCGGTGTGGTTGCATGCACTTAACCTTGTGCTACCTCTGCATCTGTTCTTGTGCCAGTGCTTGCTAGGACGTAGGCAAAGTGTGACGGATCGGGGTATTTATGCCCATTAAGGCTCCATATCCAGATCCGCCTCCCGTGAACGGACCGAAGTATCGCAAGGGATATCTCACACACGTGTCCAATAAGAGTATAAAAGACAAACCACAAGAATATAAGACACAAGAAAGTACATGTGCTCATATCTGCTCACAAATTTGTACAATTGTCCCATTACATTAATACATGTCCAATTAAAAGAGTACAACTACCTGGGGCATACCCTGGGGGAGCACAAGCTCACACAACACTAACTACTAAACAACTGCTGGTGGTACAAGTCTGACACAACGTCATTGCAAGCCAAACAGACGGCAAGCCCTGAAAAGAACTATAGGGGAGTGAGCCTCAACAAGTCACTGGCTCAGTAGGGGCTACCCAAAACAACACCGAGACCACAATACTCCTCAACCCCAAAGGGTCTCATTGGCAACACCAATAGCCAAACCATTTCATGCTCACTTGATGACAATAAATAACAATTAAACATAATCATGATTATAAACACAAAGTCCTCAAAAGGAAAGTAGGACTACAGGACTAACATAATATCATTAGTCAGCCCAACTACTAAAGTGCCTAAACCACAGTCTCACTGGCACACTGCTACAACAACTAGTTGCCTAAGCTATAAGCCACACAGGCAAGTCACTGCCCAGGCTACAAGCTTCACAGGCAAATCTCGAACACTTATGTAACAGGACTGCTAACAAAGAACTGGTCCTTTATACTCCAAATCACACTACGTCGAGAGGCACACATAAATGGTAGGACTGGCTACAGCTAGCTAGTCCATCACACACTAAATCCATAATCGGAACCATGCCCAAGAAGGGTAAAACTCAACAAGTGGAAGGTCTCACACGGCCTCTACGGAGCATAGCTCTACTAAACCACAATATGCCTAAGCCACAAGCCTCATCGGAAAAATACCAACAAAGGTAACATAATTAATAATCACAAACTAATCCACAATAAAATATAAACAATGATCTACTTAAACAGTTATGATACAACAAGTAGCAGGTCAAATCACAAGACCTCCACAACACACAAGTACCCGGAAAGGTTGGTATACAATGTACCACCACAAAACTACAAAGTAACCCACAAAGGAAATAGGTACCTGCTACTCTGAGGTACCACAACACAAACACCCGAACAAGGGTATAAGTAGGTGATAAACACCACACTGAACCACAATTATATTGTGCCTTCACTTAGACACAACATTACAGGTGAAACCTTAATCGACGAGACACACAGACCACAACTCAGTCACAACTGTGCCAACACCAGGGCACACCTCGAACTGGTCAAACCTCGACCACGAGTCACAAATTCACGAACTACAACCTGTGGCAAAGCACGAGTCAAGCCACAACTAGAGCTTGGCAAAGCACGAGTCGCGAAAGACGACGTCACCACAACTACAACTGGAGCTAACTAAGCATGAGTCAGAAAGAACGACGCCACCACACGGGAACGGACTACTAGCTGATCAGGCCAGTATCCAACCCGGACAACACAACACAAGAACAACCTCTCAGCCTCGTAGTCACAGACGAAAGGTCCAACTGCCGCTCCACAAGAACAAGTCAATCAACTGTGGAGACCAACTAACACCACACCTGCAGACACACAACTGTAGGCCTATGCTTGGCACCTCTAGAGTCTCTGTCCGGAGAACTCTAAAGTGAGGCACTGGAAAACAGGACTAGCTGGGGACCAGTGTCGACTACCGGTGTCCGTACCCCCAACTACGAGTGCGCTACAAGCGACTACACACCCACAAACACAAGCCACTGCCCTACTGTCGTCTTTCCCTCAGCCGGACGTACAACTCAAGCACAAGAGTGAGGGTGTCCAGGAAGACGACACAGACCTCAACAGTACAACACAAGTACCGGGACAAAACCACTAGCACAACAAACACACGTGCCTGGCTCACAAAGAACCTGGGGTACTCGACTAGAGAGGTATTCCGGAATAGGCGCCGGACCACCACACTCGGCTAGCACAAACCACGATGCTTACACATATAGCCTTTACTTATAATTTACGATATACAAGTGTTAGGATTAGCTTAACATCGGTCATCATATGACCCCAAAGCTATCCCACACCAACACATACCTGAACCACAAACTTGCCTATCATTGGTCATGAGGTGACCTTCGTGGCAACACACACCACTTAATACATAAATCAATATAATATTATTCGAAAGACAACAACGGACCAGGGCTAGGTCGGTATGGACCTTCACTGCCCAAACACCACAAAGTCATGGCTAGGCTCACACAGGAACCTCACTGCCCAGTTACTACGACAGATCATAAGAATTACATTACAACAAAGTGTGTAGTATACACACACTCAAACCTCGTAGACAACACGTGTATATTACACCCTGGTTGGTGTACCACACGTCTACCACGTGAACCACATGTCCAACACATGGACAACGGACTCCAAGAGTGCCACGGGTGCCAACTCACCACACATACTACGTAAAGCATTTACGTACATCACACATCATTCACGTAAAACATGCCCATTACATGAGCAGTATGCTCCAAGAGCATAACAAGTGCACTGGCTCGCACCGATCATCGCCATGCACACACAAACACGTAATATTCATAATCAGAAAAGCTACGTAAACCACACTGCATGAATACATGCACAAGTTGGCGGAAACATCGACTGCCGCTTATAAGAAGTAGACGGCAATGGATCTGGCCATCTATATCCCGGCTGATGAACCTGGCGACCAACGATGTTGACGCCAAGATCTTCAGCTTCTACTCCTGCAGAAACCCTAACCGATCCCACATGCATTCCTGATCCCGAAACCATTAAGAAAATAGGAGGAAACAGTTCCTCTAACTCCCATGCATTATAATTAAACTAAAACAGCATGCTTTACTACATAAAATCATCAAACCACCCATTATCCCCGCATGGGTATCATGACCCGAATCACCATTTTCATGCAGATTCATGTTATCTAATTACATTAACACGACCTACAGGAACTACAAGGGTCATTCCCTACCTCAGAACACGCTCAAACCCTCCGAATTCTCCTGGTTCACACCGAACCCTCCGCGAGCTCCCACGGGAATTACACCACGCCACAGCATTTCCTCGTCCGATTCGACAACGCCACATGCTCCACGATCCTCCAACCACCCTTCAGTACCTATTGGAAGCTTTAGAAACACGGGGACGCGAAGCTAGGGCAAGGGGAAGAGAGAGACAAGTGGGAAACTTGGTCTCGGGTGACCCTATAACCTGCAGAGTTCTCAGGTTGGCGTCAACCCCTCTGCCGCCAAAGACAACCGCCACTCTAAACGTCCACATCTAATGCCGCCAAGATCATGCAGTCAACGGCCACTTACCTGGACGCCAACAAGTCAACGACCACCCCTGGCCGCCAACTCCTACTCAACTGCAGTAGGTCCTATTTCATTTCGGGACCTAACTTGCACCACACCTACACACACCACGCGTCTACACCACACTGGCCTTACAACAGCCATCACAACCACAACACACACGATCCAAAAAGGATCCGAAAATAAGCGACGTTACACAAAGTGCCGTGGAGTTCCCGACCCGAGACCGGTTTCGCAGACCCAGTCGGAGCTTCCAGGGACTCCATGATACGACCGATTGGCGTGTCCGGGCACAGGAACAGATCCACAACTGGGAGCGTCGGGGCAAGGCAGTCAAATCCACGATGACTACAGATGACGCGTACCTCCAGGCATATGCCTTGAAGTACAGGGGAAAGGTATACAAGAGCACCCGACATCAGGTAAAACCCTTAAACCATATCTCAGTGAATTTAATTTTATAGAATTGAGTTAATGATTCGAAAAATGTGCTGCAGGTAGACGTAGCTGGTGAGGTTGCATCGCTCCGAGCTTTACTCCACTCGGCGATGCAAGATCGGGAGGCGGGGTAGAGGCAGACCGAGGAGCTGGTAAGTACTTACTCAGACTTCAGTACCTAATTTTATAGCTGATTTTGGAGACTGATGTGTACTTTTGTGTGCAGAGGAGGGAGCTAGAGAGACTGAGGAGCACCGGAGCAGGCAGTGCTTCGTCTTCACGAGCGGCAGGGAGCTCTCCGTCGCTTCTGGAGGCTCAGCTGGCAGGAGCGGTACTGAGGGCCGAGGAGGCACAGAGGCACCTAAAGGAGTGGGTAAGTACAAAAGAACTCCATATTGAATCTTTATGTTAAGAATTGATATTGACTGAATTGTTCTTTTGCAGGAGAGGGATTTGCGGCTCACCACCGAGCACGTGATGGAGCTGTAGGGGCAGAGAGACCAGCTGCAGGGTCAGAGAGACCAGCTTCAGGGGGAGATCCAGACCATCCGAGGTAAGAGAGACCAGTTGCGCATCCGGGCGGAGGCAGCTGAGGCACGGGTCGCGGAGGCGACGAGGGAGTTGGAGGCCTTATGCGTGCAGGGGTTGTCTGTAGATCAGGCGGAGCTGACTCGATTACGCATCGACCTGCAGGTGCAGCAGGCAGTGTCCCGGAGCCTTCAGGAGATAGTCACGGCCATAGGCCGTTCACACAGCAGGAGAAGAAGCGGGGTGAGCATCAGCAGAGTGACGGGCGCCTCTATTGGTCAGTACTTGGCGGGTTCCTCCAGTCGTCGGAGGAATGAGGAGGAGGAGAGGCGCCGCCGGGGAGAGGCGAGTGCCCAAAGCGGCGAAGGTGGTGGTGAGATGCTACCACTACCAGACAGACATGAGGGATCCGGGGAGAGTGGTGGTGGTCAGTGAGGAGATTGTGAGCCACCTCCCCCTTATCCTTTGTACATATTGTTCATCTTTTAGTGAAAATTTTACTTTGTGTCAATCTTTATGGAATGAATGAATGATTTGCAATTGACACGAGTGTGAGATAAGTTTCAAAGACGCGAGAGAGAGAGAAAGAGAGTACTGAGTACGGCGTTGTGTGTCCCTTAGAATTACCTGTCCCTGCACACTTAGCAAAACATGTTAGATCTACTCTTTGACTCAGCCCCTTGCGCTTAAATAAACATGAATCTGACTTTGTAATTGTCAAGGGGCTTAGCCTTATTAAATAGGCGAAAAGGAAAATAAACAATGCATGCTAAAGGAAAGCGGTATGTACACACATTCTTTTTGGACTTTTTAAAGATTTTTTTTTATTTTATTTTTTTGGATTTTCTGAGATTTTCGACTTTTTTCGATTTTTGAGATTTCTAGTTTTTTGGATTTTTGAGATTTCTGATTTTTTTTTATTTTTGAGATTTCTGATTTTTTTGGATTTTTTAGATTTTCTGATATTTCTAACAACAACACCCCTTGTTTTTAGTAATTAGCCATAGACCTCAGTTCCATCTCTTGTTTGGCGAATAATATCTATGTGCAGCGTGCATTTATCTTTAGCCTACTAAGGTTTTCCTGCCCCTTGAATATTGATGTTCCAACACAGACCAGGTGTAGGGGTTCTTTGGTCTTTTAAGGAGAATAGGAAGATTAGCAATGAGACAAGACTTGGTCTTGGGGTCGGGGTTACTGGCTTGTAAGACTTGCAATGGGTATGTTACATGTGCAATCCGTCTGTTGTCCAGGGACTTTAAGGTCATTGCTCTTTTTGAATTGGGGGCATGCGTACGATCGGGCTTAAGGGCATCCCGCGGGGAACTGTACTACCACTCTTTGACATGCCCCTATTTTCTTATCATTTTTCTTTCACTTTTTCATCATTTCCTTTTGCTTTTCTTTTGAATTGACCGTCCCTCTTTGAGACTTCATACACATGATCTGTACCATTTGCTGGTCTACATGCTAGCTTCCCCTTTGCCCCTGGACCTTGTCCGAGTGAGAAGAGAATTGACCTCAGGTTCTCTACACGAGGGCTGAGCGAAAACACCATAAACAAAGGGGAATTGGCCTTAGGTCTCCGTGTTGTGTGTGTGTGGCCGGACATAGAAATCATTTAGCACAATGAGGGGGTGTGAGGCATATGGCCAACAACATTCTTTTTTGCAAATTGGTGTTGTTATCAACATTAGGGGTAGAATCTTTTAAGGTACAACCCATTCCATGGGTGAGAAAGCTCCTCACCTTCGGCATTAACTATCTTGTACGTGTTTTCGGGGTACACTTCCTTAACGACGTACGGCCCTTCCCAGTTTGCTGACAATTTGGACCTCGGACTTCCAGGTTTTATAAAGATTCACTTCAAAACCATGTCTCCTTGTTGAAATTTACGCTCAATCACTTTCTTTTGAAAAGACCTTGAGAGTCTATTTTGATATGAAAGAACATGATCGGCTACAGCTAAACGCCGTTCGTCTAAGAGTTCAAGCTGTGTAAGCAACGCCTCCCGATTTTCATCGGGATTAAGTTCCTTGTCTAGCTGAACCCTTAGCGAAGGAATGAGAATTTCATGTGGACATACCGCTTCCATCCCATATGTAAGTGAGAACGGAGTTTGCTCGGTGGGCGTGCGGACGGAGGTGCGATAGGCCCACAGAGCCTCAACTAGTCTTTCTGGCCAATCAGCAAATTTATTAGACTCACAAGTTTTCTTTAGAATTTTCAAAAGCATTTTGTTTGTGGCTTCGGCCTCGCCGTTGCCCTGCGGATAGTACGGAGACGAATGATGAAAGGAGATGTTGAATTTCTTACATAGGTCCTGAAGCTCTTGAGATATGAATTGTGGTCCATTGTCGGTGACGAGGCTTCTTGGCACTCCGAACCGCGCAATGATGTTCCTCATGATGAATTTGCACACAGTTGAACCTTTGATTTCGGCAAATGCTTCAGCTTCGGCCCACTTGGTGAAGTACTCAGTAGCAGTAAGAATGAAAGATTTTTGTTTTATCTGAGCATTAGGATCACCCAGAAGCCCAATGATATCAAAGGCCCACATGGAGAAAGGCCAAGAGGAAGATAGTGGATGCAACGAGGATGATGGAGCATGGATTTTGTCGGCATAGATCTGGCACTTGACACACCTACGAGCGTAGGTGGCACAGTCTTCTTCTAGGGTCGGCCAGTAGTAGCCCTGCCTAAGAATCTTCTTTGCCAACATTTGGCTATTGACATGCCCTCTGCATTCATTGGAATGGGATCCTTCCACTACCTTCCAAGCTTCTTCATCCGACAAACATAGGAGGAGCATTTCATTTAGAGCGCATCTGTAGAGCACTTCACTAATAAGGGTATATCTTAACGCCGCTCTACGGATGGCTCACTTGTCCTCTGCTTCAGCTTCTTTGGGGAAGATACCGTCTCTGCAATATTGCTCAATTTCGTGGTACCACGGCCTTTCTTCTTCTATCATTTCTCCTAACTCCACAAGCAATAACTCCCTCACTTCTTTTCTCTCTGCCTTCAAAACTAGAGAGCTCCTAAGGTTAACGAACCAAGGATCCTGAGTGGAGGGAGCCTCTAGCCTTTGAACAGTGATTGTCTCAGCGCTGCGGCTGAGAGGGAAGGAGAGAGAGGAGGCCAGGGATGCGAGGGCATCGGCCAGGATATTTTGAGAGCAAGGAGTATGAATGTAGATAAGTTGACGGAATTGCTTGGCTAGGAGTGTGACCAGATCCTGATAGGGCTTGAGTTTAGGGTCACGAGTGCGGTAAGTAGAAAGGACTTGCCGAAGGATGAGTTGAGAGTCTCCTATGATCTTGAGATGACGCGCGCCTAAGAGGTAGGCAAGCTTAAGGCCGGCAAGGAGAGCCTCATACTCAGAGATATTATTGGTGGCATAGAATTGGAGCTGATAAGCTAGAGGAATGGTGATCCCTTATGGGGTGAGCAAAATAGCACCTATGCTCCGTCCCCTAGAATTGAGAGCTCCATCAAAGTGGAGCGACCAAAAGGGATCGTGAGAGATGAGTGACAGGTTTTCATCAGGGAATTCCTCTTGAACCGTGTCACTGTGAGGGAGAGGAAGGTGAGCAAGGTGCTCAGCAATGGCATACCCTTTTATGGCTTTCTGAACTGCAAATGTGATATCGAATTGAGACAGGAAACTTTGCCAGCGTGCCAATCTGTCGGCGAGGACTGGCTTCTCCAGGAGATACCTAATATGGTTCATTCTAGAAATCAAACTCACCTTATGAGCTAGAAAGTAGTGCTTCAATTTTTGCACTACCCAAACTAGCGCTGCACATGTTTTCTCCATCATTGTGAGTTTGAGCTCGGAGGGGTTGAAGAGCCTAGATAGGTAATAGACTGCCCTTTCTTTGCCAGATTCATCATGTTGAGCAAGGACAGCTCCTAGGGAGTCCTCAATAGTTGACAGATATAGGATTAAGGGTTTCCTAGGGATAGGCGACTGAAGCACGGGCGGATTCATGAGATAACTTTTGAGCTCATCGAAGGCCTCCTGGCACTTAGCGTTCCATTCAAAATTGACTCCTCCTTTCAACAGCTCATTGAAGGGACGGCATCTTTGGGAGTGCTGAGATATGAATCTCCTTATAAACTGAAGCCGACCAATCAAACCTCGAAGCTCGGATATGTTCTTGGGAGGAGGCATTTCATTTATCGCCTTAGCCTTGTACGGGTCTATTTGAATCCCCTGTTTGCTAACTATGAAGCCTAACAACTTGCCTGAAGAAACCCCAAATACGCACTTCTTCGGATTCATCATCAATTGGTATTCTTGTGCGCGACAAAACACTCTGGCAAGCACGGAGGAGTGTTCTCTTCTGGTCCGAGACTTCACCACGATATCATCCATGTATACCTCAACATCAATATGAATCATATCGTGGAAGATAGCTAACATTGCCCTTTGATAGGTGGCGCCGGCATTCTTCAATCCAAACGGCATGACCACATAGCAATAAGTTCCCCATGGGGTGGTGAAGGAGGTTTTCTCTTGATCCTTCGGGGCTAGACGAATCTGATTATAGCCTGAATACCCATCCATAAATGATACAGTTTCGAACCCTGCAGTGTTATCAATTAAGACATCCAAGTGAGGTAACGGGAAATCATCCTTTGGACATACCCTATTTAAGTCCCGGAAGTCTATACAGATGCGCACCCTTCCATTTTTTTTCATCACCGAAACTATGTTTGCCACCCACAATGGATAGAGGACTACACGGATGAACTTGGCTTTGTGTAGTTTATCGATTTCCTCTTTCATCTTCAAAGCAATGTGGGGGAGGAACCTCCTTAGCTTTTGCTTAACGGCAACTGCCCCTGGCTTTAAAATTAACCTATGTTCTACCAATTTGGGGTTAATGCCAGGCATGTCGTCATAGGACCAGGCAAAGGAATCTTTAAACTCCCTTAACATCTCTATGAGTGCCTTTTCTTCTTCAGGAGGGAGACTGGAAGCTATGGTTAAGAGCCTTGGGTCCTCTTCTGTTCCCACATTTACCTCTTTGGTGGGTTCGTCTACTGCCGAGGTGGGCTCATCGAATCTTCTCATGCCGCTTGCATACATCTCGGCAGCATCCCCTATCTCGTAATCATTTTCCTCCAATGGGTCATCTTCAGCTAAGATCTCATACACTCTAAATCCATCGTCTAGCCCTTCCTCTTTTTGTAGATCCTCTAAATTCAGGACTACTGCTTCTTGGACGAACCCTTCGACAGCTAGAAGAGTGCCACACCTTTGCACCAGGTCTTGGAGATACCTACGGGGTATGCCACTACCCTTCTTCTTCTTAGACTGGGACGGGGACTTGCTAGATTCTACCCCTGAATCTAAACTAGGCTTGATATTTACAGAAGGCTCCGGAGGAGTATCCGGAGATTTATTGGAAAGGAAAGGAAAGGGTGCAGCAGGGCCGCAAAGGTCCTCCGATGGGACTGGAGGAGGAGGTGGGCCACCCGAGTTAGGGTCTAGGGGAATAGAAGCCCCTCACCCAGATTGCCCAGGATGACCATGTCTGCCAACAGGTGAAAGCATAGCTTGAGCAGAAGGAGGAGAAGGGCGGGGATCGCCGCCCAGGAGAAAAGGGGAGTGACGAGGATCGCCGTCAGCAGGAGGGAAGGAGTGCGGGGGTGACGGGGATCGCCGTCGAGGTGGAGGGTGACGGGGATCACCGTCGAAGCAAAGGGGAAGCGTGAGGGTGATGGGGATCGCTGTCGAGAGAGAGTGTGAGAGCCAGATAGCTGAAGGCAGAAAGCGGGAAGGGTGAGTGAGAAAAGAAAAGGAGGACGGGGGTCGTCGTCTGACGAAAAGGAGAAGAGAAGAAGACGGGGATCGCCGTCCAAAGAAAGGGGAAAGGAGATGACGGGGATCGCCGTCCGAAGAAAAAGAAGGAAAAAAGATGAATGAAGGAACACACATTTTTTTTTATTTCTTTATTTTTTTTTGAACTATGAAAAGAACTACATTACATTAGAAGGCTTCGGAAAAAAGGACAGGACCGAGCCATTAAGGAAGATGGTGAAGAGAGGTGAAGAGCGGATTAACGCTTCAAGAGCGTCAGGGGAAAATTGGAGAATGAGGGGTGGAGATAAGGGAATAAAATCAAAATTATAGACACAGATGGGTGAGATGAAATGGATGGGAGGCCGAGAAAACCCTGGCCAGAGCTCCTTTGTTTAAAAGGCTGAACTGGCTATCTCAACTTTCTTACCAATTCCAAGCAACTGTCGCTTGGTGGTGGCTGCTAATGCTGATAATGTTGTTGCCTGAGACTGTGGCTCGTCATCCTCACTAAACAAGCGGCTGAGATCCTCTGATTATGGCTCTTCTTTTTCGGCTTCTGGTTCCTCAAATAATAGGTTGAGTGATGAAATCAAATCTTCAAGATCATGTGCTTCTGCATCTGTCTCGGCTCTCTTCTTCTTGTTGGGTCGTTGTGCTTCCAGGGCTTGGTATGCTGACCTTGGTGCCTCTTCCACTGTAGTACTGTACCCAAGCTACACCGGCCCTCTGACAAAATGTTCATACAGTGTCCAGGTGAGTGGGCCGTGGTCTGGCTGTGCAGAAGATGAGAATGCAGCCCATTCTGAGTATCCTAGACCATGTTTTGTGAATTACTTTGTGCTGGCCACTGTCTTGGTCCTCCCTTGGAGATGAGCACCCAAGCATTTCCCTGATTGATAACCGAGCCTGAACATGATATTCCAACCTCTTGCATTCGTGGTCACATCCTTCCTGACAGCTATCACCGATGGGGACCCAATCGAGCGGCTGGAAGAGAAAGTATAAGCTCATGGGTAGTTCACATCAAGCACCAAGATAATAGGCTTATTCGATGGCCAAACTGATTGCAATACCCTCTCAACTGCTTCCACTGTGTGCGTCGTTACTACGCTCTTAACCTTGACTATCCGCCCTTGGAAGGGGAATTTCAAACATTGATGTGTCGTGGAAGGTACTGCCCCTAGTGATTCAATCCACGGGTGCTCTAGGATGGCCTTATAAGTGTGATTGATGTTCAACACATAAAATTCAACTGACATGACAAGTGGCCCCAGCTCTGCTTGCAACGTGACAATCTCATGATAGGCACGTCGTAGGCAGCTATGGTGGTGGGAGTAGGCTACAATTGGCACTCTGAGATGTTGCAGGCTCTTAGGGTGCTCAACGGGCATACATTAATGAAAGCCCCTGTATCTACTAGCGTTGCATCAATGGCCACCTTGTTTATAGTGAGTGTTACACACAAAGGCATCTTCTTGGCTTCAGGGGCAGCTAATTCACCATCAAAAAAGGTGATAGTGGGTCCCCTGTTCACAATAGAAAGTACAGAAGGCAGATTTTTGGGGTTCATGTCCTCGCTGACCATGACCCTTTGCAGGAAGGCCCTTAGGGCATCTTGGTGAGTCTGTGACCTTCTGATCAGCTCTAATATGGAGATTTTGGCAGGGGTTTGATCCAAATGTTTCAGAATGTCATATTGGGTCCCCGAGACCGGATCTATCTCTTCCATGTCTTGCTGTTGCTGGGTGCTGGACTCCTGCGCTGGTTGACCTGGCATAGATACGGACGCATTAGGGTACATCCGATGGAGCATCCGCCCGCTCCGCAGGGCGAGATTATGGTGGAGTGGAGGGGGTGAGGTGTTAAGAATGGAGGGGTTGGCTAGTAATGGTGCTGGCGTAGGGGAGAAAGAGATGTTTCTGGATTAAGGGATAATGGGTGATATGACTGGGGGGTTATAGGATGGTGAGGTGATGGTGGCAATAGTGGGTGCGAAGGAGGGAGGCACAGTGGATGTAGGCGCAGGGGTGGTGGATGTGGTATGGGAAATAACCAAAAGCTGGCCCACTTCGTGTTCATCGTCAAAGGCCCATTGAGCTTCTGGCAGTGGGTGGTGGATGACAGGGTTAACATGTGCGGTGGAGGAGGTGGTGGAGCAGGTTGGGGGTTTGGAGCAGGCTGATGTTGTGGCATGGGATTGCGGATTATGCCTAGGTCATTTGCCGGCTGCTGCGGCTGCAGTTGTTGTTGCTGTTGCTGGTACTGCTGTACTACTGTTGTTGTTTTTGTTGTTGTTGTTGTTGTTGTTGTTGTTGTTGCTGCGGCTGCTGTCGCCTCTGCTGTTGCTGTTGTTGCCTCTGACCCTGTTGATCTCTCAATGTCTGGATTAGCCTCTTCATTTCTGCCCAATCAATTTGGTTCTGCTCATGATGGTCATATATTATGTCCCGAAATTGAAAACAATCCGACACGTTGTGGCCCAGATGGCGATGGTAGACACAATACTTTGTTTGATCTACTTTCATATTCCAATTTGCCTTCTCAGGAGGGAGTCTAAGGGCATTCAAGGACATGAGGGCTGCAAAGACATCTGCCAAAGACTCGGGCAGAGGAGGATATTGGGCTCTTTTGGGTCCATTGGGCTTTCTGGGGGCATAGCCATTCTGAGGAGGAGGAACTTAGGAGTACTGGCGCTGATCTTGTGGAGGGTTCTGACCTTGGGGAGGTTGCTGCCTATTGTTATTCCATGGTTGCTGAGGTTGCTGGGTGTATGGAGACCTACCTGCGGGCCTTAGGGGTTACTTACCACGCCCACTTGCTCATTGGTTTGGATCCCCTCGGTGACTGGGCCTTGAGGCTTCTTAGTGTAACGGGTTTTAGGGGTCTCAAACATAGAATGTATAGGCGAGTCCTTAAGTTGGGTCTGAATGAAACGGGCTCGGCTATATAGCTGGTGCATGGTAGTAATGTCATTCATGGCTAAGATGGCTCGGTAGGTTGGTGTAGCATTGGAGATCAATAGCTTGACTTTCTCCTCCTCCGGCATGGGGCAGCGGACCTTGGCGGCCAGTGAACGCCACCGGTCAGCATAAGTTGAGAACTCCTCTTTGGGTTTCATCTTTTCAGCTACCAGATCTACAAAAGAGTATTCGGGTCTGACCCGATCTTGAAACTGCTGTAGAAACCTCTCTTGAACAATCTGGAAATCCTTGGCTTCTTCCGGGGGCAAAGAATAAAACCATTATAGAGATGGACCATCTAAAGATTTTCTGAACAAGTATGCCATGAGGTGGCGGTCATACTTGTGCGGTGCAGACTCGTAGGCGAAATCCTTTAAATGAACATATGGGTCTCCTACCCTAGAGTATCGCCGGTAAATAGGGAGGTCTGACTGGGATGGTACCCAGAGGTACTGGAATGATGGGAGAGCAATGTCAGCTATCTTCCACGGGTCGATCTGCCTCCTGAGGTCATGAAGTTTCTTTTTCATAACAGCCTACTCCGTAAGGAAGTCAGAGGGGGTTTGGAGATGGTGTGTAGAAACAATGGAGCAGGGTTGCTCAAAAGTATGGGACCTCTCACGTAGAAAGGAGGCAGGCTCAGCTGTATAGCATGCGGGGGTTGGAGGGGATCGAGGCCGGACCTCTCGTGCCAGAAGATAGCTCGGTTCCGAGAAATGGATGGCCTGAGGACGGAGGGGTGTGGGATCTGCCCCTGAGGAAGAGAGGTGGGGTGCTGAGGCAGCATGGGCGGAGGGGACCACCGGCTGAGCTGAATTATGAGCAGATGGAGACAAGGGTTGCTTGCCCTTGGCAGCAGCTATGAATTCTCGGACTTGCTCTGGAGTCAGATGAGGAAGTAGCTGACTGAATTACGAATGGGGGTCATCTCCCCCTGGAGGAGAAGGAGTGCGGGATTGACTCTCAATAACGAGAGGAGCTTGGACATGCCCCAAGAGTGCGGCCGTTGAGGGTTGGGCCACCTCCTCGAGCAGCCCGATAAGCAGGACATCATCGGCAAGGACCCGGAACTAGTCCATGTCGAACAAGGGATTATGATAGAATACAAGGATCGGAGGGGACTAACTCGATCTCCCTAAACAATGACTCATGCACCCCCGAAACAAAATAGGGGGTGATACTGACAACACCTAGACTCTAGCACAGCAAGAAAGACTGAGATGAGGAGGGATGAACAGAAGCACTCAAGTTGTCATGATTAATGCGCAAATTTCTTAACGTTCGCACTTGACCTTTAAATAAATTGATTAAGGGGATATCACTCGGCCAAATGGACCCTAACCGGTAAGAACTCGAGTCCTCCGGTGTAGCTAAAGATGGCACACACTCACATGCGTGGGGTGGCTCGGACTAAGGGCGCGACGGGTACAACCAGCCTGGTGAACCGTAACGTGCGTACGGTCATGAGGACTTATGGAGGTCCTCAGAAGGTGGGCCCGAGTTAGCCTACGAGTGCTCGTAGGTGAGAGGGCTCACTCAACCAAAGGGGAACCTGAACAAATGGGACGAGTAGTGTATGCAAGGGCCTAAGTGCCCAAAATGTGTGCACAAGTGACAAGTAAAAATAAAATAGGGTGAAAAAATAGTTCTCGGGCTGAGTCACGGCGGCCGTGTACACTGCGACCCTATCGTGACTGGGTGGCCTGCCGCGATACGAACAGAGCCCCAAGAACAAAGAAAGTCACCAAACCAGACTCACACAGACTACCCTAAGAAGGGATAGAAGCACAAAAACACTAAACTAATACAGGACAAATCAGGAAGCACTCAGAAGCCGATTCATGGATCAAGACATTAACATACAAAGCATACCTGGTACCACGACGCCTACCCTCGACGCGACCGGATCGCGTCCGCGCGCCACGCCACGACAGAGCCCGAAAACTTACAAGTAAAAAAATAAAAGGAAAACCCAAACCCTAATAAGATTCTAACATCCAGAAACACGACAGTACATGGTACAGGAAAATAGAACAGGGATGCATGATCTCATAGAAACAAGCTAAGACGGATATGAGAAGAAAAGCACTGACCTGCTAACGCATCCTTGTAGGGCGACGCGATATCATTGCGTCACCGCGATATGCCGCGACAAGAACTGAGCACCAAAAAATGCAGGAAACAAGGAACAAAAAGACTAACAGGGCACCAAAAGAACAAACAAGGAATAAAACATGGCAGGCAGACAAACTAAATCCACGAGGGTAGCACTGAAGTTGTCCCACCGAGATCGCCAAAAGGTGTAATCATAGGGATTGTGCCCCCCTCAACACAAACATGTACTAAAACTAGTAGTATAGAAAGTAGGAATGTGATCGCCACCTAGCAAGTTGCCTAATAAGTAGAGAATGACATGGGCTAACTTAACTAGGAAATAGAAAGAGATAGGAAGCGGACCTGATCTCGCGACAGTCTTACCTGCCGCGAAGATGCTGGTAACGCGTCGCTACCGCCTGACGCGTCTCCTGTCGCGTCATCCTCCGCTGTCGCGTTCTCTGTGTGCGGGAGATGTCATGTGTGGACCTTCTTCCCGTCCTCCAGCCGGCTGAAGGACAAGATCTCCTCGTGGAAAAGCTTGGGTGCCTGCCAAAACAAAGAAGAAACAAGAAAAGCCCTATTAGAACATGATAAGTGTAGTATTTACTCAAAAAAATGAAAAGAAAAGTGAGATCATGGTGGGAACGCACCTGGGGATGGTTTTTAAACCCCTTGGGTGTATGGAAATCATGGGAATGTGGTGAGTGTGATCTAACTAGAAATAACACGAAAATGCATGTAGAAATGAAGGGGGAAGAGAGGGGGAGAAGATGAGCCCCATTAGGGCGACTCCCTGGCATGGATGCAGTCCCAATGAGTGTGCGAAAGCTTCAGGAGGATGCAGGAGTCGCCCTCTTCACGTCCTGTGCTCCATAAATGGCAAAAATGAGAGTGTTTTGGTGGAGGGGAATGTGAAAGAAATGGTGGAAATGAGTGGCTACGAGGCTAAGTGTTGGTACCAGGAGATTTCGGCAGCCCTTCGGGGTAGAAAATGGGGCTCCCTCTGTCCATGAGGAGAAGGCCTTGGTTTTATAGATTTTTGAGAGAGAAAATCCCATAATAATTAAAATGAGTGATAAATATCAGCCAAAATCGCATGGGAGAGTCCTTGGGGTCCTCAAGAGAGTCCCTAGGGCCCAAATCTCGCCTAACGGGTTGAGATATTCCCTAGGGATAAAGATACACCCATGGGAGGATAAATAGGAGGTGGTTGCGGATGCCTGCATGCGTAGCTGTTGTCACGGCGTATCGTAGGGCCGCTACATGGAGACGCGATGGGGCGGAGCGTCGCGCAGTGTGCCCACGTGCATGGATAATGCATGGGCTGTCGCGGCGACTTGCATTGACGCGGCACTGAGACGCGGCGCTACGATGTGTCGCGACTATGAAATCAAAATTTATGTGAATTATCAGCCAACCACATGAAAGGATAAGAGTTATTAATGGCCAAGGACTCTCTCAATTGATAATGGGTGGGATTTCAAGGCAATTTGAATTGTTAATGGGCTTAAAACAAGGCTAATGATAGGCTCAAGGTGAGTGATCAATTAGGGGCCCACTAAGGTGACAGGAAATGTGGTTCAACTTATTAGCTGGAACCGGGTGTCTACAAAGTCCAGTGTGTGTTGATACATCTAGTGCTATCCAGTAACAGTCAGATAAGAAGGAGCCAGTTGTGTCGACATAGTTCAAATGTGTGTCGACATAGGTTATCTGCCAAGCAGCAAAACAGAATCCTATGTTGACATACAACTTGGTTGTGTCGACATACAACGAATGATGATTCAGTACGTGAATTGTTCTGGACATGTGGCTACTTAGGAATCAAGAGAATTGACCTAGATATTTGTGCCCACGCACTCCAAGGGTCCACCTGGACACATGGGACTATATATACCCATGATCCTCGTACTCCAAAAGTGAGGGAGCTAGGATTTTTCCAGAAGAAGAGGAGAAGAGCGGAAAAAAGCTCATGCATCTAGAAGGGGAGCAGAGGAGTGCCGCCAAGGGGAAGAAGAAGAAGGGAAGAAGAGGAGGAGTTCCTTATTGAAGCATTATTGATCAGAAGGAGATCCATCTGAGTCTGTAATTCATTTGAGTGTCAATTTCTCTGTGTGTAATCTTTGTATGTGTTCTACACAGATCGCCTAATTCTATGTTGTTCTACCTTTTCTCTTGTACTGAGATAGATCGTGCTAGAGGATCTACTCTCTAATTGTGCTTGTTCTAGCAAAACTTGGATCCTTCGTGGTCCAGAGGTTTTGAGTACTGTGTACTCGGGTTTGGAGCCGTAGTGCTCTGGGTTGGAACCATTGTGCTCCAGTGCTTGAGCCATCGTTCTCAAGTGCTTGTGAATTGCTGAATTCACAAGCGGTCTGTGAACTAGGTTGTCGTGCCTATCTCCTGGGTATCTTTGAGTCGTCGAACTCAAAGAGGTTGTAGTCGTCGTGCTCCAGGTTGTATGCACTAGTGTTAGTGGTTCCTCCGTTGTGAGGAGGTGGATGTAGGAGACACAAGTTGTGTTCTCTAAACCACCTTAAAAATCTTCTGTGCACAGTGGTTTGGGTGTGGTTTGTTGTCTATATTCACTATACTCAAACACCACTCTTGGATCTAATCGAATTGTGTATTACTCATTTTAATTCCGCTGTCGTACACACACAATCTTAGTTAAGTTGTTAAAGTCACCTATCCGATCCCAACAATTGGTATCAGAGCAGGTCAGAGTCAATTCTATACTCTGAGGTGCTTTGGTGAATTTTCTGTGTTTCAGATTTTGATTCACTAAATTACTTGCTCAAATTGTGCTGTGTGTCTGATTTGATTGCCTTTATCATGGACTCTAGAGGTTTCGTTGCTGAAGGTCATTCAATTAATAGACCTCCATTTTTTGATGGTACACACTATCCTTACTGGAAAAACAGGATGATGGTTTTTCTTAGAGCATAGAACTATGAAGTATGGAGAATTGTTGAAAAAGGACCTATCGAAGTCACTGGAGATGAAGATCAATGGACCAGGGAGCAGATCAGAAGGGTCACCCTAAACTACAGTGCCAGGAACATGCTGCAATGTGCCATTCATCCAAAGGAGTATTCCAGAATCTCTATGTGTAAGTCTGCCAAGGAGATGTGGAATAAATTAGAATTGCTATATGAGGGCACATCTCAAGTTAGAGAAACTAAAGCAAACATGTTAGTTTCTGATTATGAATTGTTTATCATGAAATCTGATGAAACCATATCTGAGATGTTTGCTAGGTTCATGGTAATCATCAATGGACTTCGAGCCTTGTGTAAGGAATACTGAAATGAAGATTTGGTAAGAAAAATTTTGCGTTCTTTATCTCTTGTGTGGCACACTAAAGCAACAGTCATTGAGGATTCAAAGGATTTATCCAAAATAACATTGGATGAACTCATTGGATCTTTGATGACTTATGAGCTAAATCTTAAAAGATCTGAAGAACACATGCTGAAATCAAAACCCATTGCTCTTAAAGCTTCATCAAGTAGTAAAGAAAAATCTAAAGAAAATTTTGAATCTGAAAAATCTAAATATGATGATGATAATCTTGCTTTGATTACTAGACAATTTAGGGCATTTCTAAAATCAAACAAGAAGAATTTGGGTAATAAACAAAATGTCATGTCTAGTAAAAAGAAACACTTCTCCCATATTGATTATAAGAAAACTAATGAAATTCCTGTGTGTTACAGGTGCAATAAATCTGGGCATATGAAGGCTGGATGTCCAGAGGCTAAGAAGGACAAGTGCAAAAACCACAATAAGGAGTTTCACAAAAATAAGAACAAGGCCATGGTTGCTGCATGGTCAGATGAGGATCAAAGCTCAGACAGCAATGAAGAATCCTCAAGTTCATAAGAAAATGAAATATGCTTCATGGCTGGAAGCAGTGAAGAACAAGTAGATATGTCTTTTGAACTATTTACCATTGAAGATTGGCAAGAAGCATAGGGTAGTTTAGTTGAAAATCTTTTTGATGTTGAAAAGAAAATAAATATTTGAAAAGAAAAATTGATAGCATTCTTCATGACACATCATCTTCTGGAAAAATTTCTAAATTAGAAGCTCCGATTTCAGATCAAATCGAAGAAAATGATGAATTGTTAATTTTTGTTGATGATCTAAAATTGAGAACTCAAAAATTGAACAAAGAACTTATCAATTCTATCAAGAAATTTGAAGGAAAAGAGAAGGAAAATCAAGAAAATTTAAATCAAATTGAAAAACTCAATCTTTGCTTTAAAGAAAAAGAAGACATCATCAAGAACTTCACACAAGGCAAAGAAAATCTGAATGCTCTACTGGGAATGAAGATGAATTCAATTAAGCATGGCTTAGGTTTTGAACCACAAAATTCAAAGAAAACTGAATCATCTCCAAAGAAAATAAAACCATAAAAAATTCCTCTAATAAAATTTGTCAAGGCAGGTTCATTTGAAAATAAAGGAAAAATACAAAAACAAAAAGAACCTGTGAGATCGACACACACTCTGCACAGGTCGACCTATCCCAGTCAGAGGTCGACATATACCCTACCCAGGTCGGCACACACACAACATAGGTCGACACACTCGCAACTCAGGTCGACCTATCCCATACATAGGTCGACACAAACACTACATAGGTCGACCTACCATTCTTATAAAAATCAGAAAAACTTAAAACCAATAAATAATCATCTTTCTCATTGAAATTGGAATGTTTTCTCATCTTACAATTCAAGATGGAATAATTCTTGGAACCAAATGTACAATGGTAACCAATGGTTCAATCCTGCTCATCAAGAACATTACTTGCCAAGGTTTTCATAGTGGAATAAACCAACTAAGAGGTCTAATGTTCAGAAAATTGAAAAAAAAAAACTGAATCTTTTGTTTCAAAGAACACTGCGAAGAAAAATGCTCAAATATGGGTTATAAAGGATCTACTTTCTCTTCTGACTCAGGATGTTGGTACCAATCACATCTGGGTACCAAAAACTTTTCTGCTCTAATTTGTTATGTGCAGGAAAACTGAACATCCAATTCAAACATCTGGATTCTTCATAGTGGATGCTCACAGCACATGACGGGAGACAGAAATAAATTTTCCTGCTTGATTGAAAAGGAAGGTGGATCAGTCACCATCGGAGGTAAGAATAAAGGAAAAATAATTGGCAAAGGAAACATTGGTAAGTCATGCATAACCTTGAGTGATGATGTTTGCTTAGTTGAAGGATTGAATTACAACTTGCTTAGTATAAGTCAATTGTGTGACAATGGTCACAAAATTCTTTTTGAATATGATTCATGCAAAATAATTGACTCTCTTCTGAGCAAATAAAATTGATTGGAAAAAGAGAAAATAATGTTTACATGATAGATTTGTGTGATAACTCTTCTTCAAATGTTTGTTTAATTGCAAATAAAAATGACATTGCTTGGTTGTGGCATAAAAGGTTGGGTCATGCAAGCTTCTCAACCATTAGCAAACTCATAAGAATGAATTTTGTAAAAGGTCTTCCTGAATCTTTCCCTATCACTGACAATCAAGTTTGTGGGATATGTGCTCAAGGAAAACAAACAAGAAAATCTTTTAAAGTGTTCAATGAAGTACTTACATCTAAACCACTTGAGCTACTTCATAAGGATCTTTTTGGTCCAACTAGAACTCTAAGTCTCAGTGGTAATAGATATGGACTTGTGATCATTGATGACTTTACTAGATACACTTGGGTCTTATTTTTATCCCATAAAAGTGATGCATGTTCAGAATTCAGGAAATTTTACAATTATGCCTTAATGGGTTTGTCTTTCAAATTGAAATCCATTTTAACAGATCATGGGGGTGAATTTGAAAATAAATCTTTTTCTGATCTATGTACTGATTTGAACATACTCCATAAGTTTTCTTCACTTAGAACTCTGGAATAAAATGGAGTTGTAGAAAGGAAAAATAGAACTCTTGTGGAAATGGCCAGAACTATGCTCTTAGAAAGTAAGCTTTCCAAATCTTTTTGGGCTGAAGCTGTAAACACAGCTAATTTCATTTTGAATAGAGCATTTTTAAGACCAAAGATCAGAAAAACTCCCTATGAGTTGTTCAAGGATAAAAAGCCAAGTGTGTCATATTTCAAAATTTTTGGTTGCAAATGTTTTGTTCATAATAACAACAAAGAAAATCTTGATAAGTTTGATGTAAAGAGTTTTGAATCAATCTTCTTAGGTTAATCTGAAATTTCAAGAGCATACAAATTTTATATTTTGAAAAATAAGACTGTGGAAGAATCTCCACATGTTATTTTTGATGAAATTTCCAAAAGATTGACATTCCTCATTTGTGCAGAACTCAAATATGTGATGATGAGGATGATTTTCTTAAACATCCATCTACAAATCTTGAAGAGTAAGAAGTACCAAATGCACATGAGGTTATTGAAATGCCAACTTCAAGTACTTCAGGTAATCATGTTCCTGAAATTCCTACAAACCCTGAGGTAATTTCTGAACCCAGATTCTTAAAGGATTATCCACTTGAAAACATTGTTGGTAATTTGTAAGATGGAATAAGGACTAGATCATCATTTCATTCTGTCATAGATGAGGATTCTTTGGCATTACTATCCCAAATTGAGCCCAAAAATATTGATGAAGCTTTATCTTGTGAAAACTAGATAAATGCTATGCATGAAAAGCTTCATCAATTTGAAAGAAATCAAGTCTGGGATTTAGTACCAAAACCCTCTGATCTAACTTCCATCATTAGAACAAGATGGATTTTTAGAAGTAAATTGAATGAATCTGGTCAAATTGTTCGGAATAAAGCTAGACTTGTTGCTCAGGGGTATAACCAAGAACATGGTATTGATTTTGAAGAGTCATATGCCCCTATAACAAGACTTGAAGTTGCTCGAATATTTCTTGCATTTGCTACTTCTTTGAAATTTAAAGTTTTTCAAATGGATGTGAAGAGTGCATTTTTAAATGGCTACATAAAAGAAAATATTTTTGTAAAACAACCCCTTGGGTTTGAAAATGGAAAATTTCCTAATCATATTTTTAAGCTTAATAAGGCTCTTTATGGTCTTAAACAAGCTCCAAGAGCTTGGTATGACTGGTTGAGCTCCTTTATTGTAAATAAAGGTTACATAAGAGGAAAATTTGATCAATCTTTGTTTACAAAAACTGCAAAAATTATTTCATTGCTGTTCAAGTTTATGTTGATGATATCATTTTTGGATAAATAGATAATAATTTGTGCAATGAGTTTACCCATCTTATGCAATCTGAATTTGAAATGAGTCTAATGGGTGAACTTACATTCGTTTTAAGTCTGTAAGTGCATCAAACTTCTGAAGGAATATTTCTGAGTCAAACAAAATATGTCAAGGAGTTAATCAAATGATTTGACTTCCAAAACATCAAGCCATCCAGCACACCAATGGCCACAAGTGTAAGACTTGAAAGTGATACTTATGGTAAGCCTGTTAATGCTAAACTTTACAAAGGTATGCTTGACTCTCTTCTCTATTTAACTACCTCTAGGCCAGATATTCGATTCAGTGTCTGCATGTGCGCCAGATTTCAAGCAAATCCTAAAGATAGTCACATGATTGCTGTTAAAAGAATTTTTAAATATCTTCTTTCTTCATGTGATTTAGGACTTTGGTATCCTGCTGGTTGTAAATTGGACTTGATTGCATATAGTGATGCTGATTATGCAGGGTGCAAACTTGACAGGAAAAACATTAGTGGGTTGTGTTTATATCTAGGTGGTTGTCTTATCTCTTGGGCTTCCAAAAAGCAACACTTTGTAGCTCTTACTACTGCAGAAGCAGAGTATGCTTGTTGCCCAGCTAGCAAGCCCAGAGGGGGGAGGGGTGAATGGGATTCTTAAAATTATTGAGAACCTAAAATCTGTTCACAAAACAGTCACACAAAACACACTTCGATAGTTGTTAGTGTTAGTAAAGATAAACAGCAAACACACAAAGGCAATCACACTACACAAGGATTTATCCTGGTTTGGATCCCCTCTCCTTAAGAGTCCTACGTCCAGTCCCTGAGCAATATCTCGGGATTTCACTACCCAAGGGTACAGTCCCCCTTATGGACCCTTACACACCCAGCCGCAGCTGGTCTTCTCTTCACAACCTGAAGAGGAATTACAACACCCTGGATACCACCAGGTCTTCCTTCTATGTGAAGGGAACACACACCCTGGAACCCCCAGGTCTTCCTTCAACATGAAGGGAAAGATCACAAGAATGAGGAAATGAAAACAAGCCCCTAGATTAAGCTTATACAAATGCTAGATCTGAAGCTAAGACTGAGAAAGAAAGGATCTGCAGAATTGATCTCTCTCAGTACTAGAAGCTCTCTCAAGGATCTACACTAATCTCAGAGAGCAAGAGCTAGAACAGATGTGAGTGAAAAACTTGGCTCTTCAGTTTTCTCACAGAAGACTTGAAAATTTGTTGTAAGCGTTGTCTCTCTATTCAAGGTTTCTTCTTCTGGAGCTTCCATCTTCATTATATATCTTCTATTTGAAATTTGAACGTTGAAGGCCTGTTGTCTCTAAGCTTTTGTTTAAGTTAGACTGCATGTCACTGTAGAACAGTCTTTAGCTTTCCATGCACGCAATAGGAGAAAGGATCTTCTCTGATATCCGTTATCTTCCATGTTGTCCAACGTTGTATTGAGGTGCGTTGTCAGAGACCTGCACGCATTAAATGCTAAAACAATAGACAGCTAGGTTGTCTCTTGTAGTCAGTCAACGTTAGATTGATTTTATATCAAAAAGGAAGTTCCATTCTGTTCTTCTAAAAAGATGTTTACAATGTAAGCATGGAAATAGAAGATATCGTTTTGCATGTACTGTAGTGATACGTTCAGTCATAATAAATGCATGGTTGTCAGAAATATATACGTGAAGACTTTGACCTTTTAACGAACTCAGAAATGAGTTCAAATATCAAATCATTATATTCCATGAAATTGTTACATGCATGACTTATGAAATCGTTATGCAAATGAGTTGATATCCATGTAAATCGTTGCGCACTTATAAGCAAACCGATGCACATACAAATCATTATAACTCTATAATCAAATCGTTATGAGTAAGTTGTCAGAGACAAAACAATGTGAGCAAATCGTTGTTTGTTGTATCGAATCATTATGGCGACTGAGTCATTATGTAACTAAGCGAATCGTTACAGTGATAGAGTCGTTGTATAACTTATCGAATCGTTACAAGGATCAAATCGTTATGACGGTATAGGCAAATCGTTGTTTTACTTAGGAAATCGATGTGAGAGTGAATCATTGTTCTCACTTAAGAAATCGTTGTGAGAGCAAATCGTTGTTCTCACTTAAGAAACCAATGTGAGAGCAAATCGTTGTTCTCACTTTAGAAATTGTTGTGAGAGTGAATCATTGTTCTCACTTAAGAATTCGTTGTGAAGACCAAATCGTTATGAACGAAGACGTTATGCTTTCTTAGCGAATCGTTGTGAGATCGATGTGATCACTTAGCGAATCGTTATGGAAGCAAATCGTTATGCTTTCTTAGCAAATCATTGTGAGATCGATGCAATCACTTAGCAAATTGTTATGCTTTCTTAGCGAATCTTTGTGCTTTCTCGAAATCGACCAGACACTTATGAAATTGTTATGATCGTAAGGAAATCGTTATGAATCTATTGAAATCGTTATGATACAAGAGGAAGTCATTACAGCATACATAAAATCAATGTGTACTTAGAGTAATTTCATGCTTGAACTTACATTGCTACAGAGTAAATGATACTTACCCATTTAGCTTGTTATTTCTTGTTTCATTTCCTGTACTCAAATCTCATAGAAAATATGTTAGATTAAACTTATTATAGTTTTGTTAATCACCAAAATAAATATGTAAATAATTTAAATTACATGGGGATAAATGATCATCAATCTCCCCCTTTTTGGTGATGACAAAACTTAACAATAAGCATAGATGATCTGAAATGAATCTAAACAAAATTGCGGAAATATAAGAGATATATTTCAGAAGTACTATATTTCTCCCCCTTTTTGTCATTAAGCAAAAAGATACCACAAGGTGATAAAGATAGAGAGAAAAGATAGTGAGAAAACAAGAGAGATATATTTAGTTGCCCTGAGGAGGTACATCAATGTAGAAAGCAGGAGACAAGAGAGAGGCATGTCGTCGAATAATTGGCAAGGCCTGGCATTCCTGCTCCTCAAAATAAGCCTGAAAAGCCCCAGAAGAGATGGAGTAAGATGGTCCCATGTCAGGTAACATCCTTTGAATATGAAGCTGCCGCTGAGTACACAGAAAACTGCCATATCCATCGGTGCCAAGTGAATGTTTGTAGGTACTGAATGAACCAAAGCTGGCAAACCAAAGAAATTGATTGATCTTGATCGGATAGTATAACTTATGCTGTAGAAGATCTTTCTTCAAGTCCAAGAACAGCTTGTACTGCTCGACCCACTAAAGATAAGGGTCCTGAACTAAATTGATAGAATTCAGGTTCATGAAGGCTTCAGATGTGAGAGTAGGCTTGCCAGCCTTAAACATGGAGCTGTTCAAGGCTTCCAATTGAAGAGCTGATTGGTTGTAGTGCTTTTCCTAGTCCATGGGAGAAAGCCTTTCACATTCTGATAGCAGAGGAGCAAGGACTTCAGATGAAATATGGCCTAAGTGAAATTCTCTAAAGATAAACCTTTGGAAGGAGGGAAGTCCACCCTGTTGAGCTGATATCTTTCTCATGACTCGAGCGAATCTCTCAAAAATGACAGGACCAACTAAGGAGTCCATGACCAAGGAGTGCATCTTAGGAAGAAACACAGAGTCTAAAATTTTCAGGGTGGTAAAATCCACTTTGAAAGAGCAGTTGACTGGATTTTCAATTTTTAAAGAAGTAACGGCTCCCTCGAACTGTCCCAACTGAACTTCAGGTAACTTGTGAAGATACCGATAATCATTGAATAATTGGAAGTACCTGATGAGCTTCACTTCCTTTTGAATAAAAGGTGCCCAGAGGGATTTATGATGAACGACAAACCACTCAGAGAGAGTGGTGGAGAGTCCCTGGGTGGAAACCTATCTGACTTTGCAAGAAGATATTTCCTGTAGAGAGCCGAGTGCCCTTTAGCCCATTGATCTTCAGATTTGCATTCAGCCATTTTGAAGATTTTGGATTGATCAGCTTTTGGGAAGTGGTTGTCGGGAAGGACAACATTGAGGTGATCGGTGAGATTTAGAAAAGGAACACCAAAAATGGTGGCAAGAATACATTTTTGGAGATATTCTCAATAGAGTGGTTTCCTTCGATTTTTAATAGTGAGGGAAAATCAAAGAGGAGGAAATTTAGGTTCGGTGGGGAGAGCAAGAGTAGTGGAGAGTTTCTCTTTTAGAGACAGAACTAGAGGAGTTAGTCCTGTGGACATGAAAGGCAACTTCAAGAACTGAACGGATGGTGGTGATTTCCAACTCATCCTCAAATTTTTCTAGAATGGACTTTCGAGTTGAGCACCTTCAGGAATAAAGGTGACAAAGGAAGGAGGAGTAGGAGGATGGAGAAATGATTGATGGGTAGAAGAAGGTGTGATGGATGGTCCATTTAAAGAAGGACCAGAGGAAGATGAGGCTCTAGCTGATGATGAGGCTAGATGGTCTTCAGGAACAGGAGGAGGTGGTGGAATGGATGTAGAGGTGGCAGGAGAAGGAGATGATTGAGATTGAAAAGGAGTTGGGGAAGAGATGGTGCGAGGCATAAATTGTTTGAAGGTGATGGGTGCTGGAGGTGCTGTGGATGAAGAAGGTGGTGTAGGAGGGGCTGGTGTAGCAAGAGATGAAGACTTAGGGGCTTCGAGAGCATCTGTAGGCTCTTCTACTCTTGGATTCACACCCTCAGAAATCATTGGCCCTGGTGGCCCAATCACAACCTCAGATAGCCCTGGTGGCCCAGACTTCACGGCTTCAGCAACATGTGCTTCCTTCTCAACAGTCTGAGGCCCAGATGGCCCTGCTGGTTCTACTACAATTGGCCCTGATGGCCCTGCATTTTCTTCTGTTGGCCTTGGCTCTGATGGCCCTGCATTTTCTTCTGCTGGCCTTGGATCTGATGGCCCTGCATTTTCTTCTGCTGGCCTTGGCCCTGATGGCCCAGAACTGCTAACTGGTTCAGCAGGAGAGTGAGCTGGAGGGGCAAAGGTGGATTGCACCCTCGAAGAGATAAGCTTCTTGACACTGTCAAACTCACCTTTCATCCATCTGCATAATTGCTTGAACATTTTAAAATCATCTCTCAAATTATGTACCTCAGTGGACAAGGCTCCAATCTCGGTTGCTGCTGAGGTCTGGCTGATAAGGATAGACTGAATATCAGACTGCAGAGATGAGAGAGTCTTGCCTTGCTCATTCAGCCTTTTAATAATGGGCTTCAACTAAGTCTTCAGCTGCTTCTCCTTGGTCCTCCTATGTGCTACTCTTTTCCTTTTGCTATGTGCCCTTGCAATGGGCTCCTCGAATTCAACATGCTCTTTATTATTCATAGGGACACTTTCAGTGTGCTCCCCCTGAAGAGCTGCCTCCTCATCAATAGATTGCTCCCCCTCAATAGGAGCATCTCCCACTGATACATTTTCATGAGCAACTACTTGCTCCCCCTGAGTGGGAGCTTCCTCCATCACTATTTCTGCAGTGTGGCCTGATGCCACAGCTTCTGCTACTTGATCATTACTAATTACGGGCTCCTCTAGAGTGATATGGATGGAGTCCAGTACATCCCTGAGTACTGAGGCTACTCAGGAAGAAGGAGGAACAACTTCTGAACATTGCCCAACAGGCTCAATCTGCTCAGGCAAGAGATCCTCAATTCTGCTGGCTGCTACATTGACCTGAACATCTACTGCTGCTTCTGGTTCCTCCAGAACTGATGGAATTTGTTCCTGCTGTTCTGGAATACTTGGTACTGCTACTCTAGCTTCCTCTATTGGTACTGCTACTGGTGCTGCTGCTGCTGATTCCTCTTAAATCATTGGGACTGCTGCTACTATAGCTGCTTCTCCTACTTCTTCCTGAACTTCTTGGGCTTCGCCAATAATGGCCTCACCCTCAGCCATAGAAGTCTTTGTCCATACACCATTTACAACTGAAAACCCGCTCTTCCTTAAGTTTCTATTGCGGATTGACTACCCCATTTTCTCTACAACTGCTCCAGATGGATTAATGCCAAAAATGTTTAAAGATCTTGGTGAACAGATGGGCATAAGGCAGGGACACATTTAATTTGCTCTTCATGTCCCAAATCTGAGCATGGGTAAACCTCATTCTCTCAAAGATAACCTCGGCCATGTTTATCTTCTGGTTCTGGATGGCCCAGAACATCATGTCCGAATCTGCTTTGGTGCATGTTAAGAAGGTAGCACTCCTCAGAACCAAGATTTGACAAACAATAAAATGTAGTAAGCGATTGAATGCATTCATCTGGTTAATATCCAACTTTCCATCCTTCAGCTTGAACTTGGGACCAATAATACCTAGCCCCTTTGCCTGGGTGTCGACAGTGTGTACCCCACTGTGACCAGTGGTGCAAACTCCAAATAAGGACTTCAAAAGATCATAAGTGATTCTTATTGGGATTCCTTTAACAGACGAAGTCAAGGATCCATCCTCCTCAGTCCTCAAACAAATGAAGAAAGCCTTTACCAAATATGGATAGCTTACCTCAGAGAAAGTTACGATTTCTATCCATTTCATCCTATCCATGGCTGCCACGATGCTGTGCATCCCATATTTCTCCAAATCTGCAATATCCACAGCTTTATTTCCATAGAGCTTCATCTTCACGGAGGTAAATATTTCTTGTTGCTCTGCTGATAGGAACTCAGTTCCGTAGCCCCTGACTCTCCCGGAAACACTAGAAGAGGCCATGAAGTTGAACGGGAAAGGTTTCTGGAGGATTGGAAAGAGGATTGGAATAGAAACCCTAAAGAAATTTCTAGCGGGAAGCAGTTGAAAGCTTGAAATCTCAGGGAGTCGATGCCGGAGTCGATAGGGTATCACCTCAGGCAGGTAGAAGGAGATGAAGGCAGGATGTGAATCGTTGCCACACAGATTTTGGGATATATAAAATAAAGATAAAGGGACTTTTTGAAAACGGAGGCGACATGATGGCAGAAAACGACAAACTAACTAGTTCGAGACAAATAAGTCCTTTTAAAAATTTGAACCGTCAAGGATATTTAAACAAGAAGGCAACATTTGGAATTTTGCTTAAATTCAAGAAGGAAAAATAATTGATATTCTGAATATTAATATCTCAATTTTATACAGATGATTCTTTCACAATTTACACATGCCTAATTCCCTTCTAAGAGAAGTAAATCTCTCTTCAGGTAAGGCCTTTGTGAAGATATCTGCTAACTGATTATTATTATCAATGAAAAAAATATCTATGTTACCATTAGCTACATGATCACGAATAAAATGATATCTAACCTCAATGTGCTTAGTCCTTGAATGTTGTACTGGATTCTTGGTTAGATTTATTGCACTAGTGTTCTCGCATAATAGGGGAATTGTCTTGATCTGGAGTCCATAATCCTCAAGTTGTTGCTTAATCCATAGGAGTTGTGTACAGCAACTTCCAGCAGCCACGTACTCAGCATCAGCTGTAGACAATGTTACTGAATTTTGCTTCTTTGAGGACCATGATATCAGACATCCTGCAAGAAATTGACAACAGCCACTAGTGCTTTTTCTATCTATTTTGCATCCAGGGTAGTCAGCATCAGAGTATCCTACTAAATTGATTTCACATGATTTTGGATACCATAAACCTAATTTATGGGTTTTAGCTAAATATCTAAAAATTTTGTTGACACTAATTAAATGAGATTCTTTAGTGTCAGCCTGATACCTAGCACACATGCATACACTAAACAGTATGTCAGGTCTACTGGCAGTTAAGTATAGTAGTTAACCTATCATACCTCTGTTGACCTTTTGGTCTACTTTCTTACCATCCTTATCACTATCCATTCTTGTTGATGTGCTCATAGGCGTTGACAGTGGCTTGCTATTTTCGAATCCAAACTTTTTTAGCAACTCCTTGGTGTACTTGGTTTGACAGATGTGAGTTCCTTCCTTTCCTTATTTGATTTGCAATCCAAGGAAGTAGTTGAGCTCCCCCATCATGCTCATCTCGAATTCTCTCTGCATGAGCTTTTCAAAATACTTGCAAAGGGATTCAACATTAGAACGAAATATTATATCATCAAAATATATTTGAACAAGCAGAATATGTTTAACTTTAGACTTAACAAATAATGTACTATCTACTTGACCTCTAATGAAACCATGGTTTAATAGAAATGCACTTAAACGTTCATACCATGCTCTTGGTGCTTGTTTTAATCCATATAATGCTTTGTGCAACTTAAATACATGATTCGGAAAATCAATATCATCAAAACCTAGAGGTTGTTCTACATAAACTTCCTCCTTAATAAAACCATTTAGAAAAGCTGATTTAACATCCATTTGAAATAATTTCAAGTCTAATGCGGATGCATATGCAAGTAGAATCCTAATTGCCTCAAGTCTAGCTACAGGTGCATAGGTTTCATCAAAATCTATGCCCTCCTCTTGGGAATAGCCTTGAGCTACCAATTTGGCCTTATTTCTTATGATCACACCAGCTTCATCCAATTTATTTCTAAACACCCATTTGGTGCCAATCACTGGATGATCTGATGGTCTAAGAACAAGTGATCATACATGGTTTCTCTTGAACTGATTCAGTTCATCTTGCATGGATAAAATCTAAGATTCATCAGTGAGACCTTCATTGACTGTCCTAGGCTCTATTTGTGAGACAAAAGCTAAATAATCACATGGAATTACATTACCTCTTGTCCTTACCCCTACAGATGGATTAACAATGATGTTTTCTAGTGGGTGATCTTTCTTATATCTCCATTCCTTTAGAAGGTTTTCATGCAAAATGTCCTTTTGTTGCAGGTCTTCCAGAGGTGGATCTACCTTGTCCTCGATAGATGTATTCTTTAATTTCTTGGACAATTCTTCTGCATCATCAATATCACTATCTTCTTCCCCTCTCAAGGAAGGGTTAGTTTCATCAAAAATGATATGTACTGATTGTTCAATTAATAAAGTACGCTTATTAAATACTCTATATGTCACGTCCTGAGAATTATGTAGCGGATATTAATAATAATTTGGAAATAATTCGAGACGATATCCCAAGACGTGAATAGTCGGCAAATAAGCCCTAGCTAGCACGCACTAAATGTATAACAATATACATCATCATAGGGCCCAAATATTGAACTTAATGGAAATTGTATTCAAATCTCATATTTGTCTCGGATGAACTAATACAGGACTAAGACTTAATAAATGCAAAAGTACATAATACCTCACTTCCTACTACATTGTTCTAACACTCAAAATAAACTAACTATAGATAGACTCATGATTGGAAAGCTCATCACTCGGACGCATTCCCATCCTCGACTTGCTCTTCCTCTTGAACTTCATAGTCACCTAGATTGGGTAAAAGTAGGGGATGAGCAAACTAGCCTAGTTGGATTTATATCTCAATGTGTAGGCAATGATATAAGTGATTAACATTTTAGAACTAGGCAAGTACGATGAATGATATGCAAGTATGAATAAAACTCGTTAAAACATGATATATAAAACAAGCTAGAGAGAGTGATTATGATAGAACAAGATTTGTGAACAAGATGACAAGATAGAACTAGCAATAGATCACTTTGTACAAGCACGCAAGATTTCAATTGATGTCAAGAACGCAAGATATCACTAATTGCATTAAATGCAAGATAGCCATATCATGCAAGCAAGCAAGCAAGAATGTACGAGCACGATCAAGTAACACTAATCAGGCACGTAGACACTAATGTACACCAAGGAAAGATCCACCAAGAATGCACACTAGGACACATGTATGTGGTTATTGTATCTATCATTCAACAAGCAAGCAAGACTCCCAATGCAGATGCAACGCCAGTAATCATTATACCCCATGGTTAACAGTATATTATAACTTCCTGTCATTGGGGCTAGACTGGAACCCTTGGACACACGCCGTGCCCTGTCAGCATCTCATGTAAAATTTTAAATGTAGATACCCACAGTCATTAATAATGGCCAATGAGAGTTTCAATAAGTAAGTATGTGTAATGTCATGTTCATGATGATGATGGAAACAACTAATAAGTAATTGAACATGATTTTATGATAACAATGGTCAAGAGATAAATTCGGCAGCATAACGGTACGATTTATATTTTAGTTCAATTTTTACATTAATGACTTTAGTCTAGATTGTAAATCACACTCACGAGATCAAGATGAGAGAGGAAGTTCACGCTATCTCCAGGGAACTTCAATGGTACAACCAACTCGTCGGCCATGTGGGAATCTATGGTCAGAGGAGATTTACGGAGGCCTTGGAGAAAAGGTCACTAGTCTACCGATTCGGAATGACCGGTAGAGAGCTTCCAAATTCCCAAGAAAGTGCTGCCTAAATGTGCAAGTGTGCAGTGATGTACACGTCTCAATTCTCAATCCATCGGTCTCAAACTCGCGGAAAATACTTAACATGAAGGCATGCGATGACAATGCATTTAACTACACATGGGTTTGCAAGATTTAAAGATAATAATTATCATTTAATCAAGCTAGAATAGTAACAAGAGTCAATCATAAGTTTCATGAATGATCATATCATTAAGAAAGCAATTAGAATAATATTCATGTAATTAAGGCTTTTTAAATAGGTTAAACACTTTTAAGCCATTAAATAGACCTCAAGTAATGATCAGACCCAAGACATACAATTTACACATCATATTAAACAGACCTTGGGTATAACGGTAAGATTTACAAACAAAATAAGTGGGGTTTCATGCATAATACTGAGGTCGCGATGGACCCTTGTAAGGGTCGCGACGGGGTCAGATCTAAACGCGTCAGTGCCTTGTAAGGATCGCGACAGGCTTGTCTGATCAGGCAGGTAGATCGCGACGGGTGCATATGAAGAAGGCGACAGGGCTGTCTGACCCAGAGGTCAGGTCGCGACGGTCCCCAGTAAGGGTCACGACGGGTCGGGAAAATAACGCGACAATGGGATGTGAAGAACGCGACGGGGTAGTCAGATCAGGCAGCGAGATAGCGGCGGTGTGCTCGTCGTGTTCAGAATGTGACGGGTGTGGTGTCTCGACAAGACTCAGAATGCGGCCTATCGGGCCGTCGTGTTCACAGGGTCTGCGCCTGAATCCGACAGAGAAAGGACACTGCTTTGGATTACGGACCAGACTTTCCCAACTTCGACACAGGGTTATTCTAAAATTAAGAACAAATTGTACAGTGCATGAAAAATAACGAAACCAGTTTTAAACCAACCTAGACATGCAAGGGTGCTTCCAGTAAATCGGAATTAGAAAACAAGGATGGTTTCGATAGGCTTTATTCAAGTCAAACAAAAACGTAAAACCAAGTGCAACCTGAAAACGTAGTTTCCTGCAGCAACCCTCTTACCACGCTTATAACTCTCTAACTATTGACATTTGGACAAACCATTCAACACAAGACATGACGAGGACAATAGTAGAAAAACTTTCATGTTGTGGGTTTGCTCTAATACTATATTGAATCACGTACAACATATAAAGAACAGGAAAAGCCCTAACAGTGCGCGACTTTGGCAAAACGGTTATAATTCAAAATCTACTAGTTGAAATTCGATGAAACAGTGGGAAAAGAAAGCTAACTTGATGCTCTACACATTGGTATAGGATATGTTAAGGTTTGGCCTGAGAAAACCTACCTTCTGGGTTGAAGAAGTCTCATTTTTCCGAGAAAACCCGTGTTCAGACCACTTGGACGAGAACGCTTACTGCTCCGTGTATATTGCATGGAATTTGGGCATTCCACCTGGGTTAGAACGTAGACTTGACCCTCTTTCCAGGGGTATAAGCCTTGCAAGGTTTGGTTTAGGTTTGACCTACCTTTGGTTGACTTCAAGATGACTGTTTGTGCAGGTCGCAGCAGACGCAACGGGGAAGAAGATGAGCTTCTTGTGGTCGTTCCACAACTCCTCAGCCACCAAGAGCTCCTCCACATGACCCCAGCAAGTTCTAAACTCGTCCCTAGGGTTTGGGTGAAGAGTATTTAAGCAACCAAGGTGTTTAGGAGTCCTATTGTAACTAGGCAAGCTAGGTTGCGGTTTTGACATATTAGTTTCCTATTTTGAGGATTTCTTCCTCCATTAGAGTGTGTGAGGCTTTAGGAAACATCCCACTATAGTTAAGCACAAATTGGGTTGCCAAGAATGCAAGATCTCTTCCCAATTCAACTATAATTACTTCTTTCTAATTTCAGCCTATTTAGAGTTACAAATTTCCATGCATTTTCTAGCTTTATTTGATTTTTGGGCCAAATGTTGTAAATTGGCCCAATTATGATAATGGGTCATCAATATATAATGTTGGAAGTCTCCCCAACATTTTTATTTAATTTATGGTTCCATCGTATTTTCGTGTTAACGGTTTTCCGTCTTGTTTCCTAATTTGGATAATCGATCACAATAACTCTTAAACCTAGTCCAAATGATTTTTATTGACACAAATTTCTTTATGGGTCATTAGAGAATATTATTTGAAGTCCATATATGATTTTTATTTAATTTTCTGACTCATCCGAGTACGTGTGATAATGATTTTTCGACTTATTCATGAATTACGATAATAAGTCGCGAAACACTTTAAACTTGGCTAATACGTTTTTTTCTTGGCACAAATTTCTTTGTGAAACATTTCGTAATAATGTTTAGGGTTGATTTATAATTTTTACATAATTTTCCGATGTGTTTTAGCATATACGTTAATGATATGTATGCTTTAAATACTTTGATATTATGGAAATTATTTATTTCTATTTATTTGAATTTTTATATAATTAAAATTTCCGGGGTGCTACACCCTCCCTCACTTAAGAGAATTTTGTCCCCAAATTCATGTACAGAAAGTTATTATACTAGTGAGATGTACTTACTTGTGAATAGCTCCGGGTATCTTTTGCGCATTGCTTCCTCGGTTTCCCACGTGTCATCTTCATCCATGCGTTGATTCCATCTAACCCTTACTAGTGGGATGATCTACTTCCTTAATTGGCGCAGTTCCCGGTCCACGATCTTAATTGGCTTCTCTTGATATGTTCCGTCTTTGTTGAATTCTAGGAGCTCATACTCTATGACATGCCACAGATCCCGTACATACTTTTTCATCATGGATATGTGGAACACATCGTTTATTCCATCCATTTGTGGTGGTAAAGCGAGACGATATGCCACCTCACCGATTCTTTCAAGGATTTCGAAAGGCCCGACAAACCTTGTTGATAACTTGCCTTTAATGCCAAAACCTCTGATTCCACGACTTGGAGACACTTTTAAGAATACATGTTCACCAACCTGAAACTCCAGGTCTCTTCTTCTATTATCTGCATATGCCTTTTGTCTTTGCTGTGCCACTGCCATTCTTTCTTTAATAAGCTTTACCTTCTCTGTGGTTTCCCTTATCATCTCTGGTCCTAGCATTTATTTTTCGCCAACTTCATACCAGCATATTGGAGATCGGCAACTCCTGCCATAGAGTGCTTCAAATGGTCCCATTTGAATGCTAGCTTGATAGCTATTATTGTACGCGAACTCCACAAGAGGTAAGTGTTCGTGCCAGTTACCTCCAAAATCTAGGACACATGCTCTAAGCATATCTTCAATCACCTAGTTGGTTCTCTCCGTCTGACCATCTGTCTGTGGATGGAAAGTCATGCTAAAGTTTAGTTTAGATCCCAAGGAGTAGTGCAGTCCTTTCCAAAAGTGGGATGTAAACCTAGGGTCTCTATCAGATACGATAGACACCGGTACTCCATGTAATATGACTATTTCCTTCACATATAATGCAGCCAGAACGTCTACTGACATCTTATTCTTCACTGGTAAGAAGTGAGCTGACTTAGTTAAGCGGTCGACTATAACCCAGATACCATCGAATCCACCTCTAGATTTGGGTAGTCCGAAAATAAAGTCCATCCCTATACCTTCCCATTTCCATGCCTGGGATTTCTAGGGGTTTGAGTTTACCTGCAGGTCGCAAGTGTTCTGCCTTGACCCTTTGACATGTTAAGCATCGAGCGACATATTCCGCCACCTCTCTCTTCATATTAGGCCACCAAAAGCTTCTTTTCAAATCTTGATACATTTTGGTAGTTCCAGGATGAATGGTATACCTGGTCTTGTGAGCCTCATCCATGATCATTTCTTTGTCTCCGCATGGTCGGGTACACAGACTCGATCCCGGAACAATAGTCTTCCATTTTCAGTTAATGAGAAATCCGGCCTCTGGTCTAGATTAGCCTTAATCTCCACAAGTACAGGGTCATTATCTTGGAGTGTTGTGATGTCCTCCAATAGTGTAGGTTGTGCTCTAACACTAGCAACAAGGCATCCCTTCTCTTTGATGTCAGCATCAATATTTAACTCGGCGAAGTCCTCTAATAACTTCCATTCGTCCACCATTAAACTTGACAATGTGATCATTGGCTTTCTACTTAGAGCATCCGCCACAACATTTGTTTTTCCTGGATGGTATTGGATCGTGAAGTCGAAGTCTTTGAGATACTCCAACCACCTCCGTTGTCTCATATTCAAGTCCTGCTGAGAAAACAGATACTTCAAGCTTTTATGGTCAAAAAACACAATGAACTTCTCACCATATAGATAATGATGCCATATCTTCAAGGCGAAGACTACAGCAGCTAGCTCCAGATCATGTACAGGATAATTGTCCTCGTGCTTCTTCAATTGTCTGGACGTGCAGCATATAACTTTCTCATTTTGCATCAGCACACAGCCTAGGCCGATCCCGGATGCATCGGTGTATACTTCAAAACTACCCCCAGCAACTGGCAGTGTCAGTAGAGGTGTAAGGCCCTTGATTTTCATCTTGCTCGCTTAAGTATATATGTATGCGTATAAGTGTATACTATTGATGTATGGATTATTGTGCATAAATATTTATTTATACAAATTGTATGAATCGGTATTATTGTAATGTACATATATATATTTATGTGTGTGGTGTTGTAAATTCTGCATATTTCAAGTGAAATTTTGTCGGCCAGTCGGCGTCAACATCTGCTGACGTTTACTAGGATTAGGCGGCAATATCGATGGACGCCCACTTTGGATAGGCGACCATAGATATGGACGCCAATATCCCAGACCAGTTACGTTTCCAGATCCGGAAATGCCTCCGAAAATTTAGCCTTCTGTTTTAGAAACCCTTCCCAACGGCTCTGAGACTTACCCCTTTAGCATATCCGACCCCCAACCCTTTATAATACCCAGTTTTCGGCCAGATCCATCCCTTTTGACTCTTGGGTCAAAAACCTAGCTCTTCTATGCGAAAACCCCAACTTGAACCTGAGAGATCTGATTTTGGGAGGCTTCATCCGGTGATCTGCATCGACTGGTGTCAACTCTGAACATCCCGGAACGACTCCCCACGCTGGTGTGCAGTGAAGATCAACAGAGAACCCGAAGAAGGAGGGATTTGAAGACTCTTTGGCACAGGCCGAGGAGGGCTTCTCGGGCTTGAATCGTCATTTGTGGATTTTACAAGAGGCAAGTACCCCACTCACATCAACCCTACATGTGTCTAGTATGTCCCAGGAATTTTTCGGATTTTTCTCGTTTCCTGGAACCCCCCTTTCAAGTGATTTGTTGGCTTTCAGTCTGTGTTTGTGTAGACAGGATATTAACGGCAGGATCCCTTGCCGCTAATATCATGTGTTGGCGGCATCATATACTGTCGTTAACCTATAGACGGCTACCCCATGCCGTCAAGTTCTTCAGACTGCAACAGTTTGCAAGTCTGCCCTTCTATAAGCTAATTTTTGAGTTTTTTTTTCCGCATGAGGATATACAGTAAAATTTCATATAATATGTAAATATACATGCTGGGTGTACTGTGAGTTATTGTGCATTTTTGGAAATTTTCCCTGATTATTAGAATTCTTTGAATGTGCTACCGACAGAATTTTAATCTTGAAAAATATCGTTTATGAAATATGTATAGAATTTGACTGCCATGAAATTTGTGTACACTGGTTATGAGATCTGATGCATGATATAAAAATTTGAGTAATTTATAATATCTGTTTAGTTTATTAAATTTTCTGAACCGGAAAATAGTTAATATGTCTACTCAATGTAGAAAAGTTAAGAATTCATGCGAAACTAGTTAATTTCCTATAAATTGAGATAAAATTTGTACTGTCAGTATTCATGTATGTTATAAATTGTGAATCCGAATAATGAAAATTTATGTCAGTTTGGCTATTTTTACATTTGATAACATCACTGTTAGAATTTTCAGAAATTATATGTAATTCAGAAAAATGTAAATTTTGGTATGCATGATGGTTAAACTGTGATGAATTTCTGGTTAAACTGCTGTACTGAACTGATGACAATAGCTATATAGAATTGTTTTATGTTAGATATTAATAATTAATGCATGCTAATAAGATTAGTTTAATTCTGCAAAATTTCAGCATGATTAGAATTGTTGTAAAAACTTGATTAATACTGAAAACAGTAGTACCATGCTAGGTAATACTGAAGAATGTAAATGTGCGAACATGAGATGAATGCGTAAATATTTTGTATTTAAAAGTGTGTTGAAATTGAGAAAACATATTAATGTGCCAATGGGTGACACTGCTACCTTAGAGGGCTGTGGAACTATACTGTGGTAAAGTCCCCACGGGAAAGTTCAAAGTGTGTGATGTCCCATGGGCATTGGGATTAAATCCTGGATGCGAAACAGTATCGCTGGTTAGGGTGGAGAGTGCTTCTCCCGGTTCTGCGCAACAACTAAGATTAATCACTGGAATGCCTAGGTGATTGATATGTGATGTGATTAGTGTGTGTCCTTCCAAAGTGGTTTGGGCTATGTGTCACGGCATTAAGGAAAAGTGAAAATGTGTTTAAGTGAAAGAAAATGTGTAAATTGTGAACCTGTGTAAGTGAATATGTGTTCATGAAATTCTTATGAAAACATGCAAAAATGATAAGTTCCTTGTGAATGTGACATGATAGTAGTAAAACAGCGAGCTTTTCACTAATATAAATGTGTTAATTACCTGAAAAATTATCTTAGAATTCATGTTAATTTAGTTGTTATGAAATGTGTAAATTTATGTGTAAAATGATCAACATGTGGCATATGAATGATTGAATGAAATCAGTTTAGCATATTGAAAAGTGTAGAAAGCATGTGATAGGATTAAGTTATTGTGTATAAAACTAAATCCCATGTGTAAAGTGTGTAGAAATCATGAATAGGCTTCTATTTGAAAAGAAAACTGTCACTTCCATGCATTATGTGTAAATGATGTAGCATAAGGATATGGAGATTACTTGATGCATGTATGTTTAGTGTGCTTGGTGTTACTTATTGAGTTCTTTTGAACTCATTCTTGCTTCGGCGTACAGGTGCAGACGTTTCTACTTCTTCCGAGGAGATCGTTAGGAGCGACTCGGAGCGAGAGTAGGAGAGAGTGTTGTGGATTTAGCATTGTACTTTTCCTTACTTCATAGTATGTAATAAAGACTCTGCGTAGTCTAATGTGGACAATGTATTTATTTTATTTCAATTATGAAAAGTTAGTTCTCTTTTCTTCTATACGGACTGTGAATAGAATGTGGATGATGGAATAAGATTTCTTTTCAGTTCTTTAAATTCCGCTGTCATGAGATATATTATATTTGTGTATGTTTCAGCCTATTATACTAGTGTTGGGTAAATGTCCCACTGTGGCGATGCTTTCTATATCGACGTGGGTTGGTGGAACCGTACCGATATAAAGAGGGTCGTTACAGAGATTGGTATCAGAGCGTCTGGCTGAAATTGTACATAAATATACATATACCATCATCTTCGTTGTATACTAAGTCTATTGTCTACATAGATAAGTAATTAGTTAGAAATTAGATAGTTTAGTTCTAAATGGTGATTAATCCGTTTTACAGGATATGGCTTCGCGTGGTAGGCGCGGTGTTCCTGCTCGTGATGGCGAGCAGAGGAGAGATGAGCCTCGGCGTGAGGATCAGGGTGAGCAGCAGGCCCCTGCACCCCAGGGTCCTGTACTTCCTCCACCGCCACCAGTAGACTATGGAGTGTTCATGCAGAGTTTGGTGCAGGCAATGTAAACACAGGCCCACACTCAGGCTGCACTCCAGGCTCAGTTGGAGGCTCAGGTTAGAATAATAAGATAAAGTAGTCTTTATTATTAAATGCATGATTGTTATGTTATATGTGTTAATTATGTTGCTTGTTGTAGCAGGCTCAGGTACCAGTTCCCCAAGCTGACCATGGTGGACCCTCCATCATGGAAAGGTTCAAGAGGATGTCGCCACCCTCTTTTAAGGGGGTGAGCGATCCATTATTAGCTGAGAACTGGATGAGGGAGATCGAAAAGATCTTCGGGCTATTAGGTGTGCAGAGGATGACAATGTCACTATAGCCACCTATATGCTACAGGTATGTGTAATTTAATCTAGTGGTTATTACTTTAAGTATAGATTATGTTGGTTAGTTCTCACGGATGGTTTTGGCAGGAGCGAGCCGACGTGTGGTGGTCCTCATTGTTACGTACTCGATTCGAGGATGGTGCCGTGGAAGTTGGATGGGATGAGTTCGTGAGGCTTTTCCGAGCCAAGTTTGTTCCGGAGCACATCCAGGACAAGATGGAGCAGGAGTTCCTCTCGTTAACTCAAGGCTCCATGACCGTGCTGGAGTACGAGGCCAGGTTTACCGAGCTATCAAAGTACGCCCCTCATATTGTAGCTGATGAGCGCAGGAAGGTGAAGAAATTCGTGATGGGTCTGAAACCATCGCTGAGGACGAGGTTGGTGGCTTTCGACCATCGTACTCTCGAGCAGGCGCTCAGCGCGGCGTGTCGGCAGGAGGGAGAGATGGAGCAGTATCTGGAGGAGAAGAAGGCTTCCCAAAAGAGGCCAGCAGCTCCTTTCCAGAGACAGGAGAGGAAGAAGGCGACTTTCCAGTCACCGCAACGTCCTGTGGCATCAGGCAGTGGTCAGGTATCTTCTCAACGTTCCCCTAGTGGTAAGAAGGAGTGTCCTCATTGCGGGAGGGCACATGGCGGTACGGAGTGTTGGCTGGTAGCAGGAAAGTGCTTGAAGTGCGGGAGCAGTGACCATAAGATCAAGGATTGTCCGAGGCTTCAGCAGGGAGCCCAGCGTGGGCCAGCCCCAGTAGCAACAGCAGCAGCGCCAGCGACAGGACGACCAGGGAGACCTCGAGCCCCAGCTCGAGTATTTGCTTTAGCGTGTGAGGACGCCGAGCAGGTGGATCATGTCACCGAAGGTACGGTTTTGTTCTTAGGTGTGCATGCTCGGGTTTTGTTCAATACGGGTGCTACTCACTCGTTCATTTCTGAGCGTTTTGCTAGGCAGTTAGCTTTAGAGTCAGGATTTGAGTCTGAGGATTTAGAAGTCCCTTTGTCTGTGCATACACCTGCGGGTACGGTATCGACTAGGAAGTGTATTCCGTCTTTACCGGTGTGCATTGAGGATAGAGTCCTTGAAGGGTGTTTCTTCTTGCTTAAGATGAAGGACTATGATGCTATTCTTGGTCTGGATTGGCTAGAGGAGCACTATGCATTGGTAGATTGTCGTGGGAAGAAGATTGTTTTCTGCATTCCTGGTGAGGATGAATTTTCTCATCCTTTGCCGAGGAACTTAGCCGGAATGTTTGTCATCTCGGCCATGAGGGCAATGAGAATGGTGAACAAGGGTTGTGACGCTTTTCTTGCCAGTGTGGTTTTAATACCCAAGGCTGATGAGTCACTTACTCTTGCCGAGATAGATGTAGTGCAGGATTTTCCAGATGTCTTTCCTGATGATTTATCTGGATTGCCACCAGCTAGAGAGATAGAGTTCACTCTAGAGTTGCTTCCAGGCATCTCTCCTATCTCAAAGGCACCTTATCGGATGGCACCTGCGGAATTAGCTGAGTTAAGGAAGCAGTTGCAGGATTTGTTAGATAAGGGATTTATTCGCCCTAGCGTTTCCCCTTGGGGCACGCCTGTCTTATTCATGAAGAAGAAGGATGGGTCACTTCGGTTATGCATTGATTATAGAAAGCTAAACCAGGTGACAGTGAAGAACAGGTATCCCTTACCTCGGATTGATGATTTGTTTGACCAGCTACAGAATGCATCGGTCTTTTCTAAGATTAATTTGCGTTCTGGCTATCATCAGTTGAGGATTAGAAGTGAGGATGTGTCCAAGATGACATTTAGAACCCGTTATGGACATTATGAGTTTTTGGTCCTTCCGTTTGGTCTAACCAACGCCCCTGCAGCGTTCATGGATCTCATGAACAGGGTGTTTAGACCCTATCTAGATAGTTTTGTTGTAGTCTTCATTGATGACGTACTGGTCTACTCTCCGGATGAGGCCACACATCGTCAGCATTTGAGGATAGCGTTAGAGGTTCTCCGTGAGCACAAGCTGTATGCAAAATTCAGCAAGTGCGATTTTTGGATGCGCGAGGTTCATTTCCTTGGGCATGTTATCTCCGGTGCTGGTGTAGCAGTGGATCCAGAGAAAGTACAAGATGTTATGGATTGGGAGAGTCCCAAGACTCCTTCGGAGATTCGGAGTTTTCTTGGTTTGGCAGGTTATTATCGGCGTTTTATTGAGGCATTTTCATCCATCGCCGCTCCATTGACTCAGCTAACCAGAAGGGAATGAAGTTTGTCTGGTCCGAGGAGTGTGAGAGTAGTTTTCAATTATTGAAGACTAAGCTCACATCGGCTCCTGTATTAGTTCTACCGAGCGGTGTAGAGGATTTTGCTATCTACACGGATGCATCTCGGATTGGCCTTGGCTGTGTGTTGATGCAGCAAGGAAGGGTGGTAGCATATGCTTCGAGGCAATTGAAGGAGCATGAGCGAAACTATCCGACTCATGATCTTGAGCTTGCGGCAGTGGTTCATGCACTGAAAATCTGGAGGCACTATCTTTATGGTGTCAGATTTGAGGTGTTCGCTGATCACAAGAGCCTAAAGTATCTTTTCTCCCAAAAAGAATTAAACCTTAGGCAGAGAAGATGGATTGAGTTCCTGAAGGACTACGACTTCGACCTCCAGTATCACCCTGGAAAGGCGAATGTCATAGCAGATGCCCTTAGTAGAAAGAGGTCGTCTCTCCAGCAGGACTGGAAGATGTTGGAGGATGCAGCGTGTACGATGACCGAGTTGGAGCCATCATTGTGCCGAGCTTTTGTGGCTCAGCTGTCCATTAGGTCATCGGTGTTGGATGAGGTGATCGAGCATCAGAAAGCCGACCCTAGACTCCAAGAGTTAGTGGGCAAAGCGGGTATTACTCGTGATGAGGATGGTGTGATTAGATTCCATCATCGTGTCTGTGTTCCAGACATTGTACATATTCGCGAGCATGTTTTAGCAGAAGCTCATAGATCTAGGTTGTGACGGACCAAGTCATTCAGACCCGCTAACCCATTAGCAAGCCTGAATCGAGTCCGCCTCTCGCGAACGGGCCGAAGCCTCGCAAGGGATATCGAACCACAAGTCCAAAGAAATATAAAGGAATCAACTCAAACATTCATAAGATTTGTCAATCTCACAAATATTTACATGAATGTACATAGTCATAGCACAACTGTAGCCAAACTACAACAGAACCTGGGGCATACCCCGAGGTGTACAACAGTAAAGTAGAATTACACTGCTGGTGGTACAGACCCACCACTGGACGATGGACGCGAAATCTCCGGATCTCCCTCACTTGGTAGGAGGTAGGGGTGAGCCTCACGTGTCACTGGCTCAGTAGGGAAACTCCCTAGAAACCGAGCAAACCAACACAAGTAGCAAAGTAGTAAATGCTACTCTAACAATTTATAACAATATTAAGCAGGATGTAGAACTGTAAGTATAGCTTACCACTTGCCGCTTAACAGGAACAACATAATTAAATAAATCGCAACACCAAACAAGTGTACAAGCTACAGTAGGAAAACGCCACACTCGAGCCACGTCAACTGGTTTGCGACACCAGTTACTGACCCGGACAAACCACACAGGACTACCTCTGAGTCTCGCAGCCACGGACCAAAGGTCCAGCTGCCGCTCCACTAAACAAGTACAAGAACTGTGGAGTCCAACTAAACCACCACAACCTGTAAGTCTCACACCTCGCAGGCCCATGTCTGGCACCTTTAGGGACTCTGGCCTGAGCTCCCTAAAGTGAGACACTGGAAAATAGGACTAGCTGGGGTCCAGTACGTCTACTGGTGTCCTCTCCCCCAACTACGAGCGCGCTACAAGCGACAACACAACTAACTCTCTAGTCGCTGTCCCACTGCCGTCTTTCCCTCAGCCGGACGTACTACTCAACACTAGAGTGAGGGTGTCCAGGAAGACGACAAGACCTCGTCGGTACCTAGTACCGGGACAAGCCCCGAGCACTCACGTGCCTGGCTCACACAAAACCTGGGCCTCCCAACTGAAGAGGTATCCACGGAAGGCGTCAAACTACACACTACGTACACATAAACCACGTGCGCAACGCTCAAGCCACGTGAAACCTTATCGTAAATCGTGTGAACAACAAGTAAACTACACACCACACGCTCCTCAAGCGAAGAGAGTGCCAATGCACCTCTTTCCAACACCATATACATGAACTGTACTAAACAGATAATTCTACACCAACATTTATACTTGAAAGACAACATTCGGCTGTTGTCGCGACGGCGCGATTGACCGCCTTCAGAACGCGACGGTTCAGGGTGTCGCGACCTGTCGCGACGCCCACAGCGATCGCGACAGCTGGTGCGATCCCTGTCTTGAACCCTTCAATCCAATCACCCTAATCACTATATAATCATTAGTTCACAGTCTGTTTTCATGCTTTAATGTGTTCCTACACATGCTATCTATGTTTTAGAAAGCAGGAAACACATTAACCACTTCACACGAGAATCTCACGGATCAAACTCAGGAAATCTCCCTACCTTCGCGAAGAACGCGAAGATTGAAGCTCGTACGAGGTTCCCTCCACTCCAAGCAACGTCCTCGCGGTGGAAGCTCGTCGAACCAAGCTCTAGCAAGCCAAAACGCCAAGAAATCTCCACAGCAAATCCCCCTGGCCGAGCAGAGCTTTCACCAGCTTTGTTCTGCTAGGGTTACTTAAAAACATAACGCAGTTGAGAACGCGACGCTCTTCATGACCGTGACCTAAACGCGACACTCTAGGCTGTCACGATAAGCCTGCTGATGTCACCCGAGCTCCCAGCCTGCGACACGCGGCAGACATGCATACGTTCACTTAAACAGGCGGTGACATGAACGCGACGCCACGGTCTGTCGCGATCATAACGCGACACCCCTCACTGTCGCGATCAAATCGCGACCCTCAAATCGACCGCGTTAAAAACCGAGAATCAGAGAACACTTTTGGCAAAACCTCAAACCTGCAGGATCACCTGCTACACACCTGTCATCGGCCATACACTGGCCTCCACAACCACACAAGAACAATCCGAATGGTCGGAACGTTACATTACTATCACCTAAAAAGAAATTTCGTCCTCGAAATTAAAATCAAGAGCCAATTATCACAATTCTAATTTAATTAACATGATACTATCACCTAAAAAGAACAAAACTTACTCAAACAAATATGGATACGCCTTTCTCATTTCTTCTGCTAATTCCCACGTATCTTCACCACCTTGTCTATTCTCCCATCTAACCTTTACCAACTCAATTTCCTTGTTTCTGAGTTTTTAGTTCTACGGCCTGAAATTTGCATTGGATACTCAGGCATTGACATATCCGGCTTCAAATCATCCCTTTGATAGATGACAACTTGGGATGGGTCCTTGATATATTTTCTTAACATTGAGACATGGAAAACATCATGCGCATCCGTGAAATCTGCTGGCAAGTCCAATCTATAGGCTGTTTCACCCAGTCTTTCCTTGATTTGAAACGGTCCAACATATCTTGGACTCAATTTACCTTTCTTACTGAATCTCAGTACACCTTTAGTAGGAGATACTTTTAGAAATACATAATCACCTACTTCAAATTGTAACAGTCTGCGTCTATCATCTGCATAACTTTTCTGGCGACTCTGAGCTGTTTTCAATTTCTCTTGGATAAATCTCACTGTTTCTGCACATTGACGAACTAATTCTGGGCCCAAAACTTGCCTTTCACCTACTTCATGCCAATTTAACGGTGATCTACATGGTCTACCATATAATGCTTCATAAGGTGCCATTTCAATACTTGAATGGTAACTGTTATTATATGCAAACTCCACTAGACCCAAATGACGCTCCCAAATGCCTCCCCACACAAGACAACAAGCTCTCAACATATCTTCAATAGTCTGAATTGTTCTTTCCGTCTGCCCATCTGTTTGTGGATGATATGCTGAACTACATCTTAACTCTGTGCCGACAACTCTTTGTAAACTTCTCCAAAATCCTGAAGTAAATCGAGGATCTCGATCTGAAACTATAGTAACTGGTATTCCATGCAAAGGCATAATCCTTTCCAAATACAATTTAGCTAATCTATCAACTGACCAAGTCATACTAACTGGTAGTAATCTGCAAACCTTGGTTAATCTATCCACAAAAACCCATATTGCATTATGACCTGATGAACTGGGCAAACCAACTATGAAATCCATTGCTATATCATCCCACTTCCACTGCGGAATGGGTAATGGTTGCAACAATCCTCCTGGTTTTTGATGCTCTGCTTTTATTTGTTGACATACTGCACATCTGGTTATAAATTCTGCAATTTCTTTCTTCATTGTTGGCCACCAAAAATGCTTTTTCATATCCTGATACATTTTTGTGCTACCTGGATGAATAGTGTACCTTGATCTGTGAGCTTCCTCCAAAACTTTCTGTCTAACTTCTGCATCTTCTGGGACATACAATCTTCCTTTTAATCTAGCCACATTATCACGCCCCAAATCCACTTCATCCATTCTAAGAATGTCCGCTAAATTAGCATCAGCTCTCTGTGCCTCTACTATCTGCCAGTAAAGAGAACTCTCTACTACATTAGTTGCTAGTATTGCTCTGCGCTGACTGCTTGGCACATATAAAGAATTCTCTGCCACATTCTCATAAAGTTTCCATTCTCTGATCATAAGTTGATTCATAACCACTTTTCTGCTCAATGCATCTGCCACCACATTTGCCCTGCCTGGATGATATGCCAAATTGAAGTCATAATCCTTTAGATATTCCATCCATCTGCGCTGCCTTAGATTCAAATCTTTCTGAGAGAAAATATACTTCAAACTCTTATGATCAGTGAAAATTTCAAATCTTTCACCATACAAGTAATGCCGCCACATTTTCAATGCAAAGACAACTGCCGCCAGTTCTAAATCATGAGTTGGGTAGTTCTCCTCATGCTTTTTCAATTGCCTGGAAGCATAAGCAATTACTTTGCTATGCTGCATCAACACTGCACCCAAACCTCTCTTGGATGCATCAGTATATAGAACAAATCCACCACTTCCCGACGGAATCTCTAAAACTGGTGCTGATGTCAACCTTTTCTTCAATTCTGCAAAACTGCGTCTACATTCCGAAGACCACACAAAAGGAACACCTTTCCTTGTTAACCTCGTCATTGGTGCTGCTATCGTAGAAAAGTCTTGGATAAATCTTCTGTAATAGCCTGCCAAACCAAGAAAACTTCTAATCTCAAACACTGACCTCGGCTCTTCCCATTTCATTACAGCCTCAACTTTAGCTGGATCCACTGCAATACCTTCACCTGATATCACATGACCCAAGAACTGAATCTCCTTCAACCAAAATTCACATTTATTAAACTTAGCAAATAACTGATGGTCTCTTAATATCTGCAAAGAAATTCGCAAATGATCTGCATGCTCTCTTTCTGATGCTGAATAGACTAATATATCATCAATAAAAACCACTATGAACTGATCCAAATATTGATGAAATATTCTATTCATTAAATTCATAAATGCCGCAGGTGCATTTGTCAATCCAAAAGGCATCACAACAAACTCATAATGCCCATACCTGGTTTGAAAAGCTGATTTCTCAATGTCCTCTTCTCTAATCCGCAATTGATGATATCCCGATCTCAAATCTATCTTGGAAAACACTTTAGCTTATTGCAATTGATCAAACAAATCATCAATCCTAGGAAGCGGATATTTATTCTTAATTGTAACTTTATTCAAGTGCCTGTAGTCTATACACATTCTTAGACTACCATCTTTCTTTCTAACAAATAACATTGGCGCTCCCCAAGGTGATTGACTAGGCCTGATAAAACCTTTTTCCAACAATTCCTGCAATTGCTTCTTTAATTCCTTCAATTCTGCTGGAGCCATTCTATATGGTGCCTTAGAAATAGGTAAACTGCCTGGTTGCAATTCCACTGAAAAATCCACTTCTCTATGCGGAGCTAAACCTGGAAACTCATCTGGGAACACATCTGCAAATTCTCTAACCACTGGTACTGAATCTACAGACTTATCAGATTCAACTAGGCTAACAGAGGCAAGATACGCTACACATCCCGCATTAATTAACTTTCTAGCTCTAAGTGCAGAAATAATGAATTTGGGAGTGTAAAGAGGCATACCTTGAAATTCAAACACTTCGCCACCAGGCCTGCAAAATCTGACTTTCTTCTTTCTACAATCAACCATTGCTCTATAGGCCTCTAACCAATCCATTCCCAAAATCACATCATATTCTTTCAATGTTAAAGCATGTAATGTTGCAGGCATTTGATTTCCATGAATCACTATTGGAACATCTTCTAGAAAGCAAGAAGTCAACAAATACCCTCCTGAGGGAATTTCCACTACCAACTCACAAGATTTCTCTTCTAAAGGATGTACCAAACTATCCAGAAAATCTTCGGAAATAAATGAATGAGAAGCACCCGGATCAATTAATACTTTAGCAGTGAAATCAAAGATAGGTAGAATACTTTCAACAAGATTGGATGCTTCCGCTTGAGCTCTAGTAATAGCCATTACTCGACCCCGTCCTCCTCTTTGATATGGTGAACCTCTACCCTACTCTGCTGACCGCTGGAAAGGCTGCTGCTGTTGCGGTTGAATACCTCTACCATAAGTCTGCTCTCGAGGATATGGACAATCTCTTGCTAAATGTCCTGGCTGTCCACAATTATAACATCGGAAAGATGGAGGTGCCGATGACTGCCCTGCCGAACTCTGCTGGGATCCTTCCGGAACAGGTGGCCTATAACCACGACCCTGCTGAAAACCTCCCTGCGGAAAACCCTGCTGCCTGCCTCTACCTCGGCCTCCTTGGAAGAATTTCTTAATCTGCTTACCCTATTTTCCTATTCCAGATGATGAAGAAGCTCCAAAAGATACTTTTCCTTTACTACTTACTCCTGATGGTTGCAGATACCGAAAGCTACTTGAGCCCAATCCACCTGCCTGAGACTACCCTTGCCTAGCCCGAACAGTCCTCTCAAGTACTGCTGCTCGCTGAGCTGCCTCTTCCACTGTTCTACACATCAATGGAATTACTGCATCTTGCAATTCCGGCCTCAGACCTCGAATAAAGTATTCCACCATCATTGTGTTATCTGTCACAACATATGGGGCATACCTACTCAAGGCTATAAATCTCATCTGATATTCAAGCACCGAAAGGTTCCCCTGCTGAAATGTCCTGAATTGCTCTCTCTTCATTTGCTGAATTTGCATTGGGAAGAAGGAATCATTAAAAACTGTCAAGAATTCGGACCATGGGATAGTATCCTCCTCCCTACCTGTATGAACTGTCTGAATCTTCAGCCGCCACCATTCCTGCGCAAACCCTCGTAACTGGTATGCTGCAAGTAATACTCTGTCTTCCTGGGGACACCTCATTATTGTGAAAACCCTCTCAATCTCATGTATCCAATGTTCTGCTGTATCCGGGTTGGGGCCTCCTGAATATGTAGGGGGTTGCAATCTCAAAAATTGCTCCACAAGCATCGTAATCCCCTCTCTATTAACTGGTCTTACTGGAACTGCCGGTTGCACAGGTACTACAGGAGGTACCTCTACTCTAGGTGGAAATGGAATTGGAGCTATAGGTACAGCCTCCTCCGGTAATGGTGATACTACTACTGTTGGTTGCACCAGTGGTTGCTGATCCAATCTTACTCGAATTTCTGTTAAACTTTCCCAAATTCTTTCCATCATCCTCTGGGTAGGATCCCCTCCTGATCCTTCTCCATCACCTCCTACATCTCTCCTTTCGGCCATTATTGAACCTACACAAATATTATTCCAACAACACAATACACAAGAAATCAATACAAAATCAAGGTCACTACCAGCAATGAGTTACAGTAGAGACATGACTATGTATTTCCAATTCCTTTATATTCTTACGGACTTCTGCTCTGATACCAACTGTGACGGACCAAGCCATTCAGACCCGCTAACCCATTAGCAAGCCTGAATCGAGACCGCCTCCCGCGAACGGGCCGAAGCCTCGCAAGGGATATCGAACCACGAGTCCAAAGAAATATAAAGGAATCAACTCAAACATTCATAAGATCTGTCAATCTCACAAATATTTACATGAATGTACATAGTCATAGCACAACTGTAGCCAAACTACAACAGAACCTGGGGCATACCCCGAGGTGTACAACAGTAAAGTAGAATTACACTGCTGGTGGTACAGACCCTCCACTGGACGATGGACGCGAAATCTCCGGATCTCCCTCACCTGGTAGGAGGTAGGGGTGAGCCTCACGTGTCACTGGCTCAGTAGGGAAACTCCCTAGAAACCGAGCAAACCAACACAAGTAGCAAAGTAGTAAATGCTACTCTAACAATTTATAACAATATTAAGCAGGATGTAGAACTGTAAGTATAGCTTACCACTTGCCGCTTAACAGGAACAACATAATTAAATAAATCGCAACACCAAACAAGTGTACGAGCTACAGTAGGAAAACGCCACACTCGAGCCACGTCAACTGGTTTGCAACACCAGTTACTGACCCGGACAAACCACACAGGACTACCTCTCAGTCTCGCAGCCATGGACCAAAGGTCCAGCTGCCGCTCCACTAAACAAGTACAAGAACTGTGGAGTCCAACTAAACCACCACAACCTGCAAGTCTCACACCTCGCAGGCCCATGCCTGGCACCTTTAGGGACTCTGGCCTGAGCTCCCTAAAGTGAGACACTGGAAAATAGGACTAGCTGGGGTCCAGTACGTCTACTGGTGTCCGTCTCCCCCAACTACGAGCGCGCTACAAGCGACAACACAACTAACTCTCTAGTCGTTGTCCCACTGCTGTCTTTCCCTCAGCCGGACGTACTACTCAACACTAGAGTGAGGGTGTCTAGGAAGACGACAAGACCTCGTCGGTACCTAGTACCGGGACAAGCCCCGAGCACTCACATGCCTGGCTCACACAAAACCTGGGGCTCCCAGCTGAAGAGGTATCCACGGAAGGCGTCAAACTACACACTACGTACACATAAACCACGTGCGCAACGCTCAAGCCACGTGAAACCTTCTCGTAAATCGCGTGAACAACAAGTAAATTACACACCACACGCTCCTCAAGCGAAGAGAGTGCCAATGCACCTCTTTCCAACACCATATACATGAACTGTACTAAACAGATAATTCTACACCAACATTTATACTTGAAAGACAACATTCGGCTGTTGTCGCGACGGCGCGATTGACCGCCTTCAGAACGCGACGGTTCAGGGTGTCGCGACCTGGTCGCGACGCCCACAGCGACCGCGACAGCTGGTGCGATCCCTGTCTTGAACCCTTCAATCCAATCACCCCAATCACTATATAATCATTAGTTCACAGTCTGTTTTCATGCTTTAATGTGTTCCTACACATGCTATCTATGTTTTAGAAAGCAGGAAACACATTAACCACTTCACACGAGAATCTCACGGATCAAACTCAGGAATTCTCCCTACCTTCGCGAAGAACGCGAAGATTGAAGCTTGTACGAGGTTCCCTCCACTCCAAGCAACATCCTCGCGGTGGAAGCTCGTCGAACCAAGCTCTAGCAAGCCAAAACGCCAAGAAATCTCCACAGAAAATCCCCCTGGCCGAGCAGAGCTTTCACCAGCTCTGTTCTGCTAGGGTTACTTAAAAACATAACGCAGTTAAGAACGCAACGCTCTTCATGACCGTGACCTAAACACGACACTCTAGGCTGTCGCGATAAGCCTGCTGACGTCACCCGAGCTCCCAGCCTGCGACATGCGGCAGACATGCATACGTTCACTTAAACAGGCGGTGACATGAACGCGATGCCACGGTCTGTCGCGATCATAACGCGACGCCCCTCACTGTCGCGATCAAATCGCGACCCTCAAATCGACCGCGTTAAAAACTGAGAATCAGAGAACATTTTTGGCAAAACCTCAAACCTGTAGGATCACCTGCTACATACCTGTCATCGGCCATACACTGGCCTCCACGACCACACTAGAATGATCCGAACGGTCGGAACGTTACATAGGTTCTTTATTCATCCAGGTAACACTAAGATGTACCAGGATTTAAAGAGATCATTTTGGTGGTCTGGCATGAAGAAGGATGTAGCTGAGTTTGTGTCTAGATGTCTAGTATGCCAGCAAGTGAAGCTCGAGCGGCAGCGACCATCTGGTCTTATGCTGAAGATGGAGATCCCAGTTTGGAAGTGGGAAGCTGTCACTATGGATTTTGTTACGGGTTTGTCTCGATCTAGACGAGGTAATGACTCGATTTGGGTAGTAGTAGATCGATTCTTGAAGACTGCGCATTTCTTGCCTATGAAGAAGAAGCAGTCAGTAGAGAGTTTAGCTAGACTGTATGTTAGTAGTATTATTAGATTGCATGGAGTACCGAAGTCTATTATTTCGGATCGAGATCCGAGATTTACTTCGAGGCCATGGAAGGGTCTTCAGGATGCGTTAGGTTCGGAGCTGAAGCTCAGTTCGGCATTTCATCCCTAGATAGATGGACAGTCCGAGAGGACTATCCAGACGCTTGAGGATATGTTGAGGGCTTGTGTGCTGGATTGGAAGGATGATTGGGAACGCCATTTACCTCTAGTGGAGTTTGCATATAACAACAGTTTTCATGCAAGCATTGGCATGGCTCCATTTGAGGTTTTATATGGTAGGCCTTGCAAATCTCCTTTGTGTTGGGAGGAGACCGGTGATAGGCAGTTGATCGGTCCGGAGTTAGTTCAGGAGACTTCGGATAAGGTCCAGCTTATTAGGAAGAGGCTTGTTGCGGCACAGGATAGGCAGAAGAGTTATGCCGACAACAGGAGGAAGGATCTAGAGTTCGAGGTAGGTGATCATGTCTTTTTGAAGATTTCGCCTACGCGTGGTGTAGTTAGATTTGGCAGGCGTAGTAAGTTGAGCCCTAGATTCATTGGCCCGTATGAGATTCTCCGACGATTGGGCAACGTGGCTTATGAGCTAGCTTTACCTCCAGCATTGGCTAGCGTTCATCCTGTTTTTCACGTATCTATGCTTAGGAAGTATGTCAGAGATCCGTCTCATGTTATTAGCCATGAGCCAGTGGAGATCCAGCCAGATCTTTCTTATGTAGAGCAACCAGTAGCTATTCTTGATCGGAAGGTTCAACACCTCCGGAACAAGAGCATTGCGTCAGTAAAGATCTTATGGCGTAACTTCTCGCGAGAGGAGGCTACTTGAGAGCTTGAGGATGCAATGAGAAAGAAATATCCTCAGTTGTTTGAGTAGTGTCAGTCTAACTTCGAGGACGAAGTTTCTTTAAGGGGGAGAGGGTGTAAGGCCCTTGATTTTCATCTTGCTCGCTTAAGTATATATGTATGCGTATAAGTGTATACTATTGATGTATGGATTATTGTGCATAAGTATTTATTTATACAATTTGTATGAATCAGTATTATTGTAATGTACATATATATATTTATGTGTGTGGTGTTGTAAATTCTGCATATTTCAAGTGAAATTTTGTCGGCCAGTCGGCGTCCACATCTGCTGACGTTTACTAGGATTAGGCGGCAATATCGATGGATGCCCACTTGGATAGGCGAACATAGATATGGATGCCAATATCCCAGACCAGTTACGTTTCCAGATCTGGAAACGCCTCTGGAAATTTAGCCTTTTGTTTTAGAAACCCTTCCCAACGGCTCTGAGACTTACCCCTTTAGCATATCCGACCCCCAACCCTTTATAATACCCAGTTTTCGGCCAGATCCATCCCTTTTGACTCTTGGGTCAAAAACCTAGCTCTTCTATGCGAAAACCCCAACTTGAACCTGAGAGATCTGATTTCGGGAGGCTTCATCTGGTGATCTGCATCGACTGGTGTCAACTCTGAACATCCGGGAACGACTCCCCACGCTGGTGTGCAGTGAAGATCAACAGAGAACCCGAAGAAGGAGGGATTTGAAGACTCTTTGGCACAGGCCGAGGAGGACTTCTCCATTGAATCGTCATTTGTGGATTTTACAAGAGGCAAGTACCCCACTCACATCAACCCTACATGTGTCTAGTATGTCCTAGGAATTTTTCAGATTTTTCTCGTGTCCTGGAACCCCCCTTTCAAGTGATTTGTTGGCTTTCAGTCTGTGTTTGTGCAGACAGGATATTAACGGCAGGATCCCTTGCCGCTAATATCATGTGTTGGCGGCATCATATACTGTCGTTAACCTATAGACGGCTACCCCATGCCATCAAGTTCTTCAGACTGCAACAGTTTGCAAGTCTGCCCTTCTATAAGCTAATTTTGGAGTTTTTTTTCCGCATGAGGATATACAGTAAAATTTCATATAATATGTAAATATACATGCTGGGTGTACTTTGAGTTATTGTGCATTTTTGGAAATTTTCCCTGATTATTAGAATTCTTTGAATGTGCTACCGATAGAATTTTAATCTTGAAAAATATCGTTTATGAAATATGTATAGAATTTGACTGCCATGAAATTTTTGTACACTGGTTATGAGATCTGATGCATGATAGAAAAATTTGAGTAATTTATAATATCTGTATAGTTTATTAAATTTTCTGAACCGAAAATAGTTAATATGTCTACTCAATGTAGAAAAGTTAAGAATTCATGCAAAACTAGTTAATTTCCTATAAATTGAGATAAAATTTGTACTATCAGTATTCATGTATGTAATAAATTGTGAATCCGAATAATGAAAATTTATGTTAGTTTGGCTATTTTTACATTTGATAACATCACTGTTAGAATTTTCAGAAATTATGTGTAACTCAGAAAAATGTAAATTTTGGTATGCATGATGGTTAAACCGTGATGAATTTCTGGTTAAATTGTTGTACTGAACTAATGACAATAGCTATATAGAATTGTTTTATGTTAGATATTAATAATTAATGCATGCTAATATGATTAGTTTAATTTTGCAAAATTTCAGCATGATTAGAATTGTTGTAAAAACTTGATTAATACTAAAAATAGTAGTACCATGCTAGGTAATACTGAAGAATGTAAATGTGCGAACATGAGATGAATGCGTAAATATTTTGTATTTAAAAGTGTGTTGAAATTGAGAAAACATATTAATGTGCCAATGGGTGACACTGCTACCTTAGAGGGCTGTGGAACTGTACTGTGGTAAAGTCCCCACGGGAAAGTTCAAAGTGTGTGATGTCCCATGGGCATTGGGATTAAATCCTAGAGGCGAACAAGTATCGCTGGTTAGGGTGGAGAGTGCTTCTCCCAGTTCTGCGCAGTAACTAAGATTAATCACTAGAATGCCTAGGTGATTGATATGTGATGTGATTAGTGTGTGTCCTTCTAAAGTGGTTTGGGCTATGTGTCACGGCATTAAGGAAAAGTGAAAATGTGTTTAAGTGAAAGAAAATGTGTAAATTGTGAACCTGTGTAAGTGAATATGTGTTCATGAAATTCTTATGAAAACATGCAAAAATGATAAGTTCCTTGTGAATGTGACATGATAGTAGTAAAACAGCGAGCTTTTCACTAATATAAATGTGTTAATTACGTGAAAAATTATCTTAGAATTCATGTTAATTTAGTTGTTATGAAATGTGTAAATTTATGTGTAAAATGATCAACATGTGGCATATGAATGATTGAATGAAATCAGTTTAGCATATTGAAAAGTGTAGAAAGCATGTGATAGGATTAGGTTATTGTGTATAAAACTAAATCCCATGTGTAAAGTGTGTAGAAATCATGAATAGGCTTCTATTTGAAAAAAAACTGTCACTTCCATGCATTATGTGTAAATGATGTAGCATAAGGATATGGAGATTACTTGATGCATGTATGTTTAGTATGCTTGGTGTTACTTGTTGAGTTCTTTTGAACTCATTCTTGCTTCGGCGTACAGGTGCAGACGTTTCTACTTCTTCCGAGGAGATCATTAGGAGCGACTCGGAGCGAGAGTAGGAGAGATTGTTGTGGATTTAGCATTGTACTTTTCCTTACTTCATAGTATGTAATAAAGACTCTGCGTAGTCTCATGTGGACAATGTATTTATTTTATTTCAATTATGAAAAGTTAGTTCTCTTTTCTTCTATACGGACTGTGAATAGAATGTGGATGATGGAATATGATTTCTTTCAGTTCTTTAAATTCCGCTGTCATGAGATATATTATATTTGTGTATGTTTCAGCCTATTGTACTAGTGTTGGGTAAATGTCCCACTGTGGCGATGCTTTCTATATCGACGTGGGTTGGTGGAACCGTACCGATATAAAGAGGGTCGTTACAAGGGGTGCCGAGGTAAGGTGCCCTTTCAATGCCTTGAAACTTTCTTCACATTCATCAATCCATGCAAATGGATTCTCCTTCCTGGTTAGCCTGGTCAATGGTACAGCTATCTTTGAGAAATCTTTAATGAAGTGACGATAATAACCGGCTAAACCCAGAAAGCTCCTAATCTCCGACACGGTTGTCGGCCTTTCCCAGTTCTTTACCGCCTCCACCTTAGATGGATCCACAGAGATTCCCTCCTTGGATATGATGTGACCAAGGAAAGACACTTCCTCCATCCAGAATTCACACTTACTAAGTTTAGCATAGAGTTGATTATCTCTGAGCACTTGTAGAGCAACCTTCAAGTGTTCCTCATGTTCTTCTTTGGATTTTGGAGTAAATAAGGATGTCATCAATAAACACCACTATAAATTGGTCCAAATATGGCCTATAAATATTGTTCATAAGTTGCATGAAAGCCGCTGGAGCATTTGTTAAACCAAACGGCATGACCACGAACTCATAGTGACCGTATCTACTCCGGAATGCAGACTTGTGAATATCCTCCTCCTTTATTCTTAGTTGATGGTAGCCTGATCTTAGATCTATCTTGGAGAAATATTGTGCACCAGAGATCTGGTCAAACAGCTCGTCGATGTGGGGCAGTGGATACTTATTCTTTATTGTCAACTAGTTTAACTGACGGTAATCAATGCATAACCTCATTGTCCCGTCCTTCTTTCTGACAAATAGCACTGGCGCTCCCCACGGGGATGTGCTAGGCCTGATAAAACCCTGATCTAGCAATTCTTGGAACTGTCTTTTCAACTCCTGCAATTCAACAGGGGACATGCGATACGGAGCTTTTGAAACAGGGGCTGCCCCAGGGAGTAACTCAATGGTGAAGTTTACCTCCCGCTCAGGTGGTATGCTATGTAATTCCTCTGGAAATACATCAGGATAATCCCTGGCTATTGGAATGTCTTCTAGGGTTGGTTTCTTCTTTTCAGTCGCCAAGATGGAAACTAGGAAAGCATCACAACCCTGGTTGATCAGCTTAGAAGCCTTTAAGGAGGATATCATGATAGGGTGTTTGTGATAACGGGTGCCAAGTAGCGATAGAGTTGGAAGGTTTGGTCTTTTAAAAGTGACCCTCCTATGGCGACAGTTTACATCGGCATCATATTCAATTAGCCAATCGACACCCAAAATGGCAGCATAACCGTTCATGTCTAAACAGATAAGGTCAGCAGGGAGATTGTGTCCTCCAATTATAGTTTCACATTTTGGCAAGTAGTGGGTAAGTCTAGATTCTGAGCCAAGTGGAGAAGCTACAGTGATCTTGGATTTCAAGGGTACAGGTTTGACAGGTAGAGTTGCAGCAAATGTAGTGGAAATAAATGAATATGCAGCTCCAGTATCAATAAGCACAAAAGCAGGTTGGGAGTGTATGGAAATGATACCTTCCACCATACCCCCTTCCTCGGGTAGATCAGCTTCTACGACAGCATTAAGGCGACCTTGACATCATGGTACATTCTGGGCTTTGCCTAGAAGGTCCTTCATCATTGGACAGCCAGGAATACGGTGGTCAAACCACCACATCTCAAGCATGCCCCGAGCTTCTTCCAGCATTCTTCAGCTCGGTGCCCCGGTTTATCACAAAATTTACAGTTTTTAGTCAACTGCCTGCCTTCCACCTTGACTCTCTTGTCTTCAGCAACATCTCTTCCGCCATTCGGCCTCTTGTTGTTATTGTTGACGTTGTTGTTACGAAACGTTGGAGCAACATTAGGTGCTCCCTTCTTGACGAAGACTGGCTTGGAGTTGTTCTTGCCCCTCATGCCTTCCACTTTGGCCATGGTATCTTCTACCAGCTGAGCTCTTTGGACCATCTCAGTGTAAGTTTGAATGTTGTGAGGTCCGAGCCTCTCGATGAACGTGGGCCTGAGCCCATCCATGAACGATTTGCCTTTAGTCTTTCAGTTCCCACCAGGTGTGGGGTGTACATAGCAAGACGCGTGAACTGAGCCTCATACTCAGCCACAGACATTCCCTTCTGCTTCAGTGCGGCAAATTCCGCCACTTTCCTCTCCTTCACTCTTTCAGAGAAATATTTTCCTCTGAATATCTCCAGGAATCCAGCCCACTCCAATTCAGCTATATTAGGCAGATGGGTCGATGTGGCCTTCCACCATGCTCGAGCATCCTTGGTAAAATGAAAAGTGGCCAGTACCACTTTCTCCCTATTGGTGCATTGCATTACTTGGAAGATCCTTTCTATTTCTTCCTGCCAATTTTCTGCTTCGTCTGGGTCAGGGGATCTAGAGAAACGAGGAGGGTTTAAACTCCTAAAATTATGGTGCAGATCACCGGCTCCATTCCTTGCAACGGCAGCCTGATTTCCAGCTTGTACTACATTTTGTAATGCTTGGGTCAGACCAGCCACAGTGTCTTGCATAGCTTTCCACTGGTTGCGGGCCATTGCAGTTGAGTGCAAGAGTTATGAGGGTTCCTGAGAAAAGGATGGAAACCAATTAATGTCTCTAGATACATTATAAGAGTCAATGGGTAGGAGTGTTTTATTCTTTCTAACATATTCCCAGTCCCTACCCATTCTCACCAGGTATTATATTTAATTTCCATGACCTAGGTTCCATAGGTATCTCCTAATCCTGAGACATATATCCTATTTGGTATTCCTAGGCTCTGATACCACTAAACTGTCACGTCCCGAGAATTACGTAGTGGATATTAATAATAATTCGGAAATAATTCGAGACGATATCCCGAGACGTGAACAGTCGGCAAATAAGCCCTAGCTATCACACACTAAATGTATAACAACATACATCATCATAGGGCCCAAATATAGAACTTAATGGAAATTGTATTCAAATCTCATATTTGTCTCGGATAAACTAATACAAGACTAAGAATCAATAAATGCAAAAGTACATAATACCTCACTTCCTACTACATTGTTCTAACACTCAAAATACACTAACTATAGATAGACTCATGATTGGAAAGCTCATCACTCGGACGCATTCCTATCCTCGACTTGCTCTTCCTCTTGAACTTCATAGTCACCTAGATTGGGTAAAAGTAGGGGATGAGCAAACTAGCCCAGTAGGATTTATATCTCAATGTGCGGGCAATGATATAAGTGATTAACATTTTAGAACTAGGCAAGTACGATGAATGATATGTAAGTAAGAATAAAACTCGTTAAAACATGATATATAAAATAAGCTAGAAAGAGTGATTATGATAGAACAAGATTTGTGAACAAGATGACAAGATAGAACTAGCAATAGATCACTTTGTACAAGCACGATTTCAATTGATGTCAAGAACGCAAGATATCACTAATTGCTTAAATGCAGGATGGACATATCACGCAAGCAAGAATGTACGAGCACGATCAAGTAACAGTAATCAGGCACGTAGACACTAATGTACACCAAGGAAAGATCCACCAAGAATGCACACTAGGACACGTGTATGTGGTTATTGTATCTATCATTCAACAAGCAAGCAAGACTCCCAGCGTAGATGCAACGCCATTAATCAGTATAACCCATGGTTAACAGTATATTTATGACTCTCCATCATTGGGGCTAGACTGGAGCCCTTGGACACACGCCGTGCCCTATCAGCATCTCATGTAAAATTTTAAATGTAGATACCCACAGTCATTAATAATGGCCCATGAGAGTTTCAATAAGTAAGTATGTGTAATGTCATGTTCATGATGATGATGGGAACAAGTAATAAGTAATTGAACATGATTTAATGATAACAATGGTCAAGAGATAAATTCGGCAGCATAACGGTACGATTTATAATTTAGTTCAATCTTTACATTAATGGCTTTAGTCTAGATTGTAAATCACACTCACAAGATCAAGACGAGAGAGGAAGTGCACGCTATCTCCAGGGAACTTCAATGGTACAACCAACTCGTCGGCCATGTGGGAATCCATGGTCAGAGGAGATTTACGGAGGCCTTGGAGAAAAGGTCAGTAGTCTACTGATTCGGAATGATCGGTAGAGAGCTTCCAAATTCCCAAGAAAGGGCTGCCTAAATGTGCAAGTGCGCAGTGATGTACACGTCTCAATTCTCAATCCATCGGTCTCAAACTCGCAGAAAATACTTAACATGAAGGCATGCGATGACAATGCATTTAATTACACATGGGTTTGCAAGATTTAAAGATAATAATTATCATTTAATCAAGTTAGAACAGTAACAAGAGTCAATTACAAGTTTCATGAATGATCATATCATTAAGAAAGCAATTAGAATAAATTCATGTATTTAAGGCTTTTTAAATGGGTTAAACACTTTTAAGCCATTAAATAGACCTCAAGTAATGATCAGACCCAAGACATACAATTTACACATCATATTAAACAGACCTTGGGTATAACGGTATGATTTTACAAACAAAATAACTGGGGTTTTATGCGGAATACTGAGGTCGCGACAGACCCTTGTAAGGGTCGCGACGGGGCCAGATCTGAACGCGACAGTGCCTTGTAAGGATCGCGATAGGCTTGTCTGATCAGGCAGGCAGATCGCGACGGGTGCATATGAAGAAGGCGACAGGGCTGTCAGACCCGGAGGTCAGGTCGCGACGGTCCCCAGTAAGGGTCGCGACGGGTCAAGAAAAGAACGCGACAATGGGATGTGAAGAACGCGACGGGGCAGTCAGATCAAGCAGCGAGATAGCGACGGTGTGCTCGTCGCGTTCAAAACGCGACGGGTGTGCTGTCGCGACAAGACTCAGATTGCGGCCTATCGGGCCGTCGCGTTCATAGGGTCTGCACCTGAATCCGACAGAGAAAGGACATGCTTTGGATTGCGGACCAGACTTTCCCTACTTCGACATAGGGTTGTTCTAAAATTAAGAACAAATTGTACAGTGCATGAAAAATAACAAAACTAGTTTTAAACCAACCTAGACATGCAAGGGTGCTTCCAGTAAATCGGAATTAGAAAACAAGGATGGTTTCGACAGGCTTTATTCAAGTCAAACACAAATGTAAAACCAAGTGCAACCTAAAAATGTAGTTTCTTGCAGAAACCCTCTTACCATGCTTATAACTCTCTAACTATTGACATGTAGACAAAATGTTCAACACAAGACATCACGAGGACAATTAGTAGAAAAACTTTCATGTTGTGGGTTTGCTCTAATTTGCTCTTGAATCACGTGCAACATATAATGAATGGGAAAAGCCCTAACAGTGCGCGACTTTGGAAAAATGCTTATAATTCAAAATCTACTTGTTGAAATTCAATGAAACCAGTGGGAAAAGAAAGTTAACTTGATGCTCTACACATTTGTATAGGATATGTTAAGGTTTGACCCGAGAAAACCTACCTTCTGGGTTGAACAATTCTCATTTTTCTAGAAAACTTGTGTTCAGACCACTTGGAGGAGAACGCTTACTGCTCTGTGTATACTGCATTGAATTTTGGCATTCCACTTGGGTTAGAACGTAGACTTGACCCTCTTTCCAGGGGTATAAGCCTTGCAAGGTTTGGTTTAGGTTTGACCTACCTTTGGTCGACTTCAAGATGACTGTCTGTGCAGGTCGCAGCAGGCGCAACGGGGAAGAAGATGAGCTTCTTGAGGTCGTTCCACAGCTCCTCAGCCACCAAGAGCTCCTCCACACGACCCCAGCAAGTTCTAAACTCGTCCCTAGGGTTTGAGTGAAGAGTATTTAAGCAACCAAGGTGTTTAGCAGTCCTATTGTAACTAGGCAAGCTAGGTTGCGGTTTTGACATATTAGTTTCCTATTTTGAGAATTTCTTCCTCCGTTAGAGTGTATGAGGATTTAGGAAACATCCCATCATAGTTAAGCACGAATTGGGTTGCCAAGAATGCAAGATCTCTTCCCAATTCAACTATAATTACTTCTTTCTAATTTCAGCCTATTTAGAGTTACGAATTTCCTTGCGTTTTCTAGCTTTATTTGATTTTTGGGCCAAATGTTGTCCATTGACCCAATTATGATAATGGGTCATCAATATATAATGTTGGAAGTCTCCCCAATATTTTTATTTAATTTATGGTTGCATCGTATTTTCGTGTTAATGATTTTATGACTTGTTTCCTAATTTGAATAATCGATCACAATAACTCTTAAACCTAATCCAAATGATTTTTATTGACCCAAATTTCTTGATGGGTCATTAGAGGATATTATTTGAAGTCCATATATGACTTTTATTTAATTTTTCTGACTCATCCGAGTACGTGTGATAATGATTTGTCGACTTATTCATGAATTACGATAATAAGTCGCGAAACACTTTAAACTTGGCTAATACATTTTTTTCTTGGCACAAATTTCTTTGTGAAACATTTCGTAATAATGTTTAGGGTTGATTTATAATTTTTACAGAATTTTTTCTGATGTGTTTTAGCATATACGTTAATGATACGTATGCTTTAAATACTTTGATATTATGGAAATTATTTATTTCCATTTATTTGAATTTTTATATAATTAAAATGTTTTGGGTGCTACACTATAGCCTTTAGGTTTAGAAGCATACCCCATGAATATACCTTCATCCGATTTTGCATCTAACTTACCAATGTCTATTTTGCCGTTGTTGTGGATGAAACATGGATATTAGAATGTCTGAAGTGACTGAACATCGGCTTCTTTCCCTTCTACAGTTCATATGTTGTTTTCTTCAAGATAGGCCTGATCATCAGTCTATTGATAATGTAACATGCCGTGTTGACTGCTTCAGCCCAAAAATATCTTGGCAAATCATATTCTGATAGCATTGTCCTTGCCATATTCAACAGGGTTCTGTTCTTCCTCTCAGCAACTCCATTTTGCTGTGGTGTCCTTGGTGCTGAGAAATTGTGTTCTATCCCTTGGTCGTCACAGAATTTGGTAAATTTTTGATTTTGGAATTCTCCTCCATGATCTGACCAAATCCCAACAATGCTGAACTTTTTGTCTTTCTATACCTTCTTGCTGAAGCTTACAAAACTGTCAAATGTATCATCTTTGTGCTCCAAGAAGGATACCCAAGTGAAACTGGAGTAATCATCTACTATAACAAATCCAAAATTCTTTCCTCCAAGACTGGTGGTCCGCATTGGCCCAAATAAATCCATATGTAAAAGTTCTAAGGGTTTAGAGGTTGTTACCACAGTTTTCGACTTGAAGGATGACTTGGTGTGCTTTCCTTTTGCACATGGTTCGTAGATACTATTCAATTTTGTACTTAATTTGGGTAGGCCTTCCACCAAGCTTCTTTTGATCAATTTTCTCATGCCATCAAGACTGCATCGGTGCCACAGTTTTGTTGACTGCTCTTTATTTGCTGCTAAAAAAATGTCCTGATCTTTTAGTTCTTCTAGATAAAGCACGTACAGGTTCTTTTCTCTGTTGGCTTCAAACATGATTGCACCATCCTTCATAATGCTGCACTTTGACTCTTGAAATCTGATTTGATGTCCTTTGTCGCACAGCTGGCTGATACTGATGAGGTTGTGCTTCAGTCCCTTGACGCATAGAACTTCTTCAATGGCTGTCTTGCCTTTGCTGCCTACTGAACCACTGCCTATTATAGTCCCTTCACTACACCAAATTAGACTTTTAGTAGCAATTTTCCTAGCAGCCAATTTATATTTGTTGTTAATTAATAGTTTTTTTTATAAAATTGCTACTAAAAAGGCTACTCAAAGGTTATAAGGACTATTATATTTAGCAATAATAATTATTAGCTATTAATTAACAGCCGTTTTTTAATGTTGGCTGCCAAAACTTGAAATCTAATAACTTTTACATTTAACAGCAATTTAATTTGTTGTAAAATCTTTTTAGAATTACAATTACCTGTTTTGGGGTTTGGAGGGAAAGTGAATTTTTTGGAGAGTCGCGTGTCCTGTTCAACCTCTTCGCACGATTTTTTTGGAGTTTCCTTCGATTGTCTCCGGCCCGTATCCTCAATCGACCGCCATCTCCCTTCGCACCCTAACCCCGCGAGGCAGCCCAGCAACCACCGCATCGTCCTCCTCCGTCGCCTGTTTACTGAGCGCCCACGTCTCTCGGTCAAATATCGCCTTCTCCTCCTTCGCGAGGCAACCACAGGAACTGCCTGCATCGTGGTCGGCCGGCTGAGGGCCCGCAAACAGGCCGGCCTAACCCCCGCGAGGCAGCGCGCACCTCCGGCAATTCCCCTGTCGCCGGCTGGCTAAGTGGCCATGCCAAGTGGCCTCCTGGTAGCCCCGTCGCCAGATGCAACATCTGCCATCTGGTGTGCCGTCCGGTGCCGTCCCCTCCACGCGCGCCTCCTGCAGGTCATCCGTCCGGTGTTGCATGCATCCGTCTCCGGTCGTCCGTCTGGTGTTCCAACACATACGCCTCCTGCTAGGTGGCCTCGTCACCACTCGCCAGTGCTCTCCAACACATATGCCTCCTGCCGTCCGGTGGTGATCGCCTCCTGCATGTCGATCCGTCCACTGCTCGCCTCCAACACAAGCATCCTATAGTCCTCCGTCGCCAGTCTGAGTGCCTACGTACATGTCCTACGCGACGGACGACCAAGCACGATCTGCTGCATGTCCCTGTACGTGAACCAGCGTACCCTGCACTACATCACCCTCTGCTGCACTTCCTCTGTCTCCCTGCTGCACGGCCTCCGGCGCCAGCTGAGCGCCCACGTCGCCGTTAGCTAGGTCACCCCCTCCAGTGTTGTACATGTCCTAAGCCTCTTCTACGAGACAAACGGTCGGCGCCCTTACACAACCAATGACCAGCCCCTTGGGTTTTATGTGACAGACAACTGGCGCACAGGTATGTCTCTTCTTCTCTTCCATGGTTTTGTGGTTTTGATATGTTTTGTAGGTTCGTGGAAACACAGAGAAGTGCATCTGTCCTTGGTAAAAAAAAAGAAGCTCCAGCAGCCATGACAACATTGGCAATGGACAGACGGTAATGGCCATACATTACATGTCTTTCTTGTTTATTGTATTCCTTGAAATAGTGATGAGATTTATTTTATTGTCTTTCTTGTGTATTGCATTACATGCCTTTTTTGCGTATTAGATTTCCTAAAATTTTAGCACAACACGCGGGCCTCCCATTTTACATTATTTTACTGTGTAATAAGCAAATGAGAATGTTATGAAATGAAATAATTAATATAGAGATTTTAGATGTTTTATAAGAAAGACATATGTAATGAGATCTTATGTCTCAAAACTTAGAAAATCAGTTCTTCGGTTTGTCGAATGTACTTGTTTCCACTTTCTAAACTATGCACCTGTCACTTTCTCATGTAAATGTAGAAATAAATTTGACTATGACACGCGTGGTGGGCAGGGTTGCTGTCCCTTCAATGGAGGATGCTATGAAGAAGTTGATTATGAGGATGTTGCAACTGCATTATACCAGTATCTTTCCAAGTTCCAATTACATATTTGCCACCTGATACGAGAATGACAGGTTAAGTGCGAAGGAGAGGACAAAGATCATCCACATTATGAAACCTCAAGCGGGTTATTAAAGAATAAGCATGTCGGCTTTAAGAATAAGCATGTCGGCAGAGGAGGTTACAATCGGTCGACAACATCTCACTGAGTCAAACTGGCACCATCGATTCCGACTCCATCGGTATTTTACTTTGATTCTCATAAACTATTTTTTATTGTTTCAAAAGATGGGTAAAATTATCTTTTTTAATCATGTATGCATAATTACATTGAGCATGAATCCTTCTTATTGGACTATAGGGATTGTTACAAAGATCAAATGTGAGAAATACAACAAGAAGTATGTTGAATGAGAATGAAGATATCCATGTTCAAGAGAAGGTACATATATTGATATAAATAAATATGCTTGTTTTAGTAATATCATTATATCATCCCGATTTAATATATTATGTCCCACATTATATTTTGAGGTTTCAATTCATTTGTATAAAAAAATTTGTAATGAATCAATATTTGAAATATAGGAATCCGACAAGAACCTATCAGATGGAACTTTTGTCCAAAATAAACATGTCAAGAGGGGAGGTTACAATCGGCCAGTAACATCTGCCCGAGTCCAACCAACACTGTCGATTTCGACTCCATTGGTATCTTACTCTAAATCTAATAACCTATTTAGCTATTATTTGTCTTTTGATATTATTATCCTTATGTCCTATTGTTATCTATTGAGCATGTGTTTGAAGTTCTCTAACCCAATGACATTTATGTTTATACTGGACAATAGGAAATATTACAGAGGCCAAATGTGGAAAATGCAACAAGAAATATGCCTGTTGAGAATGAAGATATCCATACTTCAGAGGAGGTACAAATATTGATATAAATAGATATACTTATTTTAATTATATCATTATATCATCCCTTAATGTATTACTGTCACATGTTTTATTTTTATGTTTCAATTCATCTGTATAAAAAGATGAGGCATACAACAAACATATATTAATTAATATGATTATTCGCACACATTTTATAGTCATTTGTAATCAGTGAGTGTTTGATATGTAGGATGTAGAGAAGAACCTATCAGATGGTGCTATTGATAAAAGTTGGATTCATAGACCAAGGTACAATTATTTCCTATTAAGATATGTAACTTTAATATTTAAATAGCTCAAACATTAACCACTTTTGGCACTTGGTTGAAATAGGGCAAGTGATGAGTACAAAGCTGGAATTAACAAGTTTCTAGACTACGCATTTCAGAAGACAGCCATTGGAGAGAAAATATTATGTCCTTGTAACAGTTGTAACAATTGTCTTCTCATGTTCCGTGAAGATGTCTTTGATCATCTTATATGTGAAGGTTTTACTCGAAATTAAACTTGTTGGTACTTTCTTGGTGAAAAAATGAACAATTCTATACAGAACGAAACTCAAAATCAAGGAAAGGACAAATGCAATGAAGATCATGAGGCAATGTATGGACATTTAGAAGATATACATGGTAGTACATTGCAAACTGATGATGGAACTCAAAATGATCAAACGGATCACATTTACTTGGAGATAGATAAGTTCTTTACTCTACTAAAAGATGCTGACAAAGAGCTGTATCCCAGTTGTGATACTTACACCAAGCTTTCATTTCAAATTGCATTATTTCATGTTAAGTGTCTTAATGGATGGAGTGATAAGTCTTTTGGTATGTTGCTTGAAATACTAAGAAAAGCCCTTCCAGATGGTAAAACACTACCGAGTACTTATTATGAGATGAGAAAAGTGATTGGAGATTTAGGACTTGATTATAAGAAGATTCATGCTTGCCCCAATGATTGTCAATTATATTGGAAAGAGTATGCTAATGATGATTCATGCAGCATATGCAAAATTTCACGATGGAAAAATCTGAGCTTGCACAACAAAAAGGTTTCAATTCTAAAAAAGGAAAAGTTCCTGTAAAAGTTCTCCACCATTTTCCTTTGATTCCAAGGCTTCAAAGACTGTTCATGTCTTCAAAGACAGCTTCTTTCCTTAGATGGCATGATGAGCACCGGATCAAAGATGGTTTACTTCGTCATCCTGCAGATTCACCCGCATGGAAAACTTTTGACTATCAACATCCTTTGTTCTCTGCCGATGCTCGCAATATCAGACTTGGTTTGGCTAGTGATGGCTTTAATCCATTTAGAACCATGAATACTACACATAGTACATGGCCTGTTTTATTGGTGATATATAATTTGCCTCCTTGGATGTGTATGAAACAACCTTCTATCATTATGTCATTGCTTATTGAAGGCCCTCATAGTCCAGGAAATGATGTTGATGTATATTTGCAACCATTGATAGATGAGTTGAAGGAATTATGGAACATTGGAGTAGATACATATGATTCCTCAAAGAATGAAACATTTCAAATGCGTGTTGCATTGATGTGGACCATTAATGACTTTCCTGGTTATGCTGATTTATCAGATGGAGCACTAAAGGGATGTTAGCATGTCCTAAATGTCACAAAGATACATGCTCAAGGAAATTGAAACATGGATAGAAACAATGTTATTTGGGGCATCGAAGATTTCTCCCATATGATCATAAATTTAGAAAAGAAAAAGGTGCATTTGATGGTAGTGAAGAATATCGAGATGCACCACGTCCTTTGTCAGGTGACACTGTGCTAGATGAAACAAAGGATATAAATGTTACATTTGGAAAGAAGTGCAATCCTAAAGGATCTACAAAGAAAAGAAAAAAAGATCTTCCTCTACATCCAACATACAATTGGAGAAAAAGAAGCATCTTTTTTGACTTACCATATTGGTAGGACAATCTTATTCGACATAATTTGGATGTTATGCACATTGAAAAAAATGTATGTGATAATGTACTTGGGACATTATTGGATCTTGAAGGAAAAGATAAAGATAATATTAAGTCTCGATATGACTTAATGGACATGGGTATAAGAAAGGAGCTACACCCGCAACACCATGGAACAAAGGTATATCTTCCTCCTGCATGCTTCAATATGGATGATAAAGAAAAAGAGATATTTTGTAGAGTGCTGAAAGAGATTAAAGTTCTAGATGGTTATGCTTCAAATATTTCTAGACGTGTTAAAGGGAAAAAGCTTTTGAACTTAAAAAGCCATGATTGTCATGTGTTGATGCAGCAACTACTTCCATTAGCTTTGCGGAGATCTTTGCCTAAGAAGGTAACAATTGTCTTGATTGAATTATGCTACTTTTTCAAGGCAATTTGTTCAAAGACTCTTCGTATCAACGATCTGCAATTATTGGAATCCCATATTGCTTTAACTCTTTGCCAAATGGAAAGAATTTTTCCACCATCATTTTTTACTATTATGATGCATTTACCAATTCATTTGGCTGAAGAGGCAAGATTAGCTAGACCAGTGCAGTATCGCTAGATGTATCCTATTGAAAGGTATGTATTACATTACAATATAAATTACTTATTTGATTACTAACATATAGTGAGCTATACTCTTTCAATCAAGTTCTCATTCTATAGGTACTTGATGACATTGAAATCATATGTACGCAATAAAAGTCTTCCAGAAGGTTCAGCTGCTCAAGGTTATCTAGCAGAAGAATGTTTAACATTTTGTTCAAGGTACCTGCATAACATAGAGAGCAAATTAACATGGCCTACAAGGAATTTTGATGAAAGATTAGATATCTTTGAATCAGAGGAGTTCTCTATTTTTTCAAGATCAGGTCGTGGCCTAGGTAGTTTTGATGTGATTTTATTAGATCATACCACATTAGTACAAGCTCATCGCTATATGCTCTTCAATTGTGATGCAATCAACCCTTTTATTGAGTAAGTAATTCATTAAATGGAAAGTTCATATCTCATAATTATTTGTGTAATATATTCTAATGACTTGAAATTTGCAGGATTCACCTCAATAAATTAGGAACACAATATCATCGAGCCAGGGATATTGAAAGAAAGCATAATGAGCAATTTCATATATGGTTTAGAGATAATGTACGTGGATAAATATTACAAAATCTAAATTAATTGACATTATACGTATTTAAACATTGGAAAATGCTAGGTAAAAGGATTGACTACAGGAAGAGATCCACTTCAGTGTCAACAACTTGAACGCTTAGCGCTTGGCCCAAATTGTTTGGCTCGAAGGTACAAAGCATTTATAATTAATGGATTTAGGTTTCATATGAAAGATGTTGAAGTGGAAAGAAAAGTACAAAATAGTGGAGTTATGGTTGAAGCTAAAACATCAAACTTTTCAAGTGTCAAAGATAGAAATCCTATCACAGGAGATGTATCTTACTATGGTGTACTAAAAGACATCATAGAATTAGAATATGGACCACAATTCACGATCGTACTATTTAAATGTGATTGGGTTGATGTTTTGTCTGGGTCTGGACTGAAGATAGATGAGTTTGGTTTAACAATTGTGAATCATCATAGAATATTAAACAGCCATAGAGTTTCATATGAGCCTTTTATCTTGGCATCTCAAGCTCAGCAAGTGTTCTATTCAAATGATCCTATTAATAAGGAATGGCATGTTGCTATGAAAGCTCCACCAAGAGACTTCATTGATTTGATTGAACAAAATGATAGTCAAACATTTACAGAAGAAAAAGGTCAAAGAAATTTTGATAGTGATCCACCTTCATGTGAAGTATTTGAAAATTTTATTCAAAATGAAGGGAATGATCTAAGCTGGTTAAGAACTGACATTGAAGGCAGATATGATGATTTGTAATATTAGGTAATTACTATCCTTGTTGTTGCTTTATTCATATATGTTATTAATTTACTTATTGTTCTCATGTTCAATTTCTTGTGTTTTTAGGGACCAAATTAAGATCAAAAAAATGTATGTATTACAATTCTGGTTTGGATAAAGGAGTGTACATTGGACCCTCTACAGCTTCCAAGGGCGACTGGGATTCCGGGTGTTTTACACCCACATCTTTTATGTGCTAAAAATACATGGCGGATTGGTTTCATGGGGAAAAAATGTGAATACATGGGGAAAACAATATAAGGGGAAAAATCCATGTGCGAATGCTATATGGGGGAAAAAATGTGAATAGCTGATGCAAACAGACTGGGCATGGCGGGTTGGTTTCCAAGTGTTTAAGAAAATTATAATAAAAAAAATGGAATGACACTAGAATCTAATGGTTAAAGGAGTCTACATTGTATGTATTACAATTCAGAGAAAGGAGTGTACATTGTTTAGCCTTAAACTTGTCTATCAGATGTTGAATTTTTGTTTTTATTTTTTTTGCATTTGGAATACATATGTAGTCATGGTCCATCTTTGCTATTGGATCAATAATGTTGTAGTATACACCAGGTCTCTCTGCTCATATAGAGTTCTTGGAAGATTGTGGAATCCAAAATTTATGCTCCCCGTATTAAAACCCAAGCTATATATGCCAAAAAATAGGTGAGAAAGATATGATCACCACTGTCCATGGATCAGAAATGTTTTTTTGGACAACTTGTTCTTGTTTTTAGGGATGTTCAATTTCTTGTGTTTTAGGGACCAAATTAAGATGAAAAAATCTATGTGCGAATGTTACATGGGGGAAAAAAATGTGAATAGCTGATGCAAACAGGCTGGGCATGGCGGGTTGGTTTCCAAGTGTTTAAATTATAATAAAAAACAAACAAAATGACACTAGAATCTAATGGTTAAATTGGTATATATATGTTCTGCGATTTTTCTGGCTCTCATGCATTGAAGTTGATTTAATTCTGTACTTTGTGTTTATATGTGAGTTGATTTAATTTTTCTTCTATGACAGGGCATGCATGGCACTTCTTAGCCACAACCAACTTCTAAATTCAGGCTGAAAAATCAAACACTCCATCTCAGACAAATCCAATCTAGTAGGGGAGCAACAACACATACTAGAGAGAATCTTGAATCAGTCACACAGACAACTCATGTTGAAGAAGAAGATGATCATGTAGAAAATTCTCCAAGTCATGATTTACATAACATTACAGGTAAAAGTTTAATAGTATTCAATAGATTTATAACTTTTTTTAATTATATTATATATTTACAAGTGATTCCCTAAATATTTTACAGGTGGACAAAAGAAAACCCGTGGGGTTACTCGATGTTTAGATCTATTAAATATGGATAGAAGAAAACTTTTAACTGTTGATGTCAATGATTTAGGCCAACCAGTTGGACCTAATACCAGAAAGTTGGCAAGCTATTTAGGGACTATTGCTCGCAATCCACAAAAAGCTCCATTGACATGGGAAGATTGGAGGATAATGCCAATAGAATATAAGAATCACATGTGGGATCTTGTGAAGGTACAAATTTATAATTATTTGCATCCTTTACAAATTCTTATGTTGATCTCTATAATAGATCTTGGAGGACTGCATCTCAAAGGCCTATGGCTCACCTGAATGCATAAGGACAATTATTAGAAAAAATGTCCACAGGTTATTCGCAGGAGATCACTTATCATTCTTGGAGAAAGGGGGTGTGTAGATGATCAAAGAAGGAAAGCTAATGGCCACCCAAAGGCAAAAAAAATAAAATCGATTAACTAGATTGAGATGCTATCAACTTCAAAGCAGACTGACATATAAGATTTTGATTTACATGACTTGGAGAATTTGTCAACATAGCTACAGCCAGTTTGGATCCTGAGCGCTTATTGAGTGACATGCAAGTAGATTTTTTTCTGTATTCTTTTTCCCTGTTTTCTCTATTTTTTTCTGTTTTCTTTTTTTGGCAGCTTTACCATTTAAACTATAGGTATGTCATATCTTCTAAATCAGTCTTTTTAATTAAATCAGATTTTTTGTGTGATGCTTATGTCTTCAGATATTTTTTTTAAACTAATGAATAGGAGAAGTTTGAGGTTGATGATGTTTTGTATATATGGGTGATGAAAAGTCTTGGAAATAAATGGAAGAACTTTAAATGCAGCCTTAAGAAAAAATATTTGAATGTTGTCATAGCTGGCAAGGATATTCTAAATGTTTCTGACCCACGAGTAGATCCAACACAATGGAAGGAGCTTCTTAACTTTTGGAGGTCTGAAAAAAGTCAAGTAAGTAAGAAATATTCCAAAATATGTAATATAATAATATGTTTTACAGTTCTCTAACATTTCTTCTAAATTTATAGGAACGAAGTGCCATAAACAAATTCAATGTGAAAAGCAAATAGTAGGTCACACTGCTGGATCAAAGAGCTTTGCAATGATACGTGAGGAGATTGTAAGTCTGCTATATAACATCGTTATATTTGCAACATACATTATATACTTTGTCTTGATTCATTTTGTTGGTATCTTTGAATACAACGTCAAAAAAGAGATGATGCAAGAAATCCTTCTCGAGCAGAATTGTTTACTATAACACATACTCGAAAGGATGGTCGTCCAGTAAATGAAGAATCAGCTAGAGTTATGGTAAAAGATTTATTAACATATAAGATCTTCTCTTTTATTCGTAAATGACTTCTAATTTTTTGTTGATTCTTATCGGAGTATGTTGCATGAAGAATCCTCTCCAGAAGAAAATACATCTCCCAGGAGTATGAAGGATGACCTCCTATCCCAAGTCTTAGGAAAGGATAAGCCTGGACGCATAAGAATGCTTGGACTAGGCCCCACACCTTCTAGTGTATATGGCCCCATGCCCACTCGTGCTCAAGCTCTACAAATGGTAAATCAAATAAAGACATCATCTGAGACTGTTATATCTAAGATGTTTGAAAAGATCAAAGAAATGAAGGGGGAAAATGAAAAAATGAAGGAATCATATGAGAATCGTCTTAGCACTTTACATGCAGAAGTGGATACACTTAAAGATTTGATGCAGCAAAATAATGAAAATTGTCAGGTAAAATTCTTTATTTCTACCATCTTGCATGCAAATTTGTTTATCAATGTATTGAATAAACTTCAAAGACATATATATTTTTTTTCTATCAGGCACACGAGAATAATGCGTCGCCCTCCATTTGTTCATCTGCTTCAAGTCGTGAAGTACAATATCACAATGTAAGAACTATGACAATTCTTTTATGTGTATTAGTTAACATAATTCTCTTATTTTTCATAAAGATTAACTTGATCTAAATAATGGATAACATTAGGTCAATAGAATTCCCATCCAAGGCTCACATGACAATTTAATTTCAAAAAGGAAAACACAACTACACAGTGAGGTATATATTTCCGTTGTTGTTATTTTTTCTAACCATATTTTTAGATCTTTGTTGAATGAGTTGTACTATTGTTATTGAAAGGTGCAACGAGGATCAAATAAAAGGGGAAGGAATGATGACATTTTGAATGCTCAGGAAAATATAACTCTTACTATGATTGTTTGTTAGTATAATGTGATTAAAAAAATGTACCTTTTTTTTGACAGGGAAAAGCTATGGTTTACTTAAAGAGTTTCAAAAAGTCACTTACCAATGTGGCTCTTGCTACTATTGAAAGTAAAGATCCATTAAAGAAGGTTGGAGGTTGTGATTTAGGATATGAGTATTGGGAAGTGGCTATAAATATTGCTCTTGTTCACAATGAACCTCTCCCAAGGCCTTATGTACAATTCAAGACAATTGGAGATGCAATTGGGGCTACCATTGCTTGGCCTTTCACTCTTGTACGTTTATTCAACATTTGTTTTATCATTATTAATAATGTTGTCAATTCTATACTAAATAAATGTATTTTCTCTTACAGGTCACTAGAGCAGAAGAATGATCTACATGAAGATATATAGCTTGGCCTTTCACTCTTGTACGTTTATTCAACATTTCTTTTATCATTATTAATAATGTTGTCAATTCTATACTAATAAATGCATTTTCTCTTACAGGTCACTAGAGCAGAAGAATGATCTACATGAAGACAGCTTGGAATGAAACTGATTTTTTGTCTCTTTTTTCTTTTCTCTTGTTGACATTTAATGGTCACCTAGAACCAGTTGTATATATTTTGGATGTTGATTGAGTAATGTTTGAAACACATATTTTACTCTTTTGTTTTTGTAATTCCTAAAAATATGTGATGTCTTGTGAGAATGGATATGTATGATGTGATATTTTATGTGTACAATTTTTAGAAATGAATCATTTGTGATGGAGAGATTGAGAATGGATATGTATGATGTGATATTTCAGCTATACAATGTTTGGAAATGAATCATTTGTGATGGAGAGATTGAATGTGAATAGAAGAATGTAAATTTATTGATGACATAATTGTAAAACAGGTGGTGCCTTATAATCAACTATAGTGACAATTTTAAATATCATTATTATAAACTTTTACACTTTTAACAGCAATTGTATATGTTCTTAAAAATACTTATTAGCAGCCAATTACTAATTTTTAGTAGCCATTTATAATACATATATCTAATCTTTAAAAGCAATAAGAATTGCTGCTAATGCATTCATTGACAATTATGTTCTAATTTTGGAAAATAAATAGCAGCCATTATGTTAGCTTCTACTGATATATAGTAGTAACAATTGTTTTTTCTACTACAAGTAAAAAGTACAAGCCAATATATTAGCTACTAATAATAAACATATTTAGCAGCATTTTTAAATGTTCTTAATACTATGCTATTGCAGCCATGTAAATTGCTGCTAAAGGTTTTTGTGACGCTTAAACAACAATTTTGAAGATTTATAATAGCATTTATATTAGCCGCTAAAAATTACATTGTGTAGCCATTATTGTGAATGGCTGCTATTCCCTTTTAGCGACGGGACTTGTAATAGCAAATTTTGAATGGCTGCTAAAGCGTTTTAGCAGCAATTCTTTTATCTATAGCAGCTTATAAAATCGCTACTAAAAGTCTAATTTGGTGTAGTGCTTTTCCATTATCTCCATAGGTGGCTGTACTTTCTTCAGCTTTTAAATGGGAATATAGCTTCCTGTTCCCTGACATGTGCCTTGAGAAACCGCTGTCTAAATACCATTTGGATGCTCGAAGGTTTCCCTACATTGAAAACATTAAGCTTTAGGTACCCAAGTTCTTTTGGGTCCTGGTTAGTTAGTGTCATCATTTTTCTTTTTAATTATCCATATTTTATGTTTAGTAGGACATGATACTTTAATATGACCTAGCTTATTGCAATGACTGCAGCAAGACATCTTAGTTACTTTTTCAGTTGGTGTGTATTTAAGATTTGCCTTGTATGTTGTGTCTTGTTCAGGTACAAATTTAGATGTAGGATATGTTTTAGGATAAACTTTAGTTTCTTCGTTATCGAGGGGTGTATAACTTAATCCATGTTTCTTTTTACCGGACCATCTAGCACCTTTCAATATTAATCTAGTTTTACCGTTTGTAAATTTTTCTAGAGTGCTTGATAATTTTTCATTTTCTGTGGTTAACGTGTTGACTTCTTGTTTTAAATTATTTACTGTTTCTTGATTTTCCAAAATTTCTAATTGTTCATTTTTATTTTTCAAGTCGTCACACATTAATTCATTTCTCCTTTTTAGTTCATTAATTTGTTTTTCCATTTGCTCATTTTTAGATTTTAAATCTGAATTAGTATTTTCTAGACATGTAATGTTTTTCTTGCTTGCTTTTAGTAATTTAGATACTTCTCTATATTTACAATATAGTTCATTGAAGGCTTCTTCTAAGTTATCTGAATCAGAATCATTACAAGAAGAAAAGGATGAGTATGAAGTTACCTTGTCTTCTGTGTTGGCCATGAAAGCCAAGTTGGCTTCTTCTTTTTCTTCATTGCTTGAGCTCGACTCACTGTCTGAGTCACTGTTGTTGTCCCAAGCCGCTGCCATAGCTTTCTTCTTGAATCTTCTTGGTTTTCTTGAACTTCCCTTCTTTCTGTATTCAGATTTCTTAAGCTTTGGACACTCTGCCTTGATATGTCTAGGCTTCTTACATTCATAGCAAATTGGCTCACCTTTCTTGTTGTCCTTTGCTTTAGTTTTCTTGAAATCTTTGCCCTTTTTGAAGTAACGTCTTCCAGGTTGATATTTTTTCTTCTTGGCTAAGATGCGTTGTAGTCTTCTTGATAACAAAGCTTCTTCATCTTCACTGTTTTCAATACTGTCTTCGTTCTCAGATTCTTCCTCAGAGCTATCTTCTGCTGCTTTGAAGGCATTCGTGTGCTTCTTTCTACTTGATGATTCTCCCAATCCTTCCATGTTTATCTCATGGGCCATGAAGGACCCAATGAGCTTTTCCAATGACATCATTTTCAAGTCATTGGCTACTTCTATAGCTGTTACCTTGGGAGTCCAAGAAAATGGTAGAGATCTAAGGATTTTCCTTACCATGTCTCCCATATCATAGCTTTTTCTTAATCCTGCTAACCCGTTGGTAATGTCTGTAAATCTGCTGAACATCTGTGTAATGGTTTCTCCTGACTGCATCTGGAACCTCTCGTACTGTGTCACCAGAATGTCTATTCTGGTTTTCTTTACTTTGTTAGTACCTTCGTATGTGATTCTTAGCATCTCCCACATCTCCGTCGCTGATTTGCAGGCTGAAACTCGGTTAAATTCTTTCGTGCTAAGTGCACAACATAGTATGCTCTTAGCTTTGCAGTTGAGAGAAATCTTCTTTCTATCATCTTCTGTCCATTTGTCCTTCTCGTTAGTGACTAGAACGTCTCCTTCTTCTACAATTGACCAGATTTGAAAGTCAAAACCTTGTAGGAAGTACTCCATTCTTGTTTTCCAATAGGTGTAATCTTCTCCATCGAACATCGGTGGCCTGTTGACTGACTGACCTTCAGAGTGACCTTTGGCTGCCATTTGATGTTTTCTCTTTAGATCGTTGGATCTTCTTCTTTGTCGAAGAGACTAGCTCTGATACCACTTGTTGCCCAGCTAGCAAGCCCAGAGTGGGATTCTTAAAATTATTGAGAACCTAAAATCTGTTCACAAAACAGTCACACAAAACACACTTCGATAGTTGTTAGTGTTAGTAAAGATAAACAGCAAACACACAAAGGCAATCACACTACACAAGGATTTATCCTAGTTCAGATCCTCTCTCCTTAGGAGTCCTACGTCCAGTCCCTGAGCAATATCTCAAGATTTCACTACCCAAGGGTATAGTCCCCCTTATGGACCCTTACACACCCAGCCACAGCTGGTCTTCTCTTCACAACCTGAAGAGGAATTACAACACCCTGGATACCACCAAGTCTTCCTTCTACGTGAAGGGAACACACACCCTGGAACCCACAGGTCTTCCTTCAACACGAAGGGAAAGATCACAGGAATGAGGAAATGAAAACAAGCCCCTAGATCAAGCTTATACAAATGCTAGATCTGAAGCTAAGACTAAGAAAGAAAGGATCTGAAGAATTGATCTCTCTCAGTACTAGAAGCTCTCTCAAGGATCTACACTAATCTCAGAGAGCAAGAGCTAGAATAGATGTGACTGAAAAACTTGGCTCTTCAGTTTTCTCACAGAAGACTTGAAAATTATTGTAAGCGTTGTCTCTCTATTCAAGGTTTCTTCTTCTGGAGCTTCCGTCTTCTTTATATATCTTATATTTGAAATTTGAACGTTGAAGGCCCGTTGTCTCTAAGCTTTTGTTTACGTTTGACTGCATGTCACTATAGAACAGTCTTTAGCTTTCCATGCATGCAACAGGAGAAAGGATCTTCTCTGATATCCGTTATCTTCCATGTTGTACAACGTTGTATTGGGGTGCGTTGTGAGAGACCTACACGCATTAAATGCTAAAACAATAGACAGCTAGGCTGTCTCTTGTTGTCAGTCAACGTTAGATTGATTTTATATCAAAAAGGAAATTTCATTCTGTTCTTCTAAAAAGTTGTTTATAGTGTAAGCATGGAAATAGAAGATATCATTTTGCATGTACTGCAGTGATACGTTCAGTCATAATAAATGCATGGTTGTCAGAAATATATACGTGAAGACTTTGACTTTTCAACGAACTCAGAAATGAGTTCAAATATCAAATCGTTATATTCCATGAAATCGTTACATACATGACTTATGAAATCGTTATGCAAATGAGTTGATATCCATGTAAATCGTTGTGCACTTATAAGCAAACCGATGCATATACAAATAGTTATAACTCTATAATCAAATCATTATGAGTAAGGACTCAGAGACAAAATGATGTGAGCAAATCGTTGTTTGCTGTATCGAATCGTTACGGCGACTGAGTCATTATGTAACTAAGCGAATCATTACAGTGACAGAGTCATTGTGTGACTTATCGAGTTGTTACAAGGATCAAATTGTTATGACGGTATAGGCAAATCGTTGTTTTACTTAAGAAATTGATGTGAGAGCGAATCGTTGTTCTCACTTAAGAAATCGTTATGAGAGCAAATCGTTGTTCTCACTTAAGAAATTGATGTGAGAGCAAATCGTTGTTCTCACTTTAGAAATCGTTGTGAGAGCGAATCGTTGTTCTCACTTAATAAATTGTTGCGAAGACCAAATCGTTATGAACCAAGACATTATGCTTTCTTAGCGAATCGTTATGAGATCGATGTGATCACTTAGCGAATCGTTATGGAAGCAAATCGTTATGCTTTCTTAGAAAATCGTTGTGAGATCGATGCAATCACTTAGCGAATAGTTATGCTTTCTTAGCGAATCGTTGTGCTCTCTCGAAATCGACCAGACACTTATGAAATCGTTATGATAGTAAGGAAATCGTTATGAATCTATTGAAATCGTTATGATACAAGAGGAAGTCATTACAGCATACATAAAATCAATGTGTACTTAGAGTAATTTCATGCTTTGAACTTACATTTCTACAGAGTAAATGATACTTACCCATTTAGCTTGATATTTCTTGTTTCATTTCCTGTACTCAAATCTCATAGAAAATATGTTAGATTAAACTTTATTATAGTTTTGTTAATCACTAAAATAAATATGTAATTAATTTAAATTACATGGGGATAAACTGATCATCAATGTTGCTGCTGGTAGCTATGGTACCCAAGTCCTTTGGGTCAAACATCAACTTCTAGATTATAATCACACATTATGTTGCATTCCCATTCTTTGTGATAATGCTAGTGCTATAAATCTGTCCAAAAATCGTATTCAGCATTCCCGCACAAAGCACATTGACATTCGACATCATTTCCTTCGAGATGAAGTCTCAAAGAATTGTTTTGAACTCCACTTCATTGACACAGAAAAACAAATTGTATACATTTTCACTAAGCCTCCTGCAGAACCTAGATTGACTTCTCTTAGAAGGGAACTTAGTTTATGCAAGTTTTCACATGTCTGATATCTTCATCTCATTTCTTTGTGCAAATAAAAGCCATTCTATTCTTGCAAATAAATTCCTACTTCTCAGTTGCATTGAAATTCTTGGTATATCAAATAGTGATTTGAAGAAAGGCAAGTTAGGCTTGTCTAGACACTTTCACTATGCGTGAGTATATGTCTCCGCCAAGTATCAAGATCCATTTATGCAATTGGTGAGGGGGAGTATTTATCTTTCAATAAAACTCACTTGTTGATTCTATTCTCACTTCATTCCAATTCTTCAATATTTTTCTTGTTCACCTTGTGAGGGAGAGCTACTTGATAGGGGGAGCTACTATTCATTCATCATCATTTCTCTTGACAATTGTTGTCTATTTTAAGCCCCAATTATCAGAATTTTTGAGTCCTTGTGCTAGTTTCATGTGAGAGACTTAAAACATTGAAACTAAACTCATTGTGCATTTAGTTTAATTTCAAAATTTACTTTCATCTCACAGTTGTGCAATCTTAATACTGAATGTCTTTAAAATGATTTGCAATACACTTTTATAGGCACATGAGTGGCTTTAATATTTAACATGTGCATGTTTAAACTTCATTTTTACCACATGTTAAGAATAATCTCTCTACACTCATATTCATGACTCTTATGGTCAAAGCAAACATATTCCTACAAAATATCAAAAGAAAATAAACAATAATCTGGAAGGATACAGACAGAGCAATGCAAACTTGTATATTACTGAGTAACCGGGCCATCTCACCTAACCAAGTGATTTGTCTCGCGTTAAAAAGTGGTTAACAGTTTGTCATATCTATGCATGGTAATGAAAGTTAAACCATTGAGTAATCAGGAGGTTTTGCATCTGATAAATGTGATCTCTTGCATTGAAAAGTGAGATTTAACTAACTTATTCTTGTATTCTTTCACAGTTAAGAATGAAAGCAAATTCAAAAAGATAGGATAGAAAAGCTCATGACCTGAATAAAGTTCATGTATATTGAATTTAGACCTATTATTCTACAATATGTTAAACTTCAAGCTCATAACTGTAGACACCCATTTCTGACCCATAAGTCGAGCAAAAATCCCTTGTCATATCATTGACGCCCCACGTTGGCTCATCGTCGTCAAGCTGGCTTTCTCCGATCATGACATCATTCCATTAGTTCATCGCCCTGGAGGATCTTTCCTGGTCCAATCAATCCCTCATTATAGCTCTCCGAGTCTAGAGTCCGATGTTTCAAACCACACGTCAATCCAAAGGCTGCGCATGGAGATTGGACACATTTTTCATGGTCATATGCAGAAAAGTCACTAAAGGCGACAGGCCCTATGTCGCGTTCTTGAAAACGACAGCCCCTATGTCGCGATAATAATACCATATTTTAAATCCAGAAAAAATCGCAAAACGACTTAAAGTCACCTTCCTTATGAGGAAGGCGACGTATCAAGGTGTCGTATTCAGGAAGGCGACAAGAAGCTTGTCGCATTTAGGACCTTAAACAGGAAGTCCTTTCCGAGGCCAACTTGGACACATGCCTAAGGTGGATATTGCTTCATTTGAACATCCAAATCACGTCCAAATCCTCTCAAATTTGGAAGAGACCTTCCTAACATGTCCCTTTCGAGTTCCTAATTGCCCATACGCAGCCATACATAGCCATAGTCGGACTCCTTACCATTATTCCGCTCAGACTCAAGTTCAGAATAATCACCCATAAGTACCTCGTCTCTACATCTTTTGGTGCAAGGCCGGAGTCTATAGTTGCTGAGCAAGAGAGCCTCATCTTCCACGAAGAGAGTTTTCCCTCCAGACGACCAGGAAGAGCCCTCCAGGGCATTTTTCCATCGGCTACACAATTTCTCATCCCTTCTTTGCATTATTTCTTTCAATTCATGCATGCATAGTTCTCTTTTTTTCATAGCTTAGCATTAGAACACTCACCACACACCCATACTTAACACCCACAGAGGTTAAAAACCCCAATCTCGTGAGTTCCCTCCATAGTAGTTCATGTTTACACATCTTTCATTGAATATATCTTCTATGCACGAGTTCTAATGGGTGTTTTTCTTGTTTGATTAACTTTGGCAGGTGTTTGAAAACCAGAGCAACGTGAGGCTCTTGCCCCTCGGCCGGATGAGGAGCAGGAAGACAAGAACCCCAACTTCCATCCACAGAAGAAGAAGGCGACATAGCAGCTGTCGCGATAAAGAAGGCGTTGTGCCCTACGTCGTGTTAAGTTCAGAGCATAGCGACGCCACCTTTGTCGCATTATCAGGTACGCCTTCTCTTCAATCTTCCTTTCCAACGTAGTCAGCCGTCCCTCTCTACACATCAAAAGGCGACTGCTTGGTGGCGATCACGGTTAGTTCCTAATCCCTTACATATTCACAATCTTTCAAAAGGGGAGCATAATCCCGTGATTACACCTTTTGGCGATCACGGTGGGGCCTCTAGTGCCCATCACGCTTGCTCTTTCTTTCCCTGCCGTTCTTATTCTCTAATGGGTGTGATGTGTTCTTAGTTTCCCTCCTTTAAGTTCTTTTTCTTTGAGTTTCTTGGTGCTGTGCGGTTCTGGGTGAGAAGGCGACAACAACAACGTCGTTATAAGAATAGCGAAACACTGCATGTCGTGATCAGGTCAGTACACAGCGTCGTTCTTGTCTGTTTTGTGTTCTGGGTGCCGTGAGGAAGGCGACGTCTACTTCGTCACGATAATGAAGGCGACAGCCTAAGCGTTGCTATAAGGTACATCCTCTGCCCGTACTCTTACTGAAATTGTTTAAAATTGTTGTGTTTGCGAAGAACGCGACGCTGCTGTCGTCGTGATAAAGGAGGCGATGGCGAACCTGTCGCGATCAGGTCAGTACCCTAGTTTCTGATTTTTCTTGCAATTTTGGGTTCATTGATACAAACTCCATCCATACTCCATCATACCATGCTTATTCCATGATCTGGAGAGCCTGTTAGTCTTGTGTGCTATAGGATTGTTTGGTTTTCGTGCATAATTAGGACCTAACTGCTCTATGTCCACTGCGAGAAGGAATGCGACGGTGGGACTGTCGCGATCTTGGTCGCGACATATCGCTTGTCGCCTTCTGCCTCTGAGAGCATTTAACCCTAATTTCTATTTTGTTGGTATTAGGCGAGAATGTTGCATGCACTCCGGTGCACATAGGATCTGCATTCATATTTCCACATTCGTAGTATAGGTTTCCTCCTCAGCGACGCCCGCTCTCTCGGCCACATATTCCTTGTGTCCGACTAGAGCACTCGCTTGAGGGCCTCCGTAAGTCCCCGCTGACCGTGGATTCCCACACGGCCGCCGGGCTGGTTGTACCTGTCGCCACCTAGGATCGAGTCTAAATCATTTTGGCAAGGTTGAGAGAATCCTAGTGACACTCGAGGTTGGAAGCTCTCTCCCATTTAGGAAACCCTTCCTTATTTGGAGAGAACCCGCTAAAAGTCAATTCACTAAAAGGCAAACTAGAACCAATTAAAAGAAATCATCATCATTGCCAACTGCTTGCTTTGGGTGAAACGTTTTCTCTTTTCTTTTGTTTGCATAGGATTGTTTGCTTAGGAAACTAAGAGTCTGTCTAGGTTAGGTCATCTCTCTCAACTCTGGAAATGCTTTCCCCATCTCTGAGTGCTCACATGTCAAATATGGAGTCATATCTGAACCCGGTCTATGATGAGAATCAGGACCCTACCCTCTACACCTCCCAAGACTACGAGGACTCCCTTCCTCACGATCTCTTTGGGGAGTCGACCTGGCCTTGGGTCGCTACTGTTCATGCCTCTGAGGGTCACCATCACAACGATGGCGGCCCGTCTCAGAATACCCATCCTCCTCAGTCGGATGATCAAGCCACTCAGCTCTTGCGCTTAATTCCCCAGCTTGATCAGTCCCAGATCCAAACCCTCATGACGGCCCTCAAAGGAAAGGCCGCTTCCTCACCCTCACCTAGAGCGGGCGCGTCACGCTCCGCGACAACTACCTCCGGCCCCCATGTTATCATGGGACAAGCCGACAACACCTCATTCGGCTGCGGACCATCCGATTCACGCCATTTGAGTTGAGCACTACCTTCCCCGTGAGTCGAGGCCCCGGTCTCCACCATATCAGCCATGTTACTCCCCTCATCATCTTGAGCCACGCGCCACACCCACCTCTCATGCCTCTTCCATGTACGCTCAGCCATCCGCCGCACCGGACATGATGTCCGAGTGGGCGTCCATCAAGAAGGAGCTCCAAGAGCTCCGAAAGCAAGTCGACCCTAGCTAGCACCACGATGTGCACATGCCAAATTTCAATGGCCTATCGGTCCCCTCTCCATCCGAGCTGCCAAAGTACTGCAAATACAACGGCTCAGGGAATCCTTATATTCATATCAAAGACTTCATTTATTAGTCTACCTCCTACCAGCATGATCGCCGCCTCATGGCCTATCTCTTCCGCCGGTCGCTGGACGGGCATGCTTTAGATTGGTTCTACTCCCTGCTACCTGAGGACGCAGAGGACTTCGCTATCGTGAAGGCCAAGTTCCTCGAACAATTCCAAGACAGGGTTGGGCCAGAATACTCTCTTACGGATCTCATGGCCGAGACCACATACGTCGATAGGTGGAGGCAGATGGCCACTCGGGTTACGGGGTACCTTCCAGAGGGAGAGAAGGTGAAAATCATCATTGCCAACACCACACCTGCCTATAGAAACATTCTGGCAATGAACGACATCACCACTATGCATCAACTCTACAGCCGAACCCGGTTCATCCAGACCTAGCTCAAAGACTCTCCCATCCACTCTATGTTTGAACCCTAAAAATCCCGGTTCCAAAGAAAGCCTCAGGGGCCAGTCACTGAGGGAGTACAAGTGAACGAGCAAGTGAGCGCGTTCAACCCTGCCGGCCAGAGCCAAAACCGCCACCCTTACAATGCCCAGGGTCAAAACCCTACACATCCGCTACAGGGGCAACAGCAGCGCCAATACAACCAGGTGCCACCTCCCGATGGCTCTCAGCAAAGGCGCCCCATGGGTCCTAGAAGAACTCTCTACCCGCCATTGCCGGAGACACTCTCCGACATATTCTTAGCCTTGCTCTCCACAGATGACATTAGGCTCCCTCCTGAGAGACCCTTCAACCCTAGTGTGGATCAAACCCGGTACTGCGTCTTCCACTGGCAGCCTGGTCACACCATCGACCAGTGCTTTACATTCAAGGATCTGGTGTATGACTTGCATGAGCAGCACAAGATAGATTGGACAGCCCTCTGGCAAGTGATCGGAGATATCAAGGAAAGGCAGAGGCAACAATAGCAGTAGTGGCAGCAGCGCCAACCACCCCCTCAACAACAACAGCAGCAGCAACACCAACATCCATTGTAGGACCTTGGGATCATCCACAACCCCCTACCAGACCATCCGCCAGCTCCAAACCCACCACCACAACAACCTGCCCAGGTAAACCCCATCGTCCACCACCCTCCTCCTCAGACGAACTGGACGTACGATGAGGAACTAGACGTTCAGCAGATGATGGCCATTAACCAATATTCCCTTCAGTCCCAAGCAATACAACCAGCCAGCATGGCTCCCCAGTCAGTCCCTCCTGTAGTTTCTATGGCCAACGCCGTCATACTGCCCGTCGGTTCAGGACCCGCGCCAGTCGCCAGTCCACCCATCATCTTACCCTTCGCTCCACCTGTCTCCGTACCTCTACCCCCTATCATATCTACTCCCTCACCCATCATCCTACCCCCACCTGGGCCAGACCAACCCTCCGCCGCTACACTATCCTCCGCCAGACAACCACCCACCCATCCAACCACCTTGCGGAGCGGGCGAGTCTTTCGCCGCCCGTACCCACCTATCTCCACCACCTCCACCAGCCAGAACAATCCCCAACAGGTCCTGCAACCGCCTCAGCAACAGCAAGCTCAGCAGCAAACACAAGATGAGGGGTTGATTGAGCCATTGCCAGGAACCCACTATGACATCCTCAAGCACCTGGATCACGTACCAGCCAAGATCTCCATTTTGGAGTTGATAAAGAAATCCAGGGAGCACCAGGAAGCCTTGAGGAATTTCCTGCAGAAGGTGGTAGTAAACGAGGACATGCTAGCTGACAAACTGCCAAGTGCCCTAGCCATGGTAACTCGCGGGCCGGCAATCACCTTTGCCGAAAGTGAATTAGCACCCCCAGAAGCTAGGAGGCTCCCACTCTGCGTAACCCTAGTCATCAATCATGTGGTAGTAGGAGCAGCACTGGTCGACATGGGGGCATCCATAAACGTCTGCCCGCTGAGTACCTTGAGAGCCTGCGACCTATCAGAAGGGATGCTAAGGCCGACACCCACCACCATCATCGCGTATGACAACTCTAGAAGGTCCTGCCATGGCATGGTGATTGTGCAAGCCGAACTGGGACCCCTCGCTGTCACGGTGGATTTCTACATCCTCAATATCGATCCCATGTTCAAAGCTATCCTAGGGCGTCCGTGGTTGGAAGCGCTCAGGGCTGTACCGTCCACTGCACACCAATGTCTGAAGTTCCCCTTTCAAGGACGAATCATCAAAGTCAAGAGCATAGCCACTACCCACTCAGTAGATGCCCTCCACGATACCCACCTACCAGCCGTGTGGCCAGCCAACAAACCCATAGTCTCAGTGCTAGATATCAACTACCCATGGAGCTACACGTTCCAGTCCAAGCGAGAGACCAATCTTGCATGAGTCAATGCAGTCAAGAGAAAAGAGCCACTGAGCACCAAGGGGTGGCAAATCATGATGAATCTGGGGTACGAAGAAGGCAAGGGTCTAGAGGCAGAGCTACAGGGCATAGTCAAACCCATCCCTGACATTGTCATGAAAAGTCGATGGGGCTTGGGGTACAGGGAGAAATCCAAACCATGGTCATCCAGCACATCCACTTTTAAGGCCGACCATGAACCACTCACCTGGACACTCTGGTGTCACTTCATTAGGGGGCCTACCCAACTTGGATATAATACCGTGATAGTCGAGGCAGAACTATCACAGTACGAAGTGTATGGCCGAAACTTCTCTCGACACATGGCCCCATTGCTGACCTATAGAGCCCTAGAGGCCCCTCGCCCAAACAAGAGGAGAAAGATAGGGGACCCAGAGGCTGAATGGTACAGATGGTTTGACATAGAGGACATCACCATTGCCTTCAGCCGACTGTTCTGGGAAGAAGAAAGGACATGGCCACCAGCTGCGGAAGAGCTGCTAGATCCACCCACTGCCATCACATCTAAAAGGCGGCTCATGAACGATGCCTCAGACATAGGAGAGCTGGACATCCCCTATGAAGAGGGGAAAACCATAGATGAACTCTGGAGGGGCACCTGCTTAGCCATCCACCCGTCCCTTCTGGATTCCCTCCTGCCTAGTCTGGTCCCGTCCTCTCCTCCCTTGCTTATTCAGCTGACCCCTCAACTCCTGACGGCGGCACACAACCTCCTCACACCTGACCTCCCACCCACAATCCTCACTGCCCTGCAATCCAATCCAGGTGACCACGAGGTCACCCTCTCCTGTTGCATGCTCTCCACCAATCTCCAAAAAAAAATGTCCATTTTCAAATGCACGTTGAGGTCGAAGAGCCGGCATTCCTCCTTCACTCTCCTGATCAGGGGCACCCCTCGACTGGGGCTTCCCCTCCTACTCCTTCACTAGGAGCCATTCTCTTCGGGGACACCATGTCCTCCTCCAGTCCTGTAGAGTCATCTAGTCTAGGAGAGTCTAGGGTAGGTGAGTCTAGCATTAGGTTAGATAGGCCTAGGGTAGAGAGTCAGGGCAGCCCGGTATCCACCAAATCCAAGCAGCGCCCTGGGAAGCAGCGGGGAAAGGCTATTCCCTGGAGATATCTTCAAGAGCTAGCTCGGCGGTGTCAAGCGCTGCTGTTGATAGAGGAATTCACGAAAGAAGCGCTGGTATTTGAAGAAGATTTTGAGCAGGATGGGGTGTTCATAGACGACGGATTTGGCATCTACGAGATAATGAATGATGAGGACCCAGTCGACGAAGAGGATAGCAAAGTAGATGACGCTGCCAAAAAATATGCCAGTAGAGTAAGAAGATTTTATGAGCCCACAACAGCAATGGATGAACCTACTAAGGAAGCCAACCTCAGAACAGAAGAAGATCCCAGGATTGTAATCATCTCAGCGAACCTCCCTCCTGATGAAGAAGAGGAACTGGTGCAAATCCTGAGGGAGTACAAGGACACGTTCGCCTGGTCTTACGTGGACATGCCCAGTCTAGACCCCTCACTAGTGGAGCACCGACTGGTACTGAAAGAAGGGGCAAAGGCAATCAAGCAGAAACTCAGAAGGTTCCACCCACTCGTGGCCCTGAAGATGAAGGACGAAGTAGATAAACTCCATAAGGCTAGATTCATCAGGGTAGTGCTTTATCCGAACTGGGTGGCCAATATAGTCCCTGTCATGTAGAAAGACGGAAAAGTCAGAATCTGCATCGACTTCAGGGATTTGAATAAGGCATGTCCGAAGGACGACTTCCCTCTTCCTCATATTGATGTGCTGATTGATAATACTGCTAGGTATGAGACTCTCTCATTCATGGATGGATATTCAGGTTATAACCAAATCTGTCTATCTCCTGAAGATCAAGAGAAAACATCCTTCACCACGCCCTGGGGAACGTATTTCTATGTACTCATGCCATTCGGGCTGAAGAATGCTGGGGCTACTTATCAAAGGGCGATGATGGCCATCTTCCACTACATGATACACATTTATGTAGAAGTATACGTGGATGACATCTTGGTGAAGTCGAGAACCAGGAGAGAACACCCCGAAATTCTAGCCAAGGTGTTGCAGAGGTCGAGAGAATATCAGCTGAGAATGAATCCGAAGAAATGCGTGTTCGGGGTATCATCAGGAAAGCTGCTAGGTTTCATAGTTAGCAAGCGGGGCATCGAGATCGATCCGAACAAGGCTAAGGCTATAGCAGAAATGCCTCCTCCAAAGAACATCTCGCAATTAAGAGGGCTAATAGGGCATTTGTAGTTTATCAGAAGATTCATCTCCCAGCATTCGCAAAGATGCCGCCCGTTCTATGATCTCTTGAAAGGAGGGGCAAAATTCGAATGGAATGACAAGTGCCAAGTAGCCTTCGATGAGCTGAAAAGTTATCTCATGAATCCCCCAGTCTTGCAGCCTCCTGTACCCGGAAAACCGCTAATCCTATACCTCTCAGTCATTGAGGACTCCCTAGGAGCTGTCCTTGCACAACACGATGAATCTGGGAAAGAAAGGGCAGCATACTACCTCTCTAGGCTCTTCAACACCACCGAATCCAAGTACACCACCGCGGACAAAACTTGTGCCGCACTCGTGTGGGTAGTCCAAAAGCTCAAGCACTATTTCCTTGCCCACGAGGTCAAGCTGATCTCGAGGATGGATCCACTCAGATATCTTCTAGAAAAGCCCGTCCTCTCTGATCGGCTGGCACGCTGGCAGAGTTTCCTCTCTCAGTTTGACATCTCCTTTGTGGTCCAAAAGGCCGTCAAGGGTTATGCCATTGCTGAGCATCTAGCCCATCTTCCACTCCCTCACAGCGACTCCCTCCGAGAGGAATTCCCCGATGAGGAACTCTCAGTTATCCTCAAAGACCCCTTGTGGTCCCTTCATTTCGATGGCGCACTCAATTCTCAGGGACGGGGCATTGGAGCCGTGCTGCTTACCCCGGAAGGCATTACCATCCCCTTTGCATATCAACTCACCTTCCCCGCTACTAACAACATGTCTGAGTATGAAGCTCTCCTTGCTGGCCTCAAACATGCTCACTTGCTGGGGGCATCACACCTCAGAATCATAGGAGACTCTCAGCTTGTTTTGCGGCAGGTGCTCTCAACTTACCGCACTCGTGACCCAAAGCTCAAGCCATACCAAGACCTGGTCACGCTATTGGCAAGACAGTTCCGCAAGCTCATTTATATCCATACTCCTCGCTCCCAGAAAATCCTGGCTGACGCTCTGGCGTCGCTAGCCTCATTCATATCCTTTCCTCTGAGTCACCGGACTGAGACAATCGTCGTCCAACATCTCGATGTTCCATCTACCCAAGACCCTTGGTTTAGCAACCTTAGGGCAACCTTAGAAGAAAGGGCTAGGAAGAGAGGAGCGCAACAAGTCATGATAACTGAGCTTGAAGAGATCCTGAATGAAGAAGAACTGCCAATGAACAATATTGCAGGGATGGAACATATCCTGAAGGGGCAAGTACGGAAGACCGCAGGGCCATTAGGAGAGCCGCCTTGAGGTACACGGTTGTCGGAGAAGTTCTATACAGGAGAGCTCTTAATGGAGTCCTTTTATGGTGCCTTACCGATGACGAGGCTTGGAAAGTGGTGGAAGGGGCCCATGCTAGTGAATGCGGAGGGCACGTCAACAGTCAGATGCCCACAAAGAAGATCATTAGGCAGGGCTATTACTGGCCAACCCTAGAGGAAGACTGTACCATCTACGTCCGTAGGTGTGTCAAGTGTCAACTCCATGCAGATAAAATCCATGCCCCTTCCTCCTCACTACATCCGCTCTCCACACCTTGGCCATTCTCCATGTGGGCTTTCGACATTGTTGGCCCTCTTGGTGACTCTAATGCTCAAACCAAACAGAAATCATTTATCCTAACAGCGACTGAGTATTACACCAAGTGGACAGAAGCCGAAGCTTTCACAGAAATCAAAACATCTACGGTGTGCCGCTTCATCATAAGGACTATCATCTCGCGGTTCGGAGTGTCAAGCAGCATCGTCACGGATAATGGGCCACAATTCATCTCGCAAGAGCTCCAGGACCTCTGTAAGAAATACAACATCACGCTGCACCATTCATCGCCGTACTACCCGCAGGGCAATGGCCAAGCTGAAGCAGCTAACAAAACCCTTCTTAAAATCTTAAAGAAGACCTGTGAGTCGCATAAATTCGCCGACTGGCCAGAAAAGCTAATAGAGGCTCTATGGGCCTACCGTACCTCCATCCGCACTCCCACGGAGCAAACCCCGTACGCTCTCACTTACGGGATGGAGGCGGTAGTTCCATACGAGATCCTAATCCCTTCACTAAGAGTCCAATTAGACAAGGAACTTAATCTTGATGAATGTCGAGAGGCATTGTTAGTCCAAATGGAACTCTTAGATGAAAGGCGGCTTATGGCAGCCGACCATGTGCTTTCATATCAAAGGCGAATCTCAAGGTCTTTTGAAAAGAAGGTAATTGAGCATAAATTCCAAGAGGGTGATATGGTTTTGAAGCACATTTTTATCAAGCCCGGAGGTCCTAGGTCCAAACTACAGCCTAACTGGGAGGGTCCGTACGTTGTGAGGGAAGTCTACCCTGGAAATGCTTATCACTTAATCAATGCTGAGGGCGTCGAATTGTCGCATCCATGGAACGGGTTATACCTCAAACGTTTCTATCCTTAGGCCTATAGGTGTGAGGCCACAACACCTAGATCGGGGATTAACCCTATGTTGAGAGTCTAAAATCCCTCCCTAATCGTCGCGGATCGCTCTAAGTTAGGATTAACACACACACACGGCAAGCCCGGGTGACTACACTTGGTAGATGCTGCAGCTGTGAGGGTCCTACTCTGGCGATGCGTCGGTCATTCTCTCCTAATCGGTCAAAGTGTAGGGGCAAAGGGGTTGTAAGGGTAAGGTCGTCAACCTAAAGCATACCCCGACGAGAGGAAGCCTCAAACAGGGACGGTCAAATAACAAAGGGCAAAGAAGTAAAGAAGAAAAGAAAGAAAAATTCATAGTACAACAGGGGCATGGCAAAGAGTGGCAAAGTCGCCGCGGGATGCTCATGAGCCCGGTCGTACGCATGCCCCAAATAGTGCAAGTCCATAAGCAAAAGACCATAAAGTCCCTCCACAACAGGCCTAATCTCCGGAGGGTATGCTGTAGGAAGTAGCCGAACCCAACATCTCTAAACCCACACAAGACTTTCCTTAAAAAATCTTCCATTTCTCCCTATAAGGCCGAGTCATCTCTTGGGTACGGCTTAGCTAGTCGCAGCATCAACTAAGGGTAGTTTCCCGAGGCATTGTCACCTCTCAACGCACATCCTAGCCTAGTGAGGTTTGTGGCGAAGATCGGAGTTGATCAAGACTCTAAACCAGTGGCTCAAACCAGTCTAAGTGTTGTGCCCCGAAGGTGCGAGTACCTTCCGTCTCGCGTGTCTTATTTTAGGAAGGGCTAACGTCGGCTTTAGGTGCTCACCAAAACTCCAAAAAAAATCAAATATTTTTAAACTCCAAAAAAATCAAATATTTTCAAAACTCCTAAAAATCAAATATTAAAAAAAAACTCCAAAAATCAAATATTTTTAATACTAAAAAAAAATCAAATATTTCCAAAACTCCAAAAAAATCAAATATTTCAAAACATCAAACAATTTAAAACTCCAAAAACAATGTTTTCAAAATTCCAAGACGTTTGCATTCATTTGTTTATTTGCATCTTTTGCCTATTTTAATAAGGCCTAGCCCCTTGACTAACTATCAAGGTCGGTCGCTCGTTACATTTTAAAGCAAGGGGCTAAGCCTAAGAACAGATCTAACTTGTTTTGTGATTGTCTAAGTGTGCAGGGTGCAGGAGAAGAAAGCGGTACTCGCATCTCACCCGTCATTCTCACTCGTCACTCTCACTCAGTCGCAAAACATAAATTCATTCCATTCCATATAATACATATATAAAAAGGGCAAAACAAAAGTACAAGCCCTCAACCGCTCTCCCCCGTACCCTCAGGCGGGTGGGGAGACGGAGGGGCCATCGCCCTCGGCCCTGTCTCACTCCTCTCTGGCGCTCTCTCATGCCGCCGTGCCTCCTCCTCATTCCTCCGCCGTCCGGAGGAACCCGTCAAATAATGTCCAGCGGACCCGATCGAGATGCCGCTCCTGCTAGCCGCCGAGCGGCTGCGTCCGACTAGGGCGGGGCCCTCTCCAGGCCCTTCATCTTGGACCGCAGCAGCTCACAGCGGTGCCTCTCCTCCCCTAGCTGCGTGCGGAGGTCCCCGGCCTCGGCGCGCAGTCGCGTCGCCTCCTCTGCCTCCTGGCGCCACCGCGTCGCCTCCTCCGCCGCCTCGCGCCACCGCGACACCTCCGCTGCCTCTGGGCGTAGGCGTAGCTCCGCCATCTCCGCCTCAAGCGTGGTCATCCGCACCAGGGCTTTCCTCAGCTCTAGCTCCTGCAATATCAAACATCTTGTCAGAGATTCCAAAAGAGGTAAAAGTCAAGAGGCATCTAGTTAGTAACTCACCCGCTCCTGCAGCTGAGCAAGAGCATCTTCTGCGCGGGTCACCGCCGACGCCAGCTGGCCCTCCAACACGGAGCGGCCGGGGTCCTCTCGGGAGGAGGAGGCACCTCCCACCATCTGCTGTGCCCGGTCCAACTCGGCCCGCTGCAAAAGAAAGCAAGAAAGGTCAGTCAATCAAAACTAGAAATAGAAGGGTAGGGTGCAAAGTACTCACCAGCTGGTCCACCACCGCCTGGAGGTCATCTCGCTGCTGGATGGTGGAGTGGAGGATGCCCTCGAGCGAGGCAATCCGTCCCTCAGGGTCAAGCTGCAAGCACAAAGCCAAGTCAGTCATACAATTAATTGAAAATTTAAAAGAGACTGAAAGCAGTAAAACTCACCGGTCATCGGGTCCCCTTATACACCTGGGCCCCGTACCTCTGGGTGTAGGCCCGGAAGTAGTCCTCGTCGCTCGTGGCCTCAGAGACCACCTCCTTGCCCCGCTGCTCCCAATCATCCAACTGCTCCCAGACCCGTACCGTCCAGTCCGTGACCTGCTGAATCCCGCGGAAGCTCCGGCCAGGCCTCTCCCACGGCCTCTGTCGGGTCGGGAACTCTACCACTGCCTGATGGAGCCCCAGTGTATGCACCACCAGCCGGTGGTGGAGCGGGACCACCGTGTTGAAGCAATGAAGCCAAATGTCCCTACCGAAGTAGGGACGGCCCCGCTCCACCCACGGCTGGGCGGCGTCGTTCTCCCCGACATAGGGAGTCCACTGTACCTGCACACCACAAACAAAAGCATGTTAGTCAATTGACGAATAAGAAAATCAAGGGAAAGGGCTAAGGCTAGAAGTACTCACATGGCCGAATGGGATAGTGTCCAAAGAATCATGGATCAGCGTCACCTGTCGCCGCAGGGATCGCTCGTCGCGGCAAAATCGCCAGTGTTGTAGGAGAGGCACAGCGCCGCGTCGCCTCGCCACTCCGCGACCCAGGGAAGGGAGGTGGTAGTATGCCCACACCTGCAAGAGCAACATAGTCAGCACCTCAGTTAATAAAAATAAGTAGGAAAAGCAGCAAAGGGTAAGGGTAGTAATATACCTGTAGAAGTGGGAAGAACCCGGCGACACCTATCTCCCTGCTGGAGGTGCCCAGGCTGTCGAAGAGGTGGGCCAAGAGGGCCGCACCCCACATGTAGCTGCCCACGCTAGACAGGTCCTCCAGCAGGGGCAGGCATCGGCAGCTAACTGGGTCCCCTCTGGTCCCCAAGATCACTTTCCCGATCACGAGGATTAGGAACCACCTCAAATCTCTATCCGCTGCATCTCCCTCCTCCTCCGCCAGCACTGCTCTGGCGTCCTCTGTCAGCCGGGCCATGTAATCTTCCTGGCCCTCTCCGGTCCGGTGGCGCGCATCCGCTACCCCTAAGCTCGCATGTAGTGCTGTCCGCCGCACCAGTGAAGATCTCTCCCCCCTCACCTCAAGCCCGAGCCACCTCTCTACCTGCTCCTGGTAGCTCGTGCAGGTGACCCCGGTCACCGCCTGGTCGTCTACACGTAGGCTGGTGATGCATACCACGTCCTCTAACGTGGGGACCATGTGTCCCCACAGAAAGAGAAAAGCGTGGCACTCCGGGTCCCACCTCTCCTTCAATGCCTGGATGAGCGCCACGTCCGGTGCCAACTCCTCCAACCGTAGGAAGGGTCCGAACCCCATCCCCTCCAATCTGGACCTCTGAAAGTCTGGCAAGCCATCGTAGATCGCCCGGACGACGGCCCATCCTAGCTGGGACCTCAGCTCACTCTGCAAGAGAAACATCAAAAGGATCAAAAGTCAGCGAGAAAAACCAACAAACCACTCTCTGTCCTGATAAGGCGACAAGGGGTCTGTCGCCTTCTGAAGGCGACAGGAGCCCTGTCGCATTCTGATTCAGGTCGCGACGGGCAACCCGTCGCCTTCTAAAAGGCGACAGGGGGGCCGTCGCCTTCCCACTGGTAAGGAGACAGGCCCCCTATCGCATTACCAGGGCCGCCCGAGAAAGAGCTTTACCCGTTTCCCGGCCGATCCCCTTTGGGCAAAACGCCCTACAACTGAGTGCTCCGCACTCCCCACTCCACGCATACATGGGTTTAGGCTCGAGGACATACCTTCTTGGGCCCAACGGGCTCGTCTTCATCCCCCACCTCCGGCACAATCTCCTCCTCCATCAGCGTGACCGGAGGGAACTCCTGGGCCGCCGTAGATGGCCCCTCGTCTGGTTGACGTCGCCGGATTGTTTTCTTGCGACGCCGACCGCCGCCATCGCCGCCTTGCCCCTCACCATGTTCTCCCTCCATCGCTGGGTTTAAAGAGGGAAAGAAGAGAGAGAAAGAGAGGTTGAGAGGGGTTGCCGCCGAAGGAGGTAACCTCCGGCGATCGCCGGAGAGGAGGGCCGGCTGGAGAAGAGGAAAACCGGAAAGAGGGAGAGGAAGAATCGCCCGGTCCCCGGAGATGAGAAAGGGAGGGAAAGGAAGAAAGGGGAGGAAAGAGGAAGGGGCGCTCGGCCCAAATTCAAATTGCTTCGGGACCTGTGAACGCGACAACACCTTTGTCGCCTTTTGCTCAGGTCACGACAATGCCCATGTCGCCTTCACTTTATTGGTAGCGACCGTTGACCAGTCGCCTTCAGGGTGGCGACATGCCCTACGTCGCCTTCTCAACCCAATGCACAAAAGCCCCTAAACATCAATTCTCATTACAACAATTCAATGCTTACATCAAATAGAAGTCATGAAAAATAAAAAGAGCAACATGCTTCACCACTCCCGCTACACCAAGTCCCATAAAAGCTAAAAAAGTACAATCAACTCTCTCTCTCTGGTTCACGGTCCCCAAGCGGCCGAAGCTTCTCGTGTTCCCGGAGGTACGCCTGGTACGTCTCCCGGTCCTCATCAAGTCTCGGTGGAAGTGCATGAGTAGTGCACGCCCTCCACAAGGCCAATGCGCTCCGCACGGCCTGTTCGTCCTCCGAGTTCCCCAAGCGCCGCTTCTTCACGGGAGGCAAGTGTGATGGCGAGAGCACTCTAGTCCTCAGTTTCCCGATCTGTAGATAGCACCGCTCTGGGTTGTAGAGCACGGTCGCCATGTTCCCTATAAGTTGCAAATCCAATCCGCGTCCAAGTGGTAGCCGGATCTCCGCTCCACGAAGTGCCTCTATGCCCAGTGCGAAGTGCTCCACCGGTAGGGTACTGAAGTAGAGGCGCCATGCACTCCTCGTCTTCTTGTCCTCCGTCCTGCACAAAACCTTGTCCGAGAATTTGGCCGCCCCGCCGATAAAGCACAAAGGATGGCACCCAAAAATCTGGTTGTCGGTAGTGGGGTTGTCTACAGGCTTAAATTTTATCCTCACACCCAACCAACACTCTAGAAGGATCATGGAGCCATAAAGGAAACCCCCCGTGAAGGCTGAAGTAAGACCCGAGTATAGGAAAGCCAAGATGGCATGTGAGAGTGAGAGTCTGCACCATACCCCACTTATACCACTAAGACTCGCGTGGTCTATGAGGTGATCCCCGGACGGGAAGAGGACCACCCCACACAAGCATATGGCCACGGCCTTTGCTATCTCCCGGTGGTTCGTATTCTTGTTCTTACATTGGGAGATGACCCACTTAGACAACGGAACTAAATGGATGAATTGTGGGCTAATCATGGTGTGTACATCCCCCGGATTGGTCATGAACTCACCAAGGACAAGTTTTGGGTTAATGGGCTCAACAGTGTAGCTTATACTTTGCTCATCCCCCGGCTTGGTCTTAGGAAGAGCTAAGAAGGCTTCGACCTCTTCTAAAAGAACGGTCGCCTCAAATTTGGGGAAGATAAAAGTATGGGTTTGGGGATGCCATAGTTCGATGAGGGCCGTGATACTATGCCAATCAAAAGAAATTTTATGGTAATTGTGGGCCGCTATCAAAACCCCACCTAAACCCCACTATCTCAAAAATTGGATAACAAACATGGGTAAGGCTTTGATCATGGGGATAATCCATGTAAGTTTAGAATAGCGGCGGGAGCCCGGGAAGAGCTAGAAGAGATAGGAAAAGGCAAAAAAAGAGAAGGGAAGAAGAAAAAGAACAAAATTAAAGAGCAAATTTGTAGCAAAAATTCACTGAAAATTGAAAACACCAAAAACTTACCTCTCTCACTTCCTTGCTCCTGCTCAAGTGGTTGGGGACATTCGTCAACCTCGCGAGAGCTTCATAGGTCGCCCGAACACGTTTCGGACCCTCATAAGATGCCTCCCCATCCATGGGAGCAATTGGAGCTCTCTTCATGGCCATGGGAGCTTGCAACACTTGAAGAAAAGAAGAGAGAAGGGAGAGCTACGAATTTGGCTTCTCATCCCCCTTATTTATAGAGACATAGCACTCCTATTCCTACTTGGAGAGGGTAGAAAAAACCCATTAGGAGTGGGACCTTGAGTGCAGAGCAATTAGAGTCCAAATGGGAGTCAAGTTCAAGTCTCATGTTGAAAGCTTTTGGGCTCGGGTTGAGCATCCTGGTAATGCGACATATCGACACGTCGCCTTCAGGGTGGCGACATGGTTGGCGTCGCCTTCTTAAGCCAAGGGTCGCGACATACCCTATGTCGCCTTCTGATTAGTTTACAATGTCATGCCTATTCCTCTGTGATTGCTCAAAATGTTTGCACATATGCTTTCATGTCCATTATTTCGGTGCGCTTCATTGTATCCTATCTATCTTTATTACTTTGATTATTGAAAACCCATAAAAATAAGAAAATGTAGGAAAACCATAAAAAAAATCAGAAAATCCAGAAAATGAAAAGAGACAATCCGTCAGGTAAGTCAGGTAAGTATCTCTAACCCTAATCCCTCCGCTTTATTATATGATATCTACACTATTATATCAGCTCAAGGACCGACTGGTTCCCAGTGTGTTCTAGGATCTGAGTTCCCCTTCATCAAAAACAAGGATGATCTAGGTGCACGCTGCTAATGGCTGGATAGGCCGTTGGGTGATATGACTAGGGGACGATGGATTCTATCCCACGTCGGGGATGCGAAGTGTCTTGACCCTTGCCTATATTGTCTAGCAATATTATCCTTCAATACTTGTTATTTTCTCCCTTTCTTTGCATTCGTTTTTTATGATTTCTTTTTCTTTAGCCCAGCATGCATCATGTAGGAATTTTGAGCTTCATGAATCACGATTCGTCAAAGCCAGTTTCCCAATGATGTCCCAACCCAGATCCTCATTTTCAGACAAGAATTCCACTCCGACTTTGAAAGTTTTCCTCGAGCTTGTGCTCGGTCCAGTTTGTGAGTATGGTTCCTATAAAGGATTCCTCTCATCCCCATTCATTACAACAATCGTTCCCTTATCCCCGATCCACTCATTAGTCGTGAACCGCTCAAAGGCCAGAGTCGAATCGACCCGTCAGGTAGCACCTATCCCCTAATGAACGAAACCTGCACGCTAAAGATAGCCAGGGTACCTCTTGAATCAGGAGGTTGATCATTTCTTTTCTTTTGATTTTTATTCGTCCCAAGTAGGAACCATCCTCGCATTCTGTTCCCAGCCATGTTTGAAGTTAGCCAGATAATTCTCACTGCTTATTCGTCCAGAATGGGTGTCTCTTTACCTTGATGCCCGCTTTTCAGCTCATTCCGCTTCACTCCGCTACATCGCCATTTCATGCCATCTTCGCTCCATCACCGCTCCACTCCCTTGCAAAGTAGGCATCAAGGAGGGGCAATCTGTAGACACCGATTTCTGACCCATAAGTCGAGCAAAAATCCCTTGTCATATCATTGACGCCCCACGTTGGCTCATCGTCGTCAAGCTGGCTTTCTCCGATCATGACATCATTCCATTAGTTCATCGCCCTGGAGGATCTTTCCTGGTCCAATCAATCCCTCATTATAGCTCTCTGAGTCTAGAGTCCGATGTTTCAAACCACACGTCAATCCAAAGGCTGCGCATGGAGATTGGACACATTTTTCATGGTCATATGCAGAAAAGTCACTGAAGGCGACAGGCCCTATGTCGCATTCTTGAAAATGACAGCCCCTATGTCGTGATAATAATACCATATTTTAAATCCATAAAAAATCACAAAACGACTTAAAGTCACCTTCCATATGAGGAAGGCGACGTATCGAGGCATCGTATTCAGGAAGGCGACAAGAAGCTTGTCGTGTTTAGGACTTTAAATAGGAAGTCTTTCCGAGGCCAACTTGGACACATGCCTATGGTGGATATTGCTTCATTTGAACGTCCAAATCCTCTCAAATTTGGAAGAGACCTTCCTAACATGTCCCTTTTCGAGTTCCAATTGCCCATACGTAGCCATACATAGCCATAGTCGGACTCCTTCCCATTATTCCGCTCAGACTCAAGTTAAGAATAATCACCCATAAGTACCTCATCTCTCCATATTTTGGTGCAAGGCCGGAGTCTATAGTTCGCTGAGCAAGAGAGCCTCATCTTCCACGAAGAGAGTTTTCCCTCCAGACGACTAGGAAGAGCCCTCCGAGGGTGTTTTTCCATCGGCTACACAACTTCTCATCCCTTCTTTGCATTATTTCTTTCAATTCATGCATGCATAGTTCTCTTTTCTTCATAGCTTAGCATTAAAACACTCACCACACACCCATACTTAACACCCACAGGGGTTAAAAACCCCAATCTCGTGAGTTCCCTCCATAGTAGTTCATGTTTACACATCTTTCATTGCATAGATCTTCTATGCACGAGTTCTAATGGGTGTTTTTCTTGTTTGATTAACTTTGGCAAGTGTTTGAAGACCAGAGCAATGTGAGGCTCTTGCCCCTCGGCCGGCTGAGGAGCAAGAAGACAAGAACCCAACTTCCATCCACAAAAGAAGAAGGCGACATAGCAGCTGTCACGATAAAGAAGGCGTCGTGCCCTACATCGCGTTAAGTTCAGAGCATAGAGACGCCACCTTCGTCGCATTATCAGGTACGCCTTCTCTTCAATCTTCCTTTCCAACGTAGTCAGCCGTCCCTCTCTACACATCAAAAGGCGACTACTTGGTGGCGATCACGGTCAGTTCCTAATCCCTTACATATTCACAATCTTTCAAAAGGGGAGCACAATCATGTGATTACAATAACATCCTTGTGAAATACTTCTGCTCACTCATATAGGTCACATTAATTCACATTTGCATCATTATTTTAACTACATTCAGACCATTATGTCTTGCTCTGCTTTGTGTTGAGTGGGTCTTTGTGATTACACTTGATTGCACAATACCAAAAACAGAATAACTTCTCTCATATGTCAATATCACTTTGTCTCCATTATTTTGATCATTCTTGAACCTTCATTTCCACAATTTCATTTCTTTATCTCCTACCATCTTTGTTTCTCTCTCTTGTCTATCTTTTGATGCTGTCAAAAAGGGGGAGAAAGTTCTTTATAGGGGAGAATGCAGGGATAGACGAGTCCTTGTAAGGCTTTTGGGAGATTGCGTGTGAAAAGACCAAGTTTGTGCATTTATTTTGTCATCATCAAAAAGGGGGAGAATGTTGTGTTGAGCGTGTATTGGAATTTCTTAAAGTTGATTTTTAATGATGATCATTGTACATCACTCATACTTTGATTTTAATGATGACATATTGGACAATTTGTACATATTGAATATATTATAATAATGCTCAAACAACATGTTCTTGACATTTAATATTTCACATTTTAATGTTATTGACATGTTTTGATGGTCTACACTTCATATTTTCAGGTTTACATAACTTTGTCAAAGTGGTGTTGACACAAGTCCATTGTGTGTCGACACATACATTACTCTCCAGAAAGCAGTAAAGAGAAGAGAAGCCAGTCATGTCGACACAGTCCAGTGTGTGTCGACACATCCCTTGCCTTCCAGAAAACAGTCAGAAGAAGGAAGCCAGTCGTGTCGACACAAGTCCAGTGTTTTAGACTTGTGTTGACACATCCAGTGCTATCCAGTAACAGTCAGATAAGAAGGAGCCAGTTGTGTCGACATAGTTCAGATGTGTGTCGACAAAGGTTATCTGCCAAGCAGTAAAATAGAATCCTGTGTCGACACACAACTTGGTTGTGTCGACACACAACGGATGATGATTCAATACGTGAATTTTTCTGGACACATGGCTGCTTAGGAATCAAGGGAATTGACCTAGATATTTGTACCCACGCACTTCAAGGGTCCACATGGACACATGGGACTATATATACCCATGATCCTCGTACTCCAAAAGTGAGGGGGCTGAGACTTTTCCAGAAGAAGAGAAGAAGAGCGGGAAAAAGCTCTTGCGTTCAGAAGGGGAGCAGAGGAGCGCCACCAAGGGGAAGAAGAGGAGGAGTTTCTGATTTAAGCATTGCTGATCAGAAGGAGATTCATCTGAGTCTGTAATTCATTTGAGTGTCAATTTCTCTATGTGTGATCTGTGTAAGTGTTCTACATAGATCGCTTAATTCTGTGTTGTTCTACCTTTTCTCTTGTACTAAGATAGATCGTGCTAGAGGATCTACTCTTTAATTGTGCATGTTCTAGCAGAACTTGGATCCTTCATGGTCCATAGGTTTTGAGTACTGTGTACTAAGGTTTGGAGCCGTAGAGCTCTGGGTTGGAGCCGTTGTGCTCTGGTGCTTGAGCCGTCGTGCTCAAGTTCTTGTGAATTGCTGAATTCACAAGCGGTCTGTGAAGTAGGTCATTGTGCCTATCTCCTGGGTTTTTTTGAGTCGTCGAACTCAAAGAGGTTGGAGTCGTCGTGCTCCAGGTTGTATGCACTAGTGTTAGTAGTTCCTCCGTCGTGGGGAGGTGGACGTAGGAGACATATGTTGTGTTCTTCGAACCACCTTAAAAATCTTCTGTGCATAGTGATTTGGGTGTAGTTTGCGGTCTATATTCACTATACTCACACACCACTCTTGGATCTGATCGAATTGTGTATATTACTCATTTCAATTCTGCTGCCGTACACACACATTCTTAGTTAAGTTGTTAAAGTCACCTATCGGATCCCAACAACGTGCAGTATAACGGCTTTGGGAGGTACAATTGATGATGGCCGAGGTAATTGGGCAACATGCTACATAGGAGTTTGTTGTTGTTGAGAATGGTTGATAGCCATCAACTGTTGGGCCAGTAACTTGTTGTCATACCTCTAGCTAGAGGTCAGGGAGGGGTGGTGCGTGATGGGATTCACTTGAGCAGGTGCAGGTGCCTATGGGTTGGGTGCAAGCTGGTGGTTTGGTAAAGGGTTGCTGACAATGCCAAGATCTTGAAGAGGTTGTTGTTGTGGTGGTGGCTGCTACTGTTGTTGCCCCTATGGTGGTTGTTGTTGTTGCTGCGGTTGCCTCTACCTTTGCGGCCTTCTCTTTTCTCTCACAATCATGATGATTTTGTGCATTTTGACTCAGTTTATTGTCTATTGTTCCTCCAGATCATATAAAAGTCCCAAAATTGAAAGCACTTGACTAGATCATGTCTGAGTTGGTGATGATACATGTAGTATCTTGATTGATCCACGATGACATTGCATACAGGCCTTTCCAGAGGAGGTTGAAGGGCATTGATGGACATTAGGGCTGTGAATATGTTGGGGAGAGTTTCATGCAGTGGTGGGTATTGAGATCGTTTGGGTCCCGACCACCTTGGAGCAAAGTTGTTAGGCAGTGGGACATTGTTGTAGGCTGGTTGATTGGGTTGTTGTGGCTAGTGTGGGGGTTCCTATGGTTGTTGTGGCTATTGTTGGTATTGGGGCTGTTGGTGATATCGTTGGTGGCCTTGGGCTTGAATAGATGGGTTTTTTGGTGGGTAGGTAGAGTTCATGGCCCCAACTTGCTCTTTGATTTGCACTCCCTCAGTGACATGCCCTTGGGTTTTCTCTTGGTATTTGGGCTTTTAGGGTTCAATGATTGAGTGGATGGGGGAGTCTTTGAGTTGGGTTTGGATGAAGCAAGCACTGCTATAGAGTTGATGCATGGAGGTGATGTCGTTCATAGCTAGTATGTTACTGTAGGCAGGGGTAGCATTGGCTATGATGAGCTTCACTTTCTCTTCTTCCAGGAGGTAGCCTTGCACGCGCGTGGCCATGGCTCACCATCTGTCAGTATACGTAGCAAAATCCTTATCCACCTTCATCTTTTTGGCCACCAAATTAGTGAATGAGTAATCCAGGCAGATAGGGTCTTGAAACTACCAAATGAACTTTTCTTTTACCACATCAAAATCCTCGACTTGATCTGACGACACATATGTCATGGAAGTTAGGAAGAGGCACATCATAGGACGGCTTTGGATTCACCTATCTGCATAGGTCATGTAGCTCTCTCTTGATGGATGCCCACTCAGACATCATGTCTAGAGCAGAGGAATGTAGAAGAGCTAGGGAACTAGAGTGCTCATAGTATCTATCATGAGGATAGTGACCCGACTCATGGAAATAATAAGAGTGATAGGGCGAAGAGTGGGTCGTGACTGGTGAGCAGAAGGGTGTCCAAGGTCTGGAGATGTGAAGTGGATAACCCTTGGACACACAAGGGTAAAATCTTGAGGGGCGGAGAGGCTCACGGCCTAACAGTGGGAACAAGGGGCGAGGTATTAGAAGGACTAGCCTGAGGAGAGATAATGACTTTGCCTTTGGCATCCACAAGGAGATTTGGGACATTAGGGGTTCATTTGGGTGCAAAGTCTTGCTAGCTGAGAACCTGATCGCTAGGGGAATGTGGGTGAGAGCTTTCACCCTCATGAACATGGGCCGAAGGAAGTTGCTCCTCTCCCGGCTGGGGGATGATGACCTGAGGTTGAGCCGACTCATCAAGAAGGCCAGTAAGATATCCTCACGGGGAAGGATGGGATAGTTCATGTCGTCATACCACTCCTGTAGATCATATAAAGCTTAACGTACGGCTCCATAAGAGGGAGCTTGGGAGACCTAGGACGTAGACTCTTGAAGCAACTAAACATACAACAAAACATTCTTAAATTCTAAGACTCCTAGAGAGTCCAAGCACTCCCATAAAACCAAAATAAAGGGAAAACATCTCACCCAAATCAAACAGCTTAACATGATGATGGTTTCTTTTACGAGTTTCACTTTGCCTTTTAACCAATTGATTAGTTAAAATGAACTCTCTTGGCAATAGGGCCCCTAATAGGTTGAGAGATCCCAAACTTTAGTGTGGTCTATGGCTGAACTCATTTCACACATGTATGACCTAACTATGTGTCTTAAGATACAACCAGCTTGTTGACCACAAGGAGTTCGGACTAAAGGAGACTTATGGAGGTCCCCCACAGATCCCCTTGTCGTCAATGGGGAATACACAGCTGAGAGGGAAACCTCAATGAGGTAAGATATTGAGACTAAGCATGTTAGGTATGCATGGCCCTATGCACACCTAAGTGCATGCACTTTCTGGCCTAAAAACTAACAAATCAATGTGAAAACAAATATAGATGCATAAAGAAAGCAGTAAACAAACATTGTACAACACTTACAGTCATTGTAACACCATAGAAATCATGCAAAAACCTCAGGATCCAATTATACCTAAACATAGGCACCCTCCTTGGCACCATGTTCATAGGGTGCGCCTTCTGATCGCGTTCCCAATGAGGGCTTAAAACAGCAAGAAATAAGCAGAAAAGACCAAAACACAAAACACAATGTTCTAGAACAGAAACAATGCAAAACTGATGTCTTATCTAAATGCATGGACCTTCCCTGAAGCTGTGATCATGTAGTAGGCCTCCTAACCACATTCTCAATCAGAGCACAAAACAATAGAGAAATAACTGGGAAAGGCCAGAAACCATAGAAATTCAGATAAGATAACTCAACCCACAAACATACCTAAATGTGGGCACACCACTGGGCGCCTTGTTCACGTAGTTTGCCTCCTGACCGCATTCATCCACAAAGCACAAAACAACTTAAAATAAATGAAAAATCAACCTAAAGATGATTCTAATCGTTGGCAACAACAGAGCAGGCTAAGCCAAGGAGCAAACAACACAATGGGCATAAAGTGTCCCACCGTGATAGCCAAAAGGTGTTATCACAAAAATTATCCTCAATATAAATGATGATGAAAATTATGAAAAGTATGAAAAAGTGATCGTGATCGCCACCAAAATAGTTGCCTAAAGATGTACAGATGAAAGAGAGACTAACTACTTTGGAAATATAAGAGAAACGAACCCAAAAGCTCACAGAGACAAAACACGGTTGAATGATGGGGCACCTCCTGAAGGCGGTTTACTTGTAAAGTGTGTTCTAAAGGCAGCCTCTGCACCAAGCGCGTCAACACTAAATGTAGGAGGATTTCTACTTCCGTCCTCCTCAGTCAGCCAAGGAAGGAGGACCCCGTGCATATGCTCCTTTAGGGTGTCTACAAAACAATGAAAAACCAAGGAAAAGCCCAATTAGAACCTCAATTATGTAGCATCTATTCTAATAACATGAAGAGCATGATAATTGGAGGGGAAAGTACCTGATGGTTTATGTTTTAAACCCCTAGGGGGGGTTAAAAACAGATGTGTGATTCATGCCATGCAGTGTGTTTGAAATAGGATAGGAAGAAATCAAAAGAAAAGAGGATTTAGAGTGTATGTTTGAAAAAGAAAGAAGAACTAGAGAGAGGAATAGGAGAAATCCCAATGCTTGGGCTACAACAAGTGATATCAAAGTCACGTCTCTCATGTTTCAAGGTCTTATGACCTAAGAGAAAAGATCTAAAGTCATGTAAACATAAGTGGTGAACTTCAATCTATGAACCATCTGTAGACACTCTGTTTTCAGTCTATGAGTTGAGCTATTTTTCTTGTTCATATTCGTTGATACCCCAAGTCGTCCATCACCTTGGTCGTCTTTCTTTGGCATTTTATTGAGCTCATCTACCTTAGAATCCATCCCAAATGCCATTCAAAAGGTGAGATTTACTTTAAATTTTAATTTCCTAGTCTAATCTTGAACACGGTTAGCACCCCCAGTGTGTTTTGTGACTTAAATCTTGAAGGCGGCCTATCAATGCACTATGTCTTGAAAGGTGGTCTCATTGGAGCTCGCGTTCTCAATGTGATCGCCTGATACCTCGTGTTCATGTTTTCCATGCGAAGTCCGAATGTAACTTCAATTCTCAGCCCTAATTGGACTCTTGAGTGTTTCTGGAACTTATCTTCATCCTCTCCCAGTTGGATCACAACCCCTAAGCCTCATCCTTATCATGTTGAGCCCCCAAAATGGATTTAAACTCCATTTTCTAATTATTCTCAAATTTATCTCTCTCATGAGATAATTTCATCTTCTCTTTATAAATACCACCTTAATCTCGACGAATAGAGGGGGATGCTTGAGAGGAGATTGCAACCACGTCCTAAGGAGGTCTCAGAACCATTGGGTCGCCTAGAAAGACTTAGAGAGGGGTTAAGTATGTAGTTTGAGCGTTTCTTAGTAGACATTAGGAGAAAGATAAATGAGCAGGAAAGAAAATGCAAGAGACAACAAGATTTATCTTGGTTCGGTGTTGATCCACTCAACACCTACGTCCAATCCTTAAGGGCAAACACCTTGAGATTCCACTACCCTACTGCAACCACAACCTACAATACACTGCTAGTAACAAACTTTCAGCGAGTACAACCACCACACTTGATCCACTCAAGTCAACTCCTTCTACCTAAAGAGGAAAAATAACATAACCCTAGATACATACCTCTGGCCGGTCCCTATCCCCTACTTTAAACACAACAAGTCTTCTCCTTCTACCCAAAGAGGGAACACAAAATGAAATAAATGCCCAGAGAGTGTCTATAGCTTATACGTATGAGGCACATTGACAAGCTCAATGAATGTATGTTCAACTACAATAATAAAGAGAAAGATGAATCTACGATGTAGTTGAACCTTCAATGCTTTAGTAACAAGAATGTTGCTGAGCTACACTTGTATCTTCTGTCGTCGCTTATTTTCACAAACCCTTAAAAGAGTGACTGGAGAGTTTGAGCATAAAGGAATGTTGAAACAATCTTAATTTATAGGCAGTATCTCTCTTGTGATATGCGAGTGTGTGTTCTCTATTCTTCCTTTTTCTCTGTATATATTCTTCTTGTAGACGAAGTCCCTTATTTAAAGTTTCCATGAGTGATAGATGTTGGATCTTCTTGTTATCTTAGAGTCACATGAAAATTAGACTCAAGGGTCGACACGTTAGAAACATCAGAGTATTTGTGCTATGCAGATAGATATCTCATGCACATTCACATCTTACACATTTTTTATTTTTGCAAAAACCTCGTACGAGCTGTCTCTTTTGGTTTTAATGATATGAGCTCGGCGCACTTCCAGAACCTATAGGCAAAAGTCTTGTTACCAAGTGCTATCTGAACAGATACATATCTCAAAAAAGCTTGTTAGCTTTAGATTTTTCAAATACTATTGTCTAGTGAGTATTTGACATGCGAGTGTATGCCATTTCAAAATTTTTAGGACATGAATGAACATTTAGATGTAGTCAGAGTTATTTTACGAAAATATTTTTTGTATGTGGCTCACAAAACGTGCTTGTAAAGAAAGTATTATTATTGTCAAAATAACTTATTTGCATGAAATAATTGATTATCTTGTGAAAGTAAATAATTAGTTATTCGAGGGGTTATAACATGAAATAATCAATTAAATTCATGATATGTAATTATTCATAAAAACATTTTGCTGGATCGAGATGGCACTAATGATGTCCTAGAGGGGGGTGAATAGGACTTGCGCTTTTAAAAAATTTATCTGAAAGTGGAAAACACTAAATAATGTTGTTAGTGTTTAGTGTAGTGTGTGAAACAAGTGTAAACTGGCAGAAACAATCACACAGATGCACAAGAAATTTTATCCTGGTTCGGCCCTTCCCACATGGAAGTCCTACGTCTAGTCCCCAAGAAAATCACTAGGGATTTCACTAACTACCAAGAATACTTGGCCTTCTCTCAACCCTGAGAGGTATTACAAGCCCACTTGCACCTAAGCAAGTCTTCCCTTAACCAAGGGGTACAAAGACTACCTTCAAAAAGATCTTCCCTTCACAAGAGGGACACTGTAGGACACAAACCTCCTGCGGGATACTAAAGACCGAAAGGTGAAAGACTAGTGTGCCTGCTAACAAAAATGAGCAAACACAAAGAATTCAGAAAGGATTACAAATAGGAGTTTCAGCTCTAACTCTTTTTGAATCTAACAGGGTGGACTGAAGAAAATATCTAGGATTACAAATGCCACCCTACAGAAAAAGATTTCTAAGAACTTGAGAGCTTGAAGTTTGCAAGCAGAGGGAGAAGCTCTCTTTATTTCAATTCAGTAGAAGACTTTTCGGAGACTCTTGCTTGTGGATGCAGATTGGAGTGTGTTGCTGTCTCTCTTGGTTTCTTCTTAGTTGTTGGTGTCTTGTTTCAAAACTTCAGCTTCTATATATGCTTCGGAAGAAGTTTCCGTTTGAAACTGTCCATTAGAGAACTAGCTATTTGAAGAGAGCCATTGATCCTTTGGATGTAGGTGTTGTTGAGACCTTTTTATTATTCAACAGCCCTTCAGCTTTTTGGCTTTCCAACGACTTCAGGCTATGTTTATAGCTTCACAGCTTGAAAGATAGTCTTCATTTATTAGTCTGTAAAACTCCATGCTGAAGACATGCTTCATAAATGTTCTGCAACAAAAGACAAGACAAAAGAAAAGATACCTCCATAATTTCTAAGGTAGGTGAGTCAGAAATATATGTAAAGTATAAGAACCTTGGATGGACAGATGTTCAGTGCAATAAAAGGCAGACAAATAGTTGCATCCAGAAAGTAAGGTAAGGTTCTGACAGTGGTAGGTGAGCCTCTAACAGACACCCCATGTGGCTAATTGCATTTACTGCAAGACAACTATCGAATAAAGAAAAACTAAACTTCTGACAAAAAGCATGAGACCAATTTGTATAAATATTTCAGATCTTTTCAAAGATAATTTTTGTGGCCATTTTGAATATAATATATCCTACCTAACAGAATATTTAAATGATGGTAATAAGAATAAGTATTATTCTGTAGGATATGCAAGTAATATATATTCTGTAAAAGATCTCATAGGGATAACAAACACATTGAATAACATACAATCAAGATTGCAAAGATTTTATGGCATGATAAATTCATACAGAGATTATCATCAAGTACAGAAGTTGTCAGGAAAGTTGGAGTCAGAGAGACATGAACTTCGACTCTACAGAAATTGATAATATACTTCGACTTTTTGGGAGTCGGAGTCAAAATATAAGAGATACAAAAAGAGCTTCGACTCTGCAAAAGCCATAGTGAGACTGCACAGAATTCCACTTTGGAAATTCGGAGTGATAAGCATCAACTGGTCATACTTCGACTTCTGGGGAGTCGTAGTGCAAACAATAACAAATTTCAACTATCAGGGAGTTGGAATACAATACAGAGACTTCAACTTCTCAAGAATCGGAGTGAGGACTTCAACTTCTCTAAAGTCGGAGTGAAAGTGTTCATTAATCGATAGCTTACTTCGACATTAAGAGAGTCGGAGTCTAGACTTCGACTTTCAAAGAGTCAGAGTACAGTTCAAAGATGGTTCAACACTTCGACTTTTCTAGAGTTGGAGTCCACAGTCGGAGTTAGTATGGTACAAAGTATACCTTGTGGACTTAAAGAGATAGTGTTGATATAGTATTATACAAGTCTTCTTTGTGATATATTCGAGTAGATTTGAGATGGCCCTCGTTACACCGGTACGGTCATACCGACCCACGTCGATATAGCGAGTGCTGCCACAGTGGGACATTTACCCAAACGATACAAACAGCTGAGATACACGCGAATATACAACAGAGTAGCGGAAGTAAAAAGACATCTGTCTTCATTCATTCATCATCCACATTAAACATACATGCAGTTTGCAATTAACAAAAGGGAACTAAGAGTTCACATAAATTAAATTGCTGAAATTAAATACAAATGTACACACTTATACATCATTCTCATGATACTTCTAGTACAATGTTCAAAATTACATACTGTGAAATACACAAACTCAAAGAACTCCAACAACTAGCTAATCTCCGCGCTCGGAGTCCGTCTCCACCGTCTCCTCAAGCGGTGTGTGTCACCAACTATACCTGTACGCCGAAGCAAGGAGTGAGTCCAAGGACTCAGCAAGCAACACTACTCATGATGTACACTTATAAGTCCTAATGGTTTCTACATGCACATTACAATTAGCAACACATAGCATGCTGGTCAGCTCAAGTTTTTCAACCTATCATGAAAGTTCTACAATTTTATACATAACTCATGCTTTCATATTTTTAGAATAAAATTCAACTATCACATGGTCTCTATTCAATTTACTCATGAACTTTAACCTTTTAAAGAATCAAACATAAGAGCTATCAACATGAACAATTTACATGCATGAAAGGTAACGCAACTAGCATGGGTTTTACACATTTTTAAACACATACATGAACCTTTTCAAATGCTTTAGATTGCTGATTTCATATAGTTTCATCGCTGAAAACCTATACATGAGAGCTACAATAACACATAAACATATCATATGAACAATCCATCATGCTATTTGCACACATATTCACTAGTTGTCCCTAACATGGACTCTAAACATTTTGCACACATAAACATAAGAATAACAACATGCATTTCTGAATTCACATGGTTTCAGATTTAGTCTCACATGGGTTCCAATAACACATTTACACATCTAGAATTTCACACTTTTCTTTACACTAGTTTCCTCTTTTCACATGGTTACACTTTACACATACACATTTACATTGTCACTTACACATTTACACATGTACACATACACTTTACACATTTCACATTACACATTTTAGGTGCCGTGACACATAGCCCAAACCACCAAAGAAGGACATATACACATCACATTACACATAGACGCCATCTAGGCATTCCAATGGCGACTCTTGGACTGCGCAGACCGGGAGAACAAGTCTCCACCCTAACCAGTGGTACTTGTCCACCTCCAGGATTTCCCCCTAATGCCCTTAGGGTCACTTAACACAATGAACTTTATCAGGGGGACTTTTCCCTGATACAGCTCCACTGCCCTCTACGGAAGCAGTGTCACATTGGCACAGTTACACATTTACACATTTACCGTTTTACACTTGGTTTTACACATAACACTTCATCTCGTTCACTTTCTCACTCACATGAACACCTCTGTTTTCCTAACATGGTACTACAGAATTTCAAGGTTTAACATACAGTAAACACACTAATCATGCTGGGTTTAAACAAAATCTAATCACATTACGATCATATGCACGAATTATCACATTTCACATGAAAAACACATAACTTTTTATTTACTGATCCAAAAGACCTGAAATTTTAACCACATTCTGTTTTCGGGTTCAAGGTCATACCCTCAATTTTTCAGATTTTTCTGAGCTAAATAGGATTTACAGAAAATAAAACGCCTAATTAGCATGCTATTAACAACTTAAGTTAACATGGGTCTAACACATTTTGCAAATTAGCCACTTGCTGTCTATACATAAGCTAATCACATACGCATGAACTGAGAATATAAAATTTCCCTAATTCACACATCTATGGATTGAACACTACAAATCATTATTTCATGCTTCTATTTCATCGAACCGAGCTTATTTACAAATTACACAAGCATGGATAAATTACCAAAATTTGCAAACACATATGCTGACCCACTAATCTTCATGATTAGATCAAAACCAAGGCATTCATACACATTCTAATCAGGAAAACTAAATTTGTAAAATCAACAATTCATGCTCACAAGTTTAAGGAACACCATTTCCCACATCCACCAACACACACCACATTCATCCACACACCACAATGCACAATATACATAGAGTATAAGGTTTACCATATATCCTCATCACGTAAAACATACCGAAATTAATGTATAAGAGGGACAGAACAGCTCACTGTTCTGTCCAGAAGAACTCGACGGCGGTCTCTGGCCGCTGACTCAGGGTCAACGGCATGGTCGATGGACGCCAAGCATGAACTGGACGTCTAGGGACCTTGCCGTCTAACCAGGTCTGTGCAGAAACACAGACCCGAGCTCTGAATCTTCGGTGAATTGGAGGGTCTAGGACTCGAGGAAAAATCCATAAAAATCACAAAACCAACCTAGACTCATAAGGGGACATCAAGGATAGGTCACTTGCCTTTCTAAAATTCCTCCAAGGGATTTATGGCTCGGTGAAGACCTCCTTGGGCAGTCCCAAGAAGTTGCAGAACCTCCCTCTAGATCGCCTTCCTCCGGGCTCCTGAGTGATCTCCACGCCGAGGGGACGATGGGGATGCCTTCTCCCTTGCTCCAGCTTCCTCCTTGTCGCAGTAGATCTCCAGACCAAGCTTCAAGGGGTCAGATTTGGGGGTGCTAAGATGGGGTTTTTCTCACAGACCTTCTCTAGGGTTTTCCTTCCTCTATTTCTCCTCTTGCAAGGTGAAGTGAGGAGTGGGAGAGACCAAATTCGGGTTCAGACCTAAGGAGAGCCCCTCACCCACTCACCATACCGATTTGACAACCTGGGAGCCGTTGGGGGACATCCCCCAATGGAGGCCATACCTTGCTCCCGAATTTTCTGGCTCTGCAACGCATGCAGGTCAGTGAAATTGGCGTCCATATCGCTGGACGCCGGAATGAGTGTTGGCGTCCAGGTCTGGACGCTGACACCAGATAAACGGCCTAAGGTTGACGCCAAGGTGACCTTCGGCCAGAACTTTAAATTATGCAGAAAACCATGCATACCATGCACCTATACATGCAATATGTATATGGTATCATATCCACACTATCATCATGCAATATATACATTATTTATGCTTATTATAAACACATGCATACGTAATTATACTAATTAATGCGTACGTAAACATGTACATACATACACAAGCACAAATATTCACACATAATTGCAATAATGCGACGGAAATTCGAGGGTCTTACACCCTCTCCCCCTTAAAGAAACTTCGTCCTCGAAGTTAGAACGACACTACTCAAACAAAAGGGGATACTTCTTCTTCATCGCATCCTCAAGCTCCCACGTAGCCTCCTAACGTGAGAAGTTCCGCCATAGAACTTTCACCGACGCGATACTCTTGTTCCGGAGATGCTGAACCTTCCGGTCAAGAATGGCTACTGGTTGCTCGACATACGAAAGATCTGGCTGGATCTCCACTGGCTCATGACTAATCACATGAGACGGATCTCGGACATACTTCCTGAGCATAGATACGTGGAATACCGGGTGAACGCTAGCCAAAGCTGGGGGTAATGCTAGCTCGTACGCCACGTTGCCCAAACGTCTGAGAATCTCATATGGGCCAATGAACCTAGGGCTTAGCTTGCTATGCCTGCCAAATCTGACCACACCTCGAGTGGGCGATATCTTCAAGAAGACATGATCGCCAACCTCGAACTCCAAATCCTTTCTCCTGTTGTCGGCATAACTCTTCTGCCTATCCTGTGCCGCAACAAGCCTTTTCCTGATAAGCTGAATCTTATCCGAAGTTTCCTAAACCAACTCCGGTCCGATCAACTGCCTATCACCAGTCTCCTCCCAACATAAAGGAGATCTGCAGGGCCTACCATACAACGCCTCGAATGGAGCCATACCAATACTAGCATGAAAGCTGTTGTTGTATGCGAACTCCACAAGAGGTAAATGACGCTCCCAATCATCCTTCCAATCCAGAACACACGCTCTCAACATATCCTCGAGCGTCTGGATAGTCCTATCGGACTGTCCATCGGTCTGGGGATGAAATGCCGAACTGAGTATAAGCTCCGAACCTAACGCATCCTGAAGACCCTTCCACAATCTCGAAGTAAATCTCGGATCTCGATCCGAAATGATCGACTTCGGCACACCATGCAATCTAATGATACTGCTAACATACAATCTAGCTAAGCTCTCTACTGACTGTTTCTTCTTCATAGGCAAGAAGTGAGCAGTCTTCGAGAATCTATCTACAACTACCCAAATCGAGTCATTGCCCTTTCTAGATCGAGGCAAACCCGATACGAAATCCATAGTGACAGCTTCCCACTTCCATACGGGGATATCCATCCTCTGCATAAGGCCAGATGGTCGCTGCCGCTCGGCTTTCACCTGCTGACATACTAGGCATCTAGACACATAATCCGCAACATCCTTCTTCATGCCGGACCACCAAAATGATCTCTTCAGGTCTTGATACATCTTAGTGTTACCCGGATGAATAGAGAATCGCGATCTATGAGCCTCCGCTAACACATGCTCACGGACATCTACCACATCGGGGACACAAACACGGTGCTGAAATCTAATCACACCGTCCTCATCACGAGCAATGCCCGCCTTACCCACTAACTCTAACAATCTAGGATCGGCTTTCTGCTGCTCAATCACCTCATCCAAGACTGAGGATCTAAGGGATAGCTGAGCTACAAAAGACTGACACAATGATGGCTCTAACTCGGTCATAGAGCACGCTGCATCCTCCAACATCTTCCAATCCTGCTGGAGCAAAGACCTCTTTCTACTAAGAGCATCCGCTACGACGTTCGCCCTTCCAGGATGATACTGAAGGTCGAAGTCATAGTCCTTCAAGAACTCAATCCATCTCCTCTGCCTCAGGTTTAATTCCTTTTGGGAGAAAAGATACTTCAAGCTCTTGTGGTCGGTAAACACCTCAAATCTGACACCATAAAGATAGTGCCTCCAGATCTTTAGTGCATGAACCACAGCTGCGAGCTCTAAATCATGAGTCGGATAGTTCCTCTCATGCTCCTTCAACTGACGAGAAGCATAAGCCACTACCCTCTCTTGCTGCATGAGCACACAGCCTAAACCAATCTGAGATGCATCCGTATAAATGGCAAAGCCTTCTAGACCACTGGGTAATACCAATACCGGAGCAGAAGTAAGCTTAGCCTTCAATAGCTGAAAGCTGCGCTCACATGCCTCAGACCACACGAACTTCTCACCTTTTCTGGTCAGCTTTGTCATAGGGGCGGCGATGGATGAGAAACCCTCAATGAATCGCCGATAATAACCTGCTAACCCAAGGAAACTACGAATCTCCGAAGGGGTCCTGGGAATCTCCCAATCCATAACTGCCTGGACTTTTGCTGGATCAACTGCAACACCAGCGCCGGAGATAACATGCCCGAGAAAATGAACCTTGCGCAACCAGAACTCGCACTTGCTGAACTTCGCATACAGCTTGTGCTCACGGAGAACCTCTAAGACTAACCTCAAATGTTGACGATGTGTGGCCTCATCCAGAGAATAGACCAACACGTCATCAATAAACACAACAACAAAGCTATCTAGATACGGACTAAACACCCGGTTCATGAGATCCATGAACGCTGCAGGGGCGTTGGTCAATCCGAAAGGAAGAACCAAAAACTCATAATGTCCATAACAGGTTCTAAATGCCGTCTTGGACACATCCTCACTTCTAATCCTCAACTGATGATAACCAGATCGCAAGTCAATCTTGGAAAAGACTGATGCCTCTCGCAACTGGTCAAACAGATCATCAATTCGAGGTAAGGGATACCTGTTCTTCACAGTCACCTGGTTTAGCTTCCTATAATCAATGCACAACCGAAGTGACCCGTCTTTCTTCTTGACGAATAATACGGGTGCGCCCAAAGGGGAAACACTGGGGCGAATAAATCCCTTATCAAGCAATTCTTGCAATTGCTTCCTCAACTCGGCTAATTCTACAGGGGCCATCCGATATGGGGCCTTAGAGATAGGAGAGGTGCCTGGAAGCAACTCTATAGTGAACTCTATCTCCCTATCCGGTGGCAATCCAGACAAGTCATCGGGAAAGACATCTGGAAAGTCCTGCACCACATCGATCTCTGCAAGAGTCAGTGACGAACCAGCATCGGGTACCAGCATAACGCTGGCAAGAAATGCGTCACAACCCTTGTTCACCATGCGCATCGCCTTCATGGCAGAGATAACTAACTTTCCCGCTAAGTTCTTTGGCAAGGGATGAGAGAACTCATCCTCACCAGGAATGCGGAAAACAATCTTCTTCCTACGACAATCCACTAACGCATAGTGCTCCTCTAGCCAATCCAGACCAAGGATACAATCATAATCCTTCATCTTTAGCAAGAAGAAACACCCATCTAGGAATCTATCCTCAATGCACACAGGTAACGACGGAATGCACTTCCTAGTCGATACCGTACCCGCAGGGGTGTGCACAGACAAAGGGACCTCTAACTCCTCAGACTCTATGCCTGACTCTAGGGCTAACTGCCTAGCGAACCGCTCGGAAATGAACGAGTGAGTAGCACCCGTATCAAACAAAACCCGAGCGTGCACACCGAAAAGTAAAACTGTACCTTCGGTGACATGCTCCTCCTGCTCGGCGTCCTCACGAGCTAACGCAAACACTCGAGCTGGGGCTCGAGGCCTTCCTGGTCGTCCTGTAGCTGGCGCGGCTGCCGCTACTGCTGGTACTGGCGCTCCACGCTGAGCTCCCTGCTGAAGTCTTGGGCAATCCTTGATCTTGTGGTCGCTGCTCCCACACTTTAAGCATCTACCCGCTACTAACCAGCACTCGGAACCTCCATGGGTCTTCCCACAATGGGGACACTCTCTCTTAGCACCGGGGAACGTACAGAAGGTACCTGAGAGTTGCTGACTGTCATTGGTTTCTGCGGTGTCTGGTACACCGTTTTCCTCTTATCCTGCCGCTGGAATGTCGTTGCCGGCCTCTTCTGCGAAGCCTTCTTCTCCTTCAGATACTGCTCCATTTCTCCCTCCTGTCTGCAGGCTGCGCTGAGGGCCTCGTCTAGCGTGCGGTGGTCGAACGCCACGAGCCTCGTCCTCAGTGATGGTTTGAGACCCATCACAAATTTCTTGGTCTTCCTGCGCTCATCCTCTACTATATGCGGTGCATATTTAGAAAGTTCATAAAACCTTGCCTCGTATTCCAGGACGGTCATTGATCCTTGCGTCAGGGAAAGGAATTCTTGCTCCATCTTGTCCTGGATGTGCTCTGGGACGAACTTGGCTCGGAAGAGCCTCACGAACGCGTCCCATGCCACATCTACTGCTCCGTCCTCGAAGCGCGTACGCAGTAGGGAGGACCACCATACATCAGCTCTCTCCTGCAATACACCTTCATAAGCACTAACCAACAATTTTTAACTTTAACAACCAACATTCAAGCATAAACTAAAGCATACCTGTAGCATGTAGGTGGCTAAGGTCACCTTGTCCTCATCAGGACACCTGATAGCTCGGAAGATTTTCTCCGTCTCCCTCATCCAGCTTTCTGCCATTAGCGGATCACTCTCCCCCTTAAAAGAGGGTGGGGCCATCCTCTTGAATCGCTCCATGATGGAAGGTCCACCATGGTCCTGAGCTGGGGCCTGAGCCTGCTACATTAAACAATAACAATATACAATAAACACAATATCATGCAATTTAAATAGCAAACTACTAGGTTGTTTCATTATTCTACCTGGGCCTCCAACTGGGCCTGGAGTGCTGCCTGGGTGTGGGCCTGCGTCTGCATGGCTTGCACCAGACCTTGCATGAATACTCCATAGTCCACTGGCGGTGGTGGGGGAAGCACAGGACCCTGTGGGGCCGGGGCCTGCTGCTCCGCCCGCTCCTCACGCCTCTGCTCGTCGTCGCGAGCTAGCACACCTCCACGTCGTCCACGGGAAGCCATGGCTGTAATAAAATTTCAGCCACCAATTAGAGCTAGGTTACTAAGTTCTCTAACCATTTTCTTATCTATCTTTCATTTCCTATTAGTGTTTTCTACACATGTGGACATACTTAGCATGCAATGGGGATGATGACTTAGGTATATTCATGTGCAATCTCAACCGGTCGCTCTGATACCAATCTCTGTGACGGCCCTCGTTACACCGGTACGGTCATACCGACCCACGTCGATATAGCGAGTGCTGCCACAGTGGGACATTTACCCAAACGATACAAACAGCTGAGATACACGCGAATATACAACAGAGTAGCGGAAGTAAAAAGACATATGTCTTCATTCATTCATCATCCACATTAAACATACATGCAGTTTGCAATTAACAAAAGGGAACTAAGAGTTCACATAAATTAAATTGCTGAAATAAATACAAATGTCCACACTTATACATCATTCTCATGATACTTCTAGTACAATGTTCAAAATTACATACTGTGAAATACACAAACTCAAAGAACTCCAACAACTAGCTAATCTCCGCGCTCGGAGTCCGTCTCCACCGTCTCCTCAAGCGGTGTCGTGTCACCAACTATACCTGTACGCCGAAGCAAGGAGTGAGTCCAAGGACTCAGCAAGCAACACTACTCATGATGTACACTTATAAGTCCTAATGGTTTCTACATGCACATTACAATTAGCAACACATAGCATGCTGGTCAGCTCAAGTTTTTCAACCTATCATGAAAGTTCTACAATTTTATACATAACTCATGCTTTCAGATTTTTAGAATAAAATTCAACTATCACATGGTCTCTATTCAATTTACTCATGAACTTTAACCTTTTAAAGAATCAAACATAAGAGCTATCAACATGAACAATTTACATGCATGAAAGGTAACGCAACTAGCATGGGTTTTACACATTTTTAAACACATACATGAACCTTTTCACATGCTTTAGTTGCTGATTTCATATAGTTTCATCGCTGAAAACCTATACATGAGAGCTACAATAACACATAAAACATATCATATGAACAATCCATCATGCTATTTGCACACATATTCACTAGTTGTCCCTAACATGGACTCTAAACATTTTTGCACACATAAACATAAGAATAACAACATGCATTTTCTGAATTCACATGGTTTCAGATTTAGTCTCACATGGGTTCCAATAACACATTTACACATCTAGAATTTCACACTTTTCTTTACACTAGTTTCCTCTTTTCACATGGTTACACTTTACACATACACATTCACATTGTCACTTACACATTTACACATGTACACATACACTTTACACATTTCACATTACACATTTTTAGGTGTCGTGACACATAGCCCAAACCACCAAAGAAGGACATATACACATCACATTACACATAGACGCCATCTAGGCATTCCAATGGCGACTCTTGGACTGCGCAGACCGGGAGAACAAGTCTCCACCCTAACCAGTGGTACTTGTCCACCTCCAGGATTTCCCCCTAATGCCCTTAGGGTCACTTAACACAATGAACTTTATCAGGGGGACTTTTCCCTGATACAGCTCCACTGCCCTCTACGGAAGCAGTGTCACATTGGCACAGTTACACATTTACACATTTACCGTTTTACACTTGGTTTTACACATAACACTTCATCTCGTTCACTTTCTCACTCACATGAACACCTCTATTTTTCCTAACATGGTACTACAGAATTTCAAAGTTTAACATACAACAAACACACTAATCATACTGGGTTTAAACAAAATCTAATCACATTACGATCATATGCACGAATTATCACATTTCACATGAAAATTGCATAACTTTTTATTTACTGATCCAAAAGACCTGAAATTTTAACCACATGCTCTTTTCGGGTTCCAGGTCATACCCTCAATTTTCAGATTTTTCTGAGCTAAATAGGATTTACAGAAAATAAAACGCCTAATTAGCATGCTATTAACAACTTAAGTTAACATGGGTCTAACACATTGTGCAAATTAGCCACTTGCTGTCTATACATAAGCTAATCACATACGCATGAACTGAGAATATAAAATTTCCCTAATTCACACATCTATGGATTGAACACTACAAATCATTATTTCATGCTTCTATTTCATCGAACCGAGCTTATTTACAAATTACACAAGCATGGATAAATTACCAAAATTTGCAAACACATATGCTGACCCACTAATCTTCATGATCAGATCAAAACCAAGGCATTCATACACATTCTAATCAGGAAAACTAAATTTGTAAAATCAACAATTCATGCTCACAAGTTTAAGGAACACCATTTCCCACATCCACCAACACACACCACATTCATCCACACACCACAATGCACAATATACATAGAGTATAAGGTTTACCATATATCCTCATCACGTAAAACATACCGAAATTAATGTATAAGAGGGACAGAACAGCTCACTGTTCTGTCCAGAAGAACTCGACGACGGTCTCTGGCCGCTGACTCAGGGTCAGCGGCATGGTCGATGGACGCCAAGCATGAACTGGACGTCCAGGGACCTTGCCGTCTAACCAGGTCTGTGCAGAAACACAGACCCGAGCTCTGAATCTTGGGTGAATTGGAGGGTCTAGGACTCGAGGAAAAATCCATAAAAATCACAAAACCAACCTAGACTCATAAGGGGACATCAAGGATAGGTCACTTGCCTTTCTAAAATTCCTCCAAGGGATTTATGGCTCGGTGAAGACCTCCTTGGGCAGTCCCAAGAAGTTGCAGAACCTCCCTCTAGATCGCCTTCCTCCGGGCTCCTGAGTGATCTCCACGCCGAGGGGACGATGGGATGCCTTCTCCCTTACTCCAGCTTCCTCCTTGTCGCAGTAGATCTCCAGACCAAGCTCCAAGGGGTCGGATTTGGGGGTGCTAAGATGGGGTTTTTCTCACAGACCTTCTCTAGGGTTTTCCTTCCTCTATTTCTCCTCTTGCAAGGTGAAGTGAGGAGTGGGAGAGACCAAATTCGTGTTCAGACCTAAAGAGAGCCCCTCACCCACTCACCATACCGATTTGACAACCTGGGAGCTGTTGGGGGACATCCCCCAATGGAGGCCATACCTTGCTCCCAGATTTTCTGGCTCTGCAACGCATGCAGGTCAGAGAAATTGGCGTCCATATTGCTGGACACCGGAATGAGTGTTGGCGTCCAGGTCTGGACGCTGACACCAGATAAACGGCCTAGGGTTGACGCCAAGGTGACCTTCGACCAGAACTTTAAATTATGCAGAAAACCATGCATACCATGCACCTATACATGCAATATGTATATGGTATCATATCCACACTATCATCATGCAATATATACATTATTTATGCTTAATATAAACACATGCATACGTAATTATACTAATTAATGCGTACGTAAACATGTACATACATACACAAGCACAAATATTCACACATAATTGCAATAATGTGACGGAAATTCGAGGGTCTTACAAGATTTGTTTGTAGAAAGTCTTTAAAAGGTTTTGTTAGAGCAAAAACACCATGTTAAAATAGTTTAAAGTTTTAAACAACTTTTCCTAAGGGATAGTTGCTGAACAATTCTCTCCCTTTTTATTAATGACAAAAGCTTTTAAATAGACAGTGAAAAACAAATTTGATTTTGCAAAACTATGTCCTATGTATTATTTGTTTCTTACTTGCTTTCTCCCCCTTTGTGGCATTAACAGAAAGGATAAGATACAAGGAGAGAGAGAGAGATAGAGACACATAGAAGTGGAGAATAGATCTGCATATATATTGATTTCTGTAAGTGCAAATTACATATAGGAAGCTGATAAAGAGCTTAGTAGATATCGAGAAGGAGGGATTTTGGCAAGGAAAGGCTTAAGAAAAGTCCAAATCTTCTTCTCGTTGCCAGGAAAGAAGTTCTCAAACTTGGAAGAATCTATATTATAGGAGGGTCCTATGGAGGGGAGTTTCCTATAGGACTTAATATGCCTACGATGAAACTAGCTAACTCTCCTATGGTAGTTACTAGGGCGCAGGAGATTCTTTAGAGGAACAAATTTCTTGTTGGCTGCCAAATGGAGGTACTCATGGACTGTTATGTTCCAATGCAGTCCCTGGGAATATGCTGCTTCCTTGGCTTGATAATATACTAGGTACCTCTGCTTCCATTTATGTGCAATAGATTTCCAAAGATTCCCATAACCTTTGTAGAGATACTCAGGAATAGACAGTTTAAGCTTCAAGCAGTCAAAATGATCTTTGGGGTACGCTGCTGCCCACTGGTCTTTAGTAAATCTCTCAGACTTAGCAAAACAATTCTGAAAGTCTATCATATGCTGAGAGTTCTTTGGAGCAGACTTGAGGGCAAATCTGTGGAATGACAAACTAAGGTTGTACTTTATTCTGAATCTTGTAGTTATTCTGATATGTCTATTGAATACAACCTGGGCAAACATTTTCCTAGAAGATATGGCCCCAATGAGACTGGGATGTAGTCCAGATGGTAAACCAATTACCATGGAAGGAGTGATCTCTCTTTGCCCACGGATTAGCATCTCCTGTTGCCCAGTTATGTAGCCCAGAGGGGGGGTGAATGGGTCTTTAAAAATTTATTAGTTAATACCTATTCACAAAAAACGTTCATAGAGAAATACACTTCGATGGATGTTAGTTATAGTTAGAATAATCAACAATCACACAGAGAGCAATCACACAACATAAGAATTATCCTGGTTCAGATCTCCTCTCCTTAGGAGTCCTACATCCAGTCCTTGAGAATATCTCAGGATTTCACTCAAGGGTACTGTCCCCCTTAAGGACCCTTACACCCAGCCGCAGCTGGTCTTCCTTCACACGAAGGGAAATACAAACACCCTGGATGCCACACCAGGTCTTCCTTCACAACCGAAGGGAACAACACCCTGGATACCACACCAGGTCTTCCTTCACAACCGAAGGGAACAACACCTGAAAAATGTTCAAGAGGAAGATGCCCCTAGATCAAGCTTATAGAGCACACTTGATCTGAAGCAAGGACTGAGAAGAACAAGATTTATAATAATGGATTCTTCTCAGAACAAGAAGCTCTCTCACAGATCTACACTAAGCACAGAGAGCTAGAGCTGAAACTAACAGAAGTGTTTGCTTGGCTTTCAGAGAGGTTGAAGACGATTTCACTTGGTATTCCTTAGTTCTCTGTGTGTCTTCTTTTGAACCTTCAATCTCCTTTTATATCATCCTTTTCAAATTCGAACGTTGAAGTGCCCGTTATCTCTATGCATAAGTGTACGTTAGACTGCTTGACACTTGGAAGCTTCCAGTCAACAGTCCTTTATCCTTTTATGCACGCAAAGAGAGGGAGAGAGAGAGGATCTTCTGTGATCTTCTTTGGCTTCTATTTTGTCTAACGTTGTATGACGAATGTTGTCAGAGACCTGCATACATTAAATGCTAAACAGTAGACAGCTAGGCTGTCTCTTGTTGTCTGTCAACGTCAGAATGAATGTTCATCAAAATAGTAATGCCATTTTGTTGTTCTAAAAACTGTTTTCAGAAAAGATACGATAATAGAAAATATCGTCTGCATGAATACAGAGATACGTTCAGAGTAATAAATGCACAGAGGTTAGAGGGATATGTGTGAAGACTTTGACTATTCAACTCTTTGAAAGGATAAGTCATATGTCAAGTTGATTAATATGAAATCGATGCATTTATGACTTATGAAATCGTTATGCAACCAAATCATTATCACTTAATAGCAAACCGTTATGAGATATGAAAGAAGCATTGTGATCAGGGTGATATAATCAAATCATTATGAGATATGAAAGAATCATTGTGATCAAGGTGATATAATCAAATCGTTATGAGATATGAAAGAATCGTTGTGATCAAGGTGATATAATCAAATCGTTATGAGATATGAAAGAATCGTTGTGATCACTAAAGAAATCGTTACGATGACTAAAGGAATCGTTACGATAGCAAATTGTTATGATCACTAAAAGAATCGTTACAAGAGCAAATCGTTATGATCACTAAAGGAATTGTTATGATCGCAAATCGTTATGATCACTAAAGGAATCGTTATGAGAGCAAGTCGTTACGATGGCTAAAGGAATCGTTACGAAAGCAAGTCGTTACGATGACTAAAGGAATCGTTACGAGAGCAAGTCGTCACGATGACTAAAGGAATCGTTACGAAAGCAAGTCGTTACGATGACTAAAGGAATCGTTAAGAGAGCAAGTCGGTACGATGACTAAAGGAATCGTTACGAAAGCAAGTCGTTACGATGACTAAAAGAATCGTTACAAGAGCAAGTCGTTACGAAGACTAAAGGAAACGTTATGAAATCAAGTCGTTACGATGACTAAAGGAATCGTTACGAATACTTATCAAATCGTTAAACCATATAATGAATCCTTATGATTATGGAATCATTGTAAACAAAGGAAATCGTTATGGCTTAGTATAAATCAATGTATTTAGACAAATATGCTTCTACAGTATGAAGATTCTTACCTGTTTTGGCTAGTTTTCCTTTGATCTTATTTCCTGTACTTAAGACTTGTAGAAAATAGGTTAGTGACCTTAATCAAGGGTTTGATAATTATCAAAATAACATGGTTTTTTTAATCACCAAAATAGAAATGTAATTAATTTAAATTACATGGGGATAGACTGTTCATCAATCTCCCCCTTTTTGGTGATGACAAAACTTCAACAAACTTCAGCAAATAGCACAGATAAGTCTACATTTAAATTCTAAAATTGTTTGCAATAGTTCACCATATGTATTTCAGAGCTTGCTCTAGTTCTCCCCCTTTTTGTCATTAAGCAAAAAGATACAAGGAAGGACAGAGAAGAGAGAAACATCTGAATGAGAAAAGAGACAACAATTGTATTCATTTAATGCTGTGGAGGTACACGGAGATAAAAGGCAGGAGAGAGGAGGGAAGCATAGTGAGAAATGGTTTCCCATGCCTGCTCTTCCTGCTTCTCAAACATTTGACGAAAGACACCAAGAGCAGGAGAGTACATTAGTCCCATGGAGGGAGCCATCTTCTTGACATGGAGATAGCTAACTGTTCATCAAGGAAATTGGCATAAGCATCTCTATCAAGGGAGACTTTGTAGAAGGTCACTGTCCCAAAACTGGCACAAGCAAGGAATTGATCAACTGAAATGGGATAGAGGTTCTGCTTGGCCTTCAACTCCTGACAAAGGGCTACATAGACTTTATATATTTCAACCCAAGTCCTGAAAGGATCCTGGACCAAGTGAATAGAATTCATGTCCAAGAAAGTAGCTGCAGAAACTGGAGGGTGACCTTCCCTGGCCTGGGATACATTAAGATCTGACAGCTGTTGAGCAGAGAGAGGGTAAAATCTGGCCCAATCTGAAGGGGTTAATCTCTCACATTCTGACAGAATGGGAGTAAGAACCTCAGCACTGACATGGCCCTGGTGATATTCTCTGAAGAGAAATCTATGAAACGCAACTGGAAAGCCCTTCTGAATCTTAATTCGGCCCATAACTCTGGCAAAACGTTCAAAAATTTTTGACCCAATTGTTGATTCCATTACTAGAGAGTGAATAGGTGGAAGCAAGATTTCCTCTGGCACCTGAAGGGTGGCAAAATCTACTTGGATAGCTTCAGTGTGGGCTACGGCTGAACCAAGTGCACTGATGGCCTACTTAAACTGACTGAATTGGACCTCAGGGAGTCGATGGACATATCTATAGTTGTTGAAGAGTTGGAAGTGCCTGGCCATCTTGATCTCCTTCTGAATGAATGGGGCCCAACAATTCTTGTGATGAATTTTGAACCATTCTGAGAGAGTCAGGGAATGGTCCCTTGGAGGGAATCTAGCAGACTTAGCTAGAAGAAATTTATTGTGCAGCTCTTTGTGCCCCCTAGCCCATTGCTCTTCAGTCTTGGAATGAGCAATAGAGAAGATTTTGGATTTTTTCGATTTGGTTAGAGAGGTATAGGGTAGAATGACATTCAGGTGGTCTGAAAGGTTAAGAAAAGGAAGGTTGATGATAGTAGCAAAAACAACCTTCTGAAGATATTCTCTATACAGTGGATTATTTCTGTTGTCCACTGTGAGAGAAAACCACAGAGGGGGATAGCTAGGTTCAGAGGAAAGAGAGAAGGCTTTCCTCTTCTTAGAAGCAGAACTAGAAGAATCTGCTCTATGGATATGATGCCCAACCTTCAGTATAGACTAGAGGATGACTTCTTCAAACTCATCCTTGACTTTCCCAAGATAGGGAGATTCAAGTTGAGCATCCTCAGGAATTATAGTAATGAAAGACGGTGGAGGAGAAGGATGTAGAAGGGAGTGTGAGGTAGTAGGTGGGATATCTGATGGTCCTGAGGATGGTGGACCAGAAGAAGAGGAGGCTCCAACTGATGAGGAGTCTGGAGGAACCACAAAGATAGGTGGAGGTGAAGGAATGGTTGTCGAAGAGATAGGGGAAGAGGTGGATTGAGAATGGAAAGGTGTAGGTGATGAGATGGTTCTGGGTTGTGGTTTCTTGAAGGTTTGAGGTGCAGGTGGAGCTATGGATGATGAAGGTGGTGATGGAGGTACTGGGGTCTGAGTGGAGGAAGGAGCTGGGGGCTCAGGAGCTACAGCTTCTTCTTCTTCAGCTACTTGCTGCACAGACTCTGACTCCAAAGGCCCTGATGGCCCTGACACCTTCTCAACTGGCCCTGAAGGCCCTTGCACTTGCTCAACTGGCCCTGATGGCCCTGAACCACTGACCTATGCTTGTGAACTAGCTGCTGCCGGCCCTAATGGCCCTGCCACTTGCTCATCTAGCCCAGATGGCCTTGGAACATCTTCTTCACTTCTTTGAGCAGCAGGAGGTTGAGGAGGAGGAGGAGCTTGGGCTCCAACTGCCTTCAAAATCTCAGAAAGCATTGTCTTCATGCTTCCTAACTCCTTATTGAACCACCTTACAACATTCTTTACTTGAGACAACTCCTTGGATGTGGATGTCTGGCTCATGAAAATAGAGTTTACATCAGACTGAACTGAGCACAAGATCTCCCCTTGAGCATCCAATCTTTCTATGACAGGCTTCAAATTGATGACAAATCTTTGTCTTTTCTGCCTTTGAAAAGGAGTGTTTGCAATGAGAGGGACATCTGGTACTGTTGCTGCTTTTCCTTTCTCTCTGGCCTGGACCACTGGAGGCTACTGATCCTGGTCATCTTCTGAATCTGATGAACTAGCAGTCTCTCCTTCTCTAAACTGATTCTCTAGGGGGTTTTCATTTCCCTCCCCTGAGTCTCACTGCACTTTTCAACACCAACTTCTTCTTCGGCAGTCACAGGAACATTGGGTTATGCTGCTGCTGCTGCTTCTTCTTGGACTGGGAGGTCTTCCGAAGGAACTTCAGTGTGGCCTGATGCCACAACACTTTCTCCCTGAATATCCTATGCTACTGAATGCTCCCCCTCAATGGGAGCATCTTCCATCACTACATCTTCTAGAACTGATACTTGCTCCTGCTGGCTTGGAGCTTCTTCCATGACCACTTCTTCTGCCACAGATTCTGCTACATGAGACTCACTTGCCACTTGCTCCCCTGAGAAATGGAGTCCAGTTCATTCCTAAGTAGAGTGGCTACTTGGGAAGATGGAAGAGGATCCTCTAGAGATTGCCCAAAGAGCTCAATGAAGTCAAGAGGGATGTCCTCAATCCTTTTGCTGGCTTCTTCCTCTGCTACTGCTGGCACTGTTGCTGCTGGAACTACTTGATCAATTGCTGCTGCTTCTGGCTCAACTACTGTCGCTGCTTCTGCTACTGGTTCTAGGTCCTCTTGGGCTTCACCAATGATGGCTTCACCCTCAACCGCACTAGTCTTTGACCATACACCATTCACAACTGAAAATCCACTCTTTCTTAAATTTCTGGACCTGATGGCTTGGCCCATTTTCTCAGAAACATCACCAACTACGCTAATGCCAAAATGCTGGAAAATTCTTGTCAAGAGATGGGCATAAGGTAGTGAGATATTCAACTTACTCTTGGTGTCCCACACTTGAGAACTGGAAAACTTCATCCTCTCAATTATTAATTCTGCAGTGTTAATTTCCTGGTTCTAGATGGCTCAGAACATCAGGTCTGAATCTGCCCTAGTGTAGGTAGAGAAAGAAGCACTCCTAGGAACAATAATCTGACAAATAATGAAGTGCAATAACCGATTGAACGCACTAAGCTAGTTGATATCCAGCTTCCCATCCTTCAGCCTAAATTCCGGACCAATAATCCCTAGCCCCTTGAATTGAGTGTCCACAGAGTGGACTCCACTATGACCAGTGGTGGAGACTTCAAACAGAGAGGCTAACAAATCCCTGGTGATCCTGATCTGGGTACCCTTGACCATGGATGTCAAGGTCCCATCAGCCTCAGTCTTCAAACAAACATAAAAAGCTTTCACAAGATACGGATAACTTACTTCACGCAGGGTTGCAATCTTCGTCCATTTTAACTTCTGCAAAGCTTCAACTAAACTGCCCATGCCATTCTTCTCTCGGTCTGCCAAATCTACTGCCTTGTGACCACAAAGCTTAGCCTTGACTGACGCGAACCTAACTTGCTGATCTGAGGTGAGGAACGCAGCTCCTAGCCCCCAACGGTGCCGAAACGGTTGTAGAGGCCATGGAATCTAGCAGGGAAAGGTTCTAGAGGACTGGAAGGGTGATTGAGGAAGAACCCCTCAAGAAATTTCTGGCGGGAGAGGTTGAAGGCTTCAAATCTGAGGAAAGTCGATGTCGGGGTCGATAGGGTATCGCCTCAGGCAGGAGGACGAAAGAGATAAAGAGGGAAGAGGAATCGTTCCCACACAGATTCGGGATTTGTGAAATAAAGGATAAACGCTTTTTCGAAATGGGATGTGACTATATGGCGGAAAACGACAAAACTCCAATTTAAAAAAAAAAAATAAAGAGTTACAAATAACGAACCGAAAGGAGTATTTACACCAGATAGGATAAATGAGAGATAATTGAGATATTTTGCTCACTTTCAAGGAGAATAATTAATTTAGGCTCTGAAAATTAACATCTCAGGTTTAGCAAATAAATCTTTCACAATTTGCACATGCCTAATTCCCTTCTGAGAGAAGTAAACCTCTCTTTGGGTAAGGCTTTTGTGAAGATGTCTGCTAACTGATTATTTGTATCAATGAAAGAAATTTCTATATTACCATTAGCTACATGATCACGAATAAAATGATATATAACCTCAATGTGTTTGGCCCTTGAGTGTTGTACTGGATTTTTGGTTAAGTTTATAGCACTTGTGTTGTCACATAGCAGTGGGATTGACTTGATGTGTAGCCCATAGTCCTCAAGTTGTTGCTTTATCCATAGGAGTTGTGTACAGCAACTTCCAGCAGCCACGTACTCAGCTTCAGCTATTGAGAGTGCTACAGAATTCTACTTCTTGGAGGACCAGGATATCAGACATCCTGCAATGAATTGACAACAACCACTGGTGCTTTTTCTATCTATTTTGCATCCAGCATAGTCAACATCAGAGTATCCTACTAAATTGACTTCACATGATTTTGGATACCATATACCTAGATCATGAGTTCTGGACAGATATCTAAAAATTCTTTTAACACTAATTAGATGAGATTCTCTAGGATCTGCTTGATATCTAGCACACATGCATACACTAAATAATATATCAGGTCTGCTGGTAGTTAAGTAAAGTAGAGAGCCTATCATACCTCTATAGATCTTTTGATCTACTTTCTTACCATCCTTGTCATTGTCCATCCTTGTTGATGTGCTCATTGGTGTTGACAGTGGCTTGGAATTTTCGAATCCAAATTTCTTCAAGAGCTCCTTGGTGTATTTAGCTTGACAGATGTGGGTGTCATCTCCTCCTTGCTTGATTTGTAATCCAAGGAAGTAGTTCATCTCCCCCATCATTCTCATCTCAAATTCTCCCTGTATAAGCTTCTCAAAGTACTTGCAAAGAGATTCATCAGTAGATCCAAAAATTATGTCAACTACATAAATTTGTACAAGTAGTATGCGCTTGACCTTTGACTTTATAAATAAAGTGCTATCTACTTGTCCTCTAGTGAATCCATGGTTTAATAAAAAGGAACTAAGCCTTTAATACCAAGCTCTAGGTGCTTGCTTTAAACCATATAATGCTTTATGAAGTTTAAAAACATGATTTGGAAATTCTGTGACATCAAAACCTGAAGGTTGTTCAACATACACTTCCTCCTTAATAAAACCATTTTAAAAGGTGGACTTGACATCCATTTGAAATAATTTTAAATCTAGAGCAGATGCATATGCAAGTAAGATTCTAATGGCCTCAAGTCTAGCTACAGGTGCATAGGTTTCATCGAAATCTATGCCTTCCTCTTGGGAATAACCTTGAGTTACCAATCTGGTCTTATTTCTTAAGATCACACCAGCTTCATCCAATTTATTTCTGAACACCCATTTGGTGCCAATAACTGGATGATCTGATGGTCTAGGAACAAGTGACCATACATGGTTTCTCTTGAACTGATTCAGTTCATCTTGCATGGATAAAATCCAAGATTCATTAGTAAGAGCTTCATTGACTGTTCTAGGCTCTATTTGTGAAACAAAAGCTAGGTAATCACAAGGGATTACATTACCTCTTGTTCTTACCCCTACAGTTGGATCACCAATGATGTTTTCAGGTGGGTGATCTTTCTTGTATCTCCATTCCTTTGGAAGATTTTCATGTTCAATGTCTATTTGTTGCAGGTCTTCCAGAGGTGGATCTTCCTTGTCCTCAATTGATGTGTTCTTTAATTTCTTGGACTAATCATCTGCATCATCAATGTCACTATCTTCTTCCTTTCTCAAGGAAGGGTTAGTTTCATTAAAGATAATGCGCACAGATTGCTCTATTAATAGTGTACGCTTATTAAATACTCTATAACCTTTAGGTTTAGAAGCATACCCCATGAAGATGCCTTCATCTGATTTGGCATCCAACTTACCAATGTCTCTTTTACCGTTGTTGTGGATGAAACATGGACAACCAAATGTCTGAAATGACTGATCTTCGGCTTCTTTCCTTTGTACAGCTCATATGCAGTCTTCTTCAAGATAGGTCTGATCATCACTCTATTAATGATGTAGCTTGCTGTGTTCACTGCTTCGGCCCAAAAATACCTTGGTAAATCATATTCTGACAGCATTGTCCTTACCATATCCAATAAGGTTCTATTCTTCCTCTCAGCAACTCCATTCTGTTGTGGTGTCCTTGGTGCTGAGAAGTTATGCTCAATCCCTTGGTCATCACAGAATTTTGAAAACTTTTCATTTTGGAACTCTCCTCCATGATCTGACCGGATTCCAACATTGCAATACTTCTTGTCTTTCTGTACTTTCTTGCTGAAGCTTACCAAACTATCAAATGTATCATCTTTGTGTTCCAAGAAAGAAACTCATGTGAATCTGGAATAGTCATCTACAATCACAAATCCAAAATTCTTTCCTCCAAGACTGGTGGTCCTCATTGGCCCAAACAAATCCATGTGAAGAAGTTCTAAGGGTTTAGAGGTGGTTACCACAGTCTTTGACTTGAAGGAACTCTTAGTGTGCTTCCCTTTTGCACAAGGTCTATAGATACCATCCATTTTAGTGCTGACCTTTGGCAGACCTTCCACAAGACTTCTCTTTCTGAGCTTGTTCATGCCATCCAAACTGCAGTGGCCCAATCTTCTGTGCCACAGCTCAGTTGACTGCTCTTTGCTGGCTGCTAAACAAACGTCTTGATCTTTGAGTTCTTTAAGGTAGAGCACATACAGGTTCTTCTCCCTGTTAGCTTCGAAAATTACTGCTCCATCCTTCAAGATACTGCACTTGGATTCTTGGAACTTGATCTGATGACCTTTGTCACAAAGCTGGCTGATACTTATGAGGTTGTGCTTCAACCCTTTGACACACAAAACATCTTCAATAATCATTTTCCCTTTGTTGCTAACTGACCCGCTGCCTATCACTGTTCCTTCTCCATTATCCCCATAGGTAACTATCCCTTCTTCAGCTTGGAGATGAGTGAACAGCTTCCTATTCCCAGACATATGCCTTAAGCACCTGCTGTCTAGGTACCACTTTGATGCTCGAAGGCTTTCCTGAAAATGAGACATTAAGTTTTAGGTACCCAAATTCTTTTGGGTCCTTGTTGGTTAGTGTCAACAGTTTCCTTTTTAATTATCTACTTTTTATGTCTAGTTGGACATGTTATTTTTATATGTCCTAACTTATTACAGTGGCTACAGCAGGATGTTTTAGTTACCTTTTCAGTATATTTAAAATTAGCTTTGTATTCTATGTCTTGTTCAGGTATGAACTTTGGAGTTGGATATGTTTTAGGGTGTATTATTGTTTCTATATTTTTTTGGGGTGTGTATCCTACTCCTTGTTTATTCTTCCCTGATCGTCTAGCACCTTTTAATACTAAGAATTTTTACCATTAGTAAATTTCTCGAGCGTCCTTGATAGTTTGTCATTTTCTTCATTTAGGGCTTTGATTTCTTTTCTTAGTTCATCTGAACTCTCCTATTTTTCTAATCTGATTATTTGTTTATTTTTATCTTTTAGATCCTCACACAATAGTTCATTTTTCTTTTAAGTTCAGTTATTTGCTTCTCTAGTTCTTCATTTTTGAATTTTAGGTCTGAATTAGTATTTTCTAAACATGCAGTATTTTTCTTACTAGCTTTTAACAGTTTTGATACTTCCCTATATTTACTGTATAGTTCGTTGAAAGCTTCTTCTAAATTATCAGAATCATTACATGAATCAAAAGATGAGTCAGAAGTTACCTTTTCTTCAGTATTTGTCATGAAGGCCAGGTTGGGTTCTTCTTCATCACTGCTTGAGCTTGACTCGCTGTTCGAGTCGCTGTTGTTGCTCCAGGCTGCTGCCATAGCCTTCCTCTTGTGTCTCCTGAATTTCTTTGAGCTTTCTTTCTTTCTGAATTCAGGGTTCTTGAACTTTGGACATTCTGCCTTGATATGTTCTGGCTTCTTGCATTCATAGCATATGGGCTCGCCCTTCTTCTGATCTTTTCCATCTGGTTTCTTAAAGTCCTTATTTTTCTTGAAGTGTCTTCTACCAGACTGAAACTTCTTCTTCTTAGCTAGAATGCGTTGCAATCTTCTTGACAGCATTGCTTCTTCATCTTCACAGTTGCTTGAGCTCTCATCTTCTTCTGATGACTCTTCTGATTTATCTTCTTCTGCTTTCAGAGCATTTGGATGCTTCTTTCTGCTTGAGGACTCTCCCAACCTTTCCATGTTGATCTCATGGGCCATAAGGGACCCAATGAGCTTCTCCAAAGACATCCTTTTCAGGTCGTTGGCTTCCTCAATGGCTGTTACTTTGGGAGTCCATGTAGATGGAAGAGATCTGAGGATCTTCCTAACCATATCTCCAATTTCATATGTCTTCCCAAGTCCAGCTAAGCCATTTGTAATGTCTGTGAATCTGTTGAACATTTGGGTTATGGACTCTCCTTGCTGCATTTGGAACCTCTCATACTGAGTTACCAGAATATCTATCTTGGTCTCTTTAACCTTGTCAGTGCCTTCATAGGTGATTCTTAATTTCTCCCACATCTTCATTGTGGATTTGCAGGCAGATACATGGTTGAACTCCTTTTTGCTGAGGGCACAGCACAAAATACTTTTCGCCTTACAGTTGCGAGATATCTTTTCCTATCATCATCTGTCCACTGATTTTTCTCGTTGGTGACTAGGAGATCACCTTCTTCAACTATGGACCATATCTTGTAGTCATGACCTTGTAGAAAATATCCCACTCTTGTTTTCCAGTAAGCATAGTCGTCTCCATCGAACAATGGTGGTCGGTTGACCGACTGACCTTCACTGTGACCTTGAGCTGCTATGGATCTTTACTCTTCAGATCGTTGGATCTTCTTCTTTGTCGAAGAGACTCGCTCTGATACCACTTGTTGCACAGTTAGGTAGCCCATAGGGGGGGTGAATGGGTCTTTAAAAAGTTATCATCTAATACATGTTCACTAAAAACGTTCACAGAGAAATACACTTCGATGGATGTTAGTTATAGTTAGAATAATCAACAATCACACAGAGAGTAATCACACAGCATAAGAATTATCCTGGTTCAGATCTCTTCTCCTTAGGAGTCCTACGTCCAGTCCCTGAGCAATATCTCAGGATTTCACTACCAAGGGTACTGTCCCCCTTAAGGACCCTTACACCCAACCGCAGCTGGTCTTCCTTCACACGAAGGGAAATACAAACACCCTGGATGCCACACCAGGTCTTCCTTCACAACCGAAGGGAACAACACCCTGGATACCACACCAGGTCTTCCTTCACAACCGAAGGGAACAACACCTGAAAAATGTTCAAGAGGAAGATGCCCCTAGATCAAGCTTATAGAGCACACTTGATCTGAAGCAAGGACTGAGAAGAACAAGATTTACAATAATGGATTCTTCTCAGAACAAGAAGCTCTCTCACAGATCTACACTAAGCACATAGAGCTAGAGCTGAAACTAATAGAAGTGTTTGCTTGGCTTTCAGAGAGGTTGAAGACGATTTCACTTGGTATTCCTTGGTTCTCCGTGTGTCTTCTTTTAAATCTTCAATCTCCTTTTATATCATCCTTTTCAAATTCGAACGTTGAAGTGCCCGTTGTCTCTATGCATAAGTGTATGTTAGACTGCTTGACACTTGGAAGCTTCCAGTCAACAGTACTTTATCCTTTCATGCACGCAAAGAGAGAGAGAGAGAGAGAGAGAGGATTTTCTGTGATCTTCTTTGGCTTCTATTTTGTCCAACGTTGTATGACGAATGTTGTCAGAGACCTGCATACATTAAATGCTAAATAGTAGACAGCAAGGCTGTCTCTTATTGTCCGTCAACGTCAGAATGAATGTTCATCAAAATAGTAATGCCATTTTGTTGTTCTAAAAAATGTTTTCAGAAAAGATACGATAATAGAAAATATCATCTGCATGAATACAGAGATACGTTCAGAGTAATAAATGCACAGAGGTTAGAGGGATATGTGTGAAGACTTTGACTATTCAACCCTTTGAAAGGATAAGTCATATGTCAAGTTGATTAATATGAAATCGTTGCATTTATGACTTATGAAATCGTTATGCAACCAAATCATTATCACTTAACAGCAAACCGTTATGAGATATGAAAGAAGCGTTGTGATCAGGGTGATATAATCAAATCATTATGAGATATGAAAGAATCATTGTGATCAAGGTGATATAATCAAATCGTTATGAAATATGAAAGAATCGTTGTGATCAAGGTGATATAATCAAATTGTTATGAGATATGAAAGAATCGTTGTGATCACTAAAGAAATCATTACGATGACTAAAGGAATCGTTACGATAGCAAATCGTTATGATCACTAAAAGAATCGTTACGAGAGCAAATCTTTATGATCACTAAAGGAATCGTTACGATAGCAAATCGTTATGATCACTAAAGGAATCGTTATGAGAGCAAGTCGTTACGATGGCTAAAGGAATCGTTACGAAAGCAAGTCGTTACGATGACTAAAGGAATCGTTACGAGAGCAAGTCGTTACGATGACTAAAGGAATCGTTACGAAAGCAAGTCATTACGATGACTAAAGGAATCGTTATGAGAGCAAGTCGTTACGATGACTAAAGGAATCGTTACGAAAGCAAGTCGTTACGATGACTAAAGGAATCGTTACGAGAGCAAGTCGTTACGATGAGTAAAGGAATCGTTACGAAAGTAAGTCGTTACGACGACTAAAGGAATCGTTACGAATACTTATCAAATCGTTAAAGCATATAATGAATCCTTATAATTATGGAATCGTTGTAAACAAAGGAAATCGTTATGGCTTAGTACAAATCAATGTATTTAGACAAATATGCTTCTACAGTATGAAGATTCTTACCTATTTTTGCTTGTTTTCCTTTGATCTTATTTCCTGTGCTTAAGACTTGTAGAAAATAGGTTAGTGACCTTAATCAAGGGTTTGATAATTATCAAAATAACATGGTTTTGTTAATCACCAAAATAGAAATGTAATTAATTTAAATTACATGGGGATAGACTGTTCATCATCTCCCACTAGCCTTTGTTCACATCAGGTGCCCCCATCTTGAATCTTGCTTCATTAAATTGCTTCATTTATGTGTACTTTGTCTGCAGCTCTCTAAGGAGGGTGCCAAACAGATCAAAAAACCTAAGGTTCAAGTGAAGGGGAATATCAATAAATTGATTTTTGGCCAAAGTGGCTTGAAATTTAGTGGCCTCACCAGGATAGAGTTCCAAAAAGTCAGAAAGGGAGAGACTGTGGCTTTTCTGGGTGATGAGATTTGCATCAGCCAATAGTACTTGAGTGGTTTGGAGTAATGAAGGAAGCCAGTCCTCAAAGGTATAGTCTGGCATTTCATGGACTTCAAAGAAGACTTTGATAGACAGAAATTCCTTGAAAAGGTTCATATGATGTTCAGAATGGTATACAAAGGCATACCAGAATGAAGGACGTAGGGTGCTAGGATTGTCTTTTAATTGGAGCCCACCTTTTGAGGAAAGTACCACACTGGGTACAATCTAGCAAGGGAAAGAGTGGATCTGCTAGAAGAGGGTGTGGAAGATGTAGGAAGAGAAGAAAATAATTGGGGAGCTAAAGTGTGAAGAGAGGGTACGTTTGCCTTGGAAGGCTGGAAAAAGTACTTCAAATGATACAATGAAAATGAAATGCTTGAAGAAGGATTTTGTTCTTCAGGTTGAGAGCTAGATGGAAGAGGATTGGATGAAGTAGGTTGAGAAGGAGGTGGAGGTTGTTGTTCAACAATGGGAGCTAGAGGTGTAGGAGCAGTAGTGGCAGTAGGAGGAGTGGGATTAGTAGTAGCAGTGGGAGGAGTTGGATCAGTAGGAGGAGAGGAAATGGTCAAAGACTCAGAAGGGAAGACAAGCTGACCGTCCTTATGGAGTTTCCTTCTAACCCTCCCCTTAAAGGTTTTGACCTTGGGGTCAGCAACTACCTCCATATCTTGAGACTCTAGAGGCTGCTTAGACACTGCCTCCTTCTGTTGTTGCTGCTGCTCTGGCTCAACTATAGGAACCTCTAACTCTGCAGATACTGCCTCAGACTGCTTCTGCTGCTGCTGTTGCTACTCTTACTGTTGCTGCTACTCCTCAGGTGGTTGCTGCTCCTTTTGATGTGCAGTGGGTGGAGCAGGAGACTTACCTGTGCCCTGTTGGCACACTAACTGTAGCAAAAGGTCCTTCATCTGCTGGACCTCCTCAGACAGAAAATCAAACTTCACATCAATTTGTTAGACTTGCATTTGTAGAATTGTCAAGCTCTCTTGCTGCTTCATCATCAAATCCATCAAGTTATTTACACTTCTGCTGGTCTCGCCCTGAGCCTTGGCCGATTCTCAATGGGTGGTGGAGAGACATGATGATCTTCTTTAAATGTAGGCTAAAATGGAGTAGAGCTTGGAATGTCTTCTTCTTATGCTACTCCCTTGCCCCTCAAATCTCTGAGCACTTGATTTATTGTGTCTTCTGGTGCCACTTGCTCATGAGATGGGACAGGAGCCTGATCTTATTGTAGCTGTGGTTCTTACTCTTGTACTTTTTGTTGTTGTTGTTGTTCCACAAATACTTCTACCTTTACTTCCTCAGTGCTAATGTGTGGAGGCTGGACTTCTGGAATAGATGAGGAGCTCTGTGCCTCATCAGGAAAGACTTCATGAGAGCATAATGGCACAGAGTCCTGTTGGGTTGAGTGTGTTTTGGAATTTTCTAAAGTTGTATTTTAATGATGACCAATGAACATCACTCATAATTTGATTATGATGATGACATTTTGTACATTTTGTACATATTAAAATGATGACTAATTAAACATGTTATACATTTTATACATATCACAACAATGCTTAAACAACATGTTTTTGATGTTTAATATCTCACATTTTAATGATAATATCTTGTATTAATGGTTTACACTTTATATTTTCAGGTTCACACATTTTTGTCACAGCGGTGTCGACATAGTCCACATGTGTGTCGACACTAGTTCACTGTCCCAAAAGCGTGTTCTGAAGTAGTAGCCAGTGGAGTCGACACAGTCTGCCTGTGTGTCGACACAGTTTGCCAGTTGTGTCGACACAGTCCACTTGTGTGTCGACACTAGTTCACTGTCCCAGAAGCCTGTTCTGAAGTAGTAGCCAATGGTGTCGACACAGTCTGCCTGTGTGTCGACACACTTTGACTGAAACTCAAAAACGTGAATTTTTCTAGACACGTGGCTGCTTGGGAATCAAGAGATTTGACCTAGATTTTTGTGCCTACGCACCCCAAGGCACCTTATGGACATATGGGGCTATAAATACTCATGCTCCTTGTACCCCAAAGGCAAGCCAGCCCATACAACTCCCAGAAAAGCTTTTTGGCGGCAAAAAGGGATCTCTCCAGTTCTTGCTCATCTCCAGAAGTTGTGATCCATCTTTTCAAGAGAAAGTACAAGGGAGTGAAGGCCAATCTCTGGAGAGGGCTTTGAAGTTCAGAGCAAGGGAGCAGATTCAACATAAGCACAACAATTGAAGAGGAATTTCTGGCGATTCAGAAGCTATTGAAGCAGAGCATCGCCAATTGACAGGGAGCATCTTCAAGCCTCTTAATTCAACCTTCTGCAAGAAATCTTCATCGAAGAACACTCATTCTACATCCATTTCTCTCACTTCTGAGTTTGTTCTTCCTTATTTCGTCTATGAGATTTGTGCATGAAGTTCTGCACAAATTTCTGTGTACGAATCTGTCTTGAATCAGATCATTGCTAGAGGATCTGATTTCTGTTGTCTTTGATCTAGCTTTTGTATTGTGAGCCGTCGAACTCTGGTTTGTGAGTCGTCGTACTCACTGTGTGGTTTGAGCCGTCGTGCTCAATTTGGAGTCATCATGCTCCGGTTGTTGGTTAAGTCGCCGTGCTCAGTTTGTGAGTCGTTGAACTCAAGGTTGTGTGTTGAGCCGTCGTGCTCAAGGGTGTTTAGAGTCGTCGTGCTCCAGTGTGAGTTGTACTCTTTTGAGTAGTGGAGCCTCACTTTGTGAGGGGTGGATGTAGAAATCACTGGTGTGATTTTCGAACCACCTAAAAATCCTTTGTGCAATGGTTTGATCTGCTTGTTTGCGCTAGATGCTTGCATAGGATTTCACTTTCACACTAAGTGTTTAATTGCTTCACACATAATCTACACACTCCCATACTTCAGATCAGTAAACTGTTTGTCTGAATTGATCTCTGATTCGAATTAATTTTGAATTGCTTAAGCTTCCGCATTAATTGGTGTCAGAACTATTCAACCCCCCCCCCTTCTAGATCTGATCCATCCACCTATTCGATCCTACAATTGGTATCATAGAAGGTTTTCTATTCATCTGTTGTGTTTTTGGGAGATCTGTCTCTGTATGCTTAATCGCTCTGATTCCTACAATTGATATCAGAGCGGGTTAACCACTCTAACTGTTAGATCTAATTCCTTGTTGCATTGTTTCATTGTGAATAGATCTAATAGTTTTTGAGTTTTGGTATAATGGCAAATTACTTTAATCTGCATGAATTTCCTGTTATAATTTCAGAGAAATCCCCAATCTCACTTTCATCAAGTTTTTCAGAGGAAGCACAAAGAAAAGGAGCAAAAGGAATTCACAAATGCTCAATGGCAAATAAGAACTTCAATGAATCCATAAAATCACCAATTCAGAAAATTGTGGCTCTCACAGCACATTCCATGAGCTCAGAGCATTCTACATCCTCTTCAGAACACAAGAGTTCAAATGGGTCTACAAGATTAGGTAAATCAATTCCAGATCCATTTATGTATTCTAATTCTGATTCTGATGCAGATGAAGGCATGTGTTATGCTGAATTGGTTGAGTTCTGTGAGAAGATACAAAATTTAATGCAAAGCTGAACACTAAGAATAAAGATTTGAAAAAGACTTTAAAACATTGCCATAAAGAAAGTGAAAATTTGAAAAATACACTTGAATTGCTCCAGAACAATGATAAAGATCTTTCAGAAGAAAATGAGAATTTGAAAATTGAAGTTCATAAACTGAATTCTGAAAAAGAAAGTTTGAAAGATAAAATCAAAATTTGCGAAAACAAGTTGTCTAAGTTGAAAGAAAATCATGATCAGTTGGAATATGAAAATCTTGATTTGAAAGATGAAAATGAAAAATTGATTGATCTCAATGAAAACTTTAAATTTGATAATGATCAATTAAACAAACAGATTTCTAACATGGCTCATGATCACCAAATAAATGAAAGATGTAAACAACTTGTTGAAGAAAATAGTCATCTAAAAAGGAAGATTGAATGTTTGTTGCATAACAAACCATTGGACAATGATTGTAGCAATTTGAGTAATAAAATTGCTCAATTTGAAAATGAAAAGAACAAGATGAAAAATGGTTTGGATGTCATGCTAAATAAGCTTCAAATTTCAGAAAAAAGAAGTTGTTGCATTAAAAGCTGAAAAACAGAAGCTTCAACATGAATTGAAGAATACTAAATACACAAGTCTTGCTTCTGTGAGAGATAAGAAAAATGAAAATAAATCAAAATTAACATTTGTTAAAGCTGTTACAAATAAGAACTCTAATAATTCTAATGAAAAACTAGTGAAAGTTCTTGTTCAGAAACAGACAGAGAAAAAGAAAAATGCTACTGTCAAGAAGATTCATCTACTTCCTCCATCAGTCCAAAAAGTTCCAAGCAAGTTCCAAATTCACATCATGCCAAGAGCCACCAAAAAGTACCTCCTTCTCTTCATGGTATGCCTCCTCACAGGAAAAGGAGATTCCAACAAATGCATACATGCCAAGGTAAGTACCAGGTAAGAAATGCTCTCACTTGCTTTAACTGTAATAAACCTAGTCATCTTGTCAAACTTTGTTGGATTAGAAATCAAAATTTCAATAAACATGTCAAATCAGTCAAATGCTTTCATTGTCATAAAATTGATCATATTTCTAGGGACTGTTGGTACAGAAATGATTTTGTTGTGCATGCTCAGAAATTCCAGTCTAATGCATTTGCTCATACACACAAGAATAAATATCATGTTCATACTGAAAATGTTCAGAAATTCCATGTGTATAGGCATAGAAATGCTGCACAAAATCATTCTGTTTCTGCTTATATTAAAAATCCAAAAAATAGAAAACTTCATGAAAACATAGATGCATTGACCAAGGCAAAAAGAAAATCTGGAACTAATTCTGCTCATAGTTCTATCAATATCAATGAAAGAAATACATCTATACCAAAAATAAAATTATTTTAGATTCAGAAATCTTTATTGCACTCTAACATTGATTTCATTGCAGGACCCAAGCAAGTGTGGGTCCCAAAACCAGCTTGATTAGCAAGCTGAGAGTCTTGCAGCCATACATTGTAAATGGATTCAAGATATTGGCTGTGAAAGACAAGAAATGATTGGATAACACAGGTAAAATCTTTGAAAAAGAAATGAAGACTGTTCAGGTAAAATTTCTTTATCATTTCAAATGTAAATTGTCTGAATTGAAATGAATGTTTAATTTTTATCTGAACAATGAGAAATGTGTTTCAATGCTGCTTCCAACAAGAAATTTATGTCATAAAAATTGAAATCATGTTTGTTTATTTGTGCCCATGACTCCTTGTGCATATCTTCTTTTTTTTGACTTATTGGTATATCAAATGATGACATGTGGGAAAACAAGTTATACTTGTTTGGAAACTATCATTATGCATGAGTAAAATACTCCGCCAAGTACCAGAAGTCATGTTATGCTTAAAGCTAATTGTGTGCATAATCATGTGTGAATTGCTTGCTAGCTTTTTCATTCCATGCACATATTAAGGGGGAGTAAACTTGAAAAAAGTGCAAAAATGTTCCTGAAAATGTAATGAATTTCATGCTAAAACTAAAGAATAATTGACCTTTTTGCAGTGACTATGTTGTATATCAAATTGTGAAATGTGAAAGGACATGTTAGGCTTGCCTGGAAACTATCATCATGCGTGAGAAAAATCCTCCGCCAAGTATCAATAGTCTTTTCATGCATAAAAGGTCATCAAGAAAAATGAAATCTCAAAAACTTTATTTTAAGTCTTTGAAACAATTTTGAGTTTTTGAAAAACTTTTCTCCTTCAATAAATTGCCTATTGATATATGTTTGATCATGTTCATACTCTTTCTGTGCAAACTGCTTGGAATGAACATATCTGAATTGCTTAAATGATCATTTCATATCATGCATATCTTATGGGGGAGTGAGTCAAAAGAATCTTTGAGTGAAATGCTGGAGAAATATTCTTTCATATCTGATTTATCAACAACTCCCATTCAGTTTGTTGACAACTGTTCTTGCAAATAAATTCCTCACTCTCACATTGCATTGGTATTCTTGGTATATCAAATGGTGATTTGAAAAAAGACAAGTCAGGATTGTCTGGACACTTTCACTATGTGTGAGTATATGTCTTCGCCAAGTATCAAGAGTCTTGTATGCAATTATTGAGGGGGAGTCCTTGTCTTTCAATAAACATTCTTGTTTATTCTATTTTCACTTTGTTCCATTTCTATTTCTTCAATAATCCTCATGTTCACCTTGTGAGGGGGAGATACATGAAAGGGGGAGTCATTGTCACATTCCTTGACCTTACTTGTCTATCTTGAACCCCAAACTCATCAGAATTTTTTGAGTCATTCTGTTATTTTCTTATGAGAGAATTAAGATATTGAAACTAAACTCATTATGCATTTAGTTTAATTTCAAAGATTCATTATCATTTCAAGGTTAAGCAATCTTAATATTGAATGTCTTTAAAATGACTTGCAAAACACTTGTAGGCACATGAGTGGCTTTATTATTTAACATGTTCATGTTTAAGCTTCATTTTTACCACATGTTAAGAATAATTTTTCTAAATTCGTAGTCATGACTTTTCTGGTCAAAGCAAACATATTCCTGCAAAACATCAAAAGAAAATGATCAACAATCTGGAAAGATACAAACAACGCAATGTAAATTCTTGAACCACTGAGTAACCGGGTCATTTCACCTAAAAAGTGTTTTGTTTCGCGTCAAAAAGTGGAAATCAAAATTTTCAACTCTGTATAAGATAATGAAAGTTAAACTACTGAGTAATCAGGAGGTCTTGCATCTGATCAATGTGATCTCTTGCACTGAAAAGTGAGATTTAATTAATTTATTCTTGTATTCTTTCCCAGCTAAAATTGAAAGAAAATCAAAAAGACATGATAGAAAAGCTTAAGACCTTAATAAAGTTCATGTTTACTGAGTTTAGACCTATTATTCTACATTGTGTTACAATTAAAGCTCCTAACATCCTTGTTAAATACTTCTGCTCACTCATATAGGTCACTTTACTTCACATTTGCATCATTATTTTAACTACATTCAGATCATTATATTTTGTTATACTTTGTGTTGAGTGTGTCTTTGTGATTAAACTTTATTGCACAATACAAAACACACAATAATTTCTCTCATATGTAAATATCACTTCGCCTCACTTATTTTGATTCTTCCTGAACTTTCATTTTCACAACTGGAATTCTTGATCTCCTACCATTCTTTGCTTCTCTCTCTTATCTATCTTTTTAATGATGTCAAAAAGGGGGAGAAAGTTCCTTAAAAGGGGGAGAAAGTTTCTTATGGGAGAAAGTTGTTCAAAGGGTGAATATGGTCAAGGGGAGTCATTGCAGTCAAGGGAGTCAGGCTATTGGGAGATTTTACATAAATTTTGTCATCATCAAAAAGGGGGAGAATGTTGGGTTGAGTGTGTTTTGGAATTTTCTAAAGTTGTATTTTAATGATGACCAATGAACATCACTCATAATTTGATTTTGATGATGACATTTTGTACATTATGTACATATTAAAATGATGACTAATTGAACATGTTATACATTTTATACATATCACAACAATGCTTAAACAACTATTTTTGATGTTTAATATCTCACATTTTAATGATAATATCTTGTATTAATAGTTTACACTTTATATTTTCAGGTTCACACATTTTTGTCACAGTGGTGTCGACACAGTCCACCTGTGTGTCGACACTAGTTCACTGTCCCAGAAGCCTGTTCTGAAGCAGTAGCCAGTGGTGTCGACACAGTCTACTAGTGGTGTTGACACAGTCCACATGTGTGTCGACACTAGTTCACTGTCCCAGAAGCCTGTTCTGAAGTAGTAGCCAATGGTGTCGACACAGTCTGCCTGTGTGTCGACACACTTAGACTGAAACTCAAAAACGTGAATTTTTCTAGACACGTGGCTGCTTGGGAATCAAGAGATTTGACCTAGATTTTTGTGCCCACGCACCCCAAGGCACCTTATGGACATATGGGGCTATAAATACTCATGCTCCTTGTACCCCAAAGGCAAGCCAGCCCATACAACTCCCAGAAAAGCTTTTTGGCGGCAAAAAGGGATCTCTCCAGTTCTTGCTCATCTCCAAAGTTGTGATCCATCTTTTCAAGAGAAAGTACAAGGGAGTGAAGGCCAATCTCTGGAGAGGGCTTTGAAGTTCAGAGCAAGGGAGCAGATTCAACATAAGCACAACAATTGAAGAGGAATTTCTGGCGATTCAGAAGCTATTGAAGCAGAGCATCGCCAATTGACAGGGAGCATCTTCAAGCCTCTTCAATTCAACCTTCCGCAAGAAATCTTCATCAAAGAACACTCATTCTACATCCATTTCTCTCACTTATGAGTTTGTTCTTCCTTATTTCGTCTATGAGATGTGTGCATGAAGTTCTACACAAATTTCTGTGTACGAATCTATCTTGAATCAGATCATTGCTAGAGGATCTGATTTCTGTTGTCTTTGATCTAGCTTTTGTATTGTGAGCCATCGAGCTCTGGTTTGTGAGTCATCGTACTCACTGTGTGGTTTGAGCCGTCATACTCAATTTGGAGTCCTCGTGCTTCGGTTGTTGTTTGAGCCGTCGTGCTCAGTTTGTGAGTCATTGAACTCAAGGTTGTGTGTTGAGCCATCGTGCTCAAGGGTGTTTGGAGTCATCGTGCTCCGGTGTGAGTTGTACTCTTTTAAGTAGTGGAGCCTCACTGTGTGAGGGGTGGATGTAGGAATCACTGGTGTGATTTCCAAACCACCTAGAAATCCTTTGTGCAATGGTTTGATCTGCTTGTTTGCGCTACATGCTTGCATAGGATTTCGCTTTCACACTAAGTGTTTAATTGCTTCACACATAATCTACACACACCCATACTTTAGATTAGTAAACTATTTGTTTGAATTGATCTCTGATTCGAATTAATTTTGAATTGCTTAAGCTTCCGCATTAATTGGTGTCAGATCTATTCCCCCCCCCCCTTCTAGATATGATCCATCCACCTTTTCGATCCTACAAGTCCTTGGTCCACAAATTTTGTGCCTTACTTTCCAAAATGTAGTGGCTCCTCCTCAAGGTAGACAGACATATCTTCTCTTTAACAACCATAGAAATTTCACCACTTAAATCTACTGAAAACCTCTTGAAAATAAGGGTTAGTAGGGGTCCATATGGGAGGGTCTTTTGCGAATTCCTAGACCCTGCCATCCTCTCCAAAATGATAGAGGGCAGGTTGACCCTATGCCTCTGTATGGCCCAAAAGCGTAAGCTGCCATCTCTGGCAGTGATGGAGGAGTGAGTACCTACTCTAGAAGTGATGATGTTGGTGATGATAGAATGGAGTAACCTCTTCTCTATAGACAACTCATTAACTAGGAGCCCTTTCTTGCTGATGGACCTCAGATTCCTAATAACTCCCAATTGCTGCTTCTCCATGGACATTGCTTCGCTAATCCTGTATCCAGAATTGGGGCAATCTAAGATTTACACTAATAGCTCTTCAAAAACTATGATGGTAGTACCCTTGACTGTCCCAGTAACAGATCCTTCAGTTGTGACTTGGAGGGACATACAAAAAGCCTTGAGAGCACCTTCGAATGTCGGCTCAGTAATCTGACAAAGCTTCGACCATCCCAACGCTGCTAGGGTTTCTTCTATCCAAACTTGCCTACCATGTAACTGACTGAAATCTACATCCTTCCCGAGGTAGATGGAGGCTTTTGCAGAGCACAAACATTGGAACTATTCTGGAGTGAACATGGTTCCTTCTGGAGCCCTAGAAGATGCCATCTAGACAAGAATGACAGAGGAGACTGAGAGGGATGTCAAAGGAGGTATAGAAATGGTGTATAGAAGTCAAGGAACCTACCATTCTTCAGAGAAGATGAGAGATCCTGTAGATGCTCCGAAGACGGTTCCGTCGGGGTGAACACCACGTGTGGGAAGAGGAAGACGACGATAGGAGAGTCGAAGAGAGAGTTCAAACGGGTGATTAGGGGAAAAAGGAGGAAAGGTCCTAATATAGAAATGGGAATAAATAACGGACCATTGATGAGGAGATGAACGGCTTGGATTAAATGAGTGAACCATTATTATAATAAATTCTTCTTTAAATGAAAATTATTATTATTATTATTTTAAATTAACATAAACTCCAACTTTGGAGTAGTCGAAGTGCAGCCTCCGACTTTACAAAAGTCGCAGTACACAATTCTGGCTTCATGAAAGTCGTAGTAGACTCCGACTTTATGAGAGTCGCAGCCTACACTCCGACTTCATAACAGTTGCAGTTCCAAGACTTGGAAAAAAAATTGCAATGAATTGAACATACACTACAGAAATTTAATCATGAATTTATCACAGCAATTTAATCAGGGTTGCACATAGCTATTTCTCTTCTAATTGACGTAAATCTATCTTCAGGGAGAGGTTTAGTGAATATATCAGCTAATTGATTATCTGTAGAGACAAAATCAAGTAGAATATCACCATTACTTATATGGTCCCTGATGAAATGATGTCTGACCTCAATATGCTTTGTTCTTGGATGTTGAATTAGATTTTTGGTCAAGTTGATTGCACTTGTGTTGTCACAAAGCATTGGAATCTCGTGAAGTGTTTGACCATAATCTTCCAGTTGATGTTTGATCCACAGCAATTGAGTGCAGCAACTTCCAACTATAATGTACTTTGCTTCTGTTGTGGACAAGGCTACTGAATTCTGCTTTCTAGAAGACCAAGAAATTAATCATCCTGCAAGAATTTGATAAGTACCACTGGTGCTTTTTCTATCTATTTTGCAACCAGCATAGTCAGCATCACTATATCCAATCAGCTTAAAATCAGAGCATCGGGGATACCATAAACCCAATTTACTTGTATTTATAAGATATCTAAAAATTCTTTTAACAACATTAACATGAGATTCTTTAGGATCAGCTTGAAATCTAGCACACAAACATACACTGAACATTATATCTGGTCTACTGCCAGTAAGATAGAGTAATGACCCAATCATATCTCTATAGATCTTTTGATCTACTTTCTTGCCAAGTGGATCACTATCTAACTTAATTCCTGAGCTCATGGGTGTTCCTAAGGGCTTACACTTGTCAAAACCATATTTGGAAAGTAAATCCGAAATGTATTTGGTTTGACAAATGTGAGTACCTTCCTTGGCCTGCTTGATTTGCAACCCAAGAAAGTAATTAAGCTCACCCATCATACTGATCTCAAACTCACTTTACATAAGGTTTTCAAAGAATTTGCAAAGTGATTCATTTGTAGAACCAAAATAATATCATCAACATATATTTATACTATAAAGATTCCTTCTGAAAATTTCTTAATAAATAGAGTGTCATCTACTTTACCTTTATGAAATCATGTGATATAAGATAAGCACTTAGTCTTTCATACCAAGCTCTTGGAGCTTGTTTCAGACCATACAATATTTTCTTTAAACGAAAAACATGATTTTGGTATTTAGTATCTTCAAAACTAGGTGGTTGCTCAACATAAACTTCTTCTTTTATGAAACCATTCAGAAAAGCACTTTTCACATCCATTTGAAATAAATTAATGTTGAGAGAGCATGCATATGCTAATAGAATTCTAATTACCTCTAATCTAGCAACTGTGGCATAAGTTTCATCAAAATCAATGCCTTCCTTTTGGGAATATCCTTGTGCTACCAGTCTGGCCTTGTTCCTAGTGATCACTCCAGATTCATCCATTTTGTTTCTGAAGACCCATCTGGTCCTAATAACTAGATGGTCAGAAAATCTACGGACAAGAGTCCAAACCTGGCTACGTTGGAACTGGTTAAGTTCCTCTTGCATGGCAAGGATCCAAGATTCATCAGCCAGTGCATCATTGATTGTCCTAGGCTTAATTTGAGAGACAAATGCATAAAAATCACATGGAATGTTCATACCTCTTGTTCTTACCCTATTTTTAGATCATCTATAATATTTTCTCTTAGATGATCTCTATGATACCTCAATTCTCTAGGCAATCCTTCCTGTGGTTCTTCTTGTTGTTGAAGTTCCTCAAGTGGTGGATCTTCATTTTCTTCTTCTTTCTGTTTTTCTTCAAGAGCTGTCTGTTATAGATCCCTGCACAGATCTTCAACACAATCTTCTTCTATTCTCTTAATAGAAGGTTAGTCTCATCAAATAAAATATGTACTATTTGTTCTACTATTAAGGTTCTTCTATTAAACACTTAATATCCTCTATGTTTTGAAATATATCCTAGTAGATAGTCTTCATCACTTTTAGCATCTTACTTTCCTAAGTTATCTTTATCATTATTCAAAATAAAACACTTACAACCAAAAGGTCAAAGATGACTGATGTTTGGCTTTTTCCCCTTCTACAGCTCATAAGATGTCTTCTTCAGGATTGATCTGATCATGCACTTGTTGATGATGTAGCAGGATGTGTTGACTGCTTTTGCCCAGAAATATCTTGGTAGATTATACTCTGTAAGCATAGTTTTGGCCATGTTTAGCAGTGTTCTGTTCTTCCTTTCTGCTACTCTATTCTGTTTAGGTGTTCTTGGTGCAGAGAAGTTGTGTTCTATTCTATTTTCTTCACAGAAATTTATAAAATCTTCATTCTTGAATTCTCCACCATGATCAGATCTAATGTTGATTATCTGAAATTTCTGGTCCTTCTGTACTAATTTGCTGAACTTAAAAAAACTGAAAATGTTTCTGATTTGGCTTCCAAAAAAGATACCCAAGTGTACCTTGAGTAATCATCTACAATTACATAGTCATATACTTTTCCTCCAAGACTTACTATTCTTATAGGTCCAAATAAATCCATGTGAATGAGTTCCAAAGGCTTGGAAGTTGTAACTACTATTTTGGACTGAAATGATGTCTTAGTTTGTTTTCCCTTTGCACAGGTTGTACAGATTCCAAACTTCTTCAGTTTAAGCTTCGAAAGACCTTCAACTAGATCATGCTTGATTAATTTCTTGATTACTGAAGTGCTTGCATGTCCTAGTCTTCTGTGCCATAGATCAGTTTCTTCACTCTTGGTAGTTGCAAGACATAAGTTTACTTCTTTTAATTCTGCTAGTTGTAGGGTGTACGGATTTTTGACTCTTTGTGCTTCAAAAACTATTTTTTCCATCCTTTTGAATAATGCACTTATCAGTGTAAAATCTCACCAAGTGACCCTTGTCACACAGTTGACTAATGCTAATCAGGTTGTGCTTTAATCCTTCTACATACATGACATCTTCTATTAGATCCTTTTCTTTTATTCCTACTGTTCCACATCCTAACACCTTGCCTTTTCCATTATCTCCATAGGTGACTTGACCAATCTCATCTCTAAAACTTGTAAATAACTTTCTGTCACCTATCATATGCTTTGAGTACCCACTATCCAAATACCATTTGGATGTTCTCAGGCGACTCTACAAACAAGTTTAAGCTATAACTTTTGGGACCCAAAATTTTTATAGGTCCTTGATGGTTAGTCTTAGGAATCCAACGTAGGTGTCTAGTTGTGTATGTACTGACAGTGTGTCCTAGCTGGTTATAGTGACTCCAACATAGATTAAAAGCATTCTTTACATGTGTAGTGTTTCTAGAGTTCAATTTGTCTTATAAACATACTAATTTACCTTTCTAGGATTTTTAATTTCCTTTTCCTTTACAAATTTGGGAGTTGGATATTTTTCAGGATAGATGACATTTTCTTCATTGGTTGGAGGTGTATGTCCTACTCCATATTTCGTCTTACTAGACCAAGCACCTTTCAGTCTTACAAATAGAGATGTTTTACAATTAGAAATTTTGTCTATGGTAGCTCTTAAGAAGTTATTTTCTTCTCTTAGTTTTTCTTCATCTTTCAGTTCTTTTAGATTTGATTCAATTTGCATGATTTTACTATTTTTATTCTTTAAATCTTCACACAGTAGTTCATTTGATCTTTTAGTTTCATTTAAGTTTTGTCATAATCTTTCTACTTCATTTTTCAGGAAAGTATTAGATTTTTCTTGAGTAAGCAAGTTTAACTTAACTATTTTCATTTGTTTAACTATTGTTTTATATTTCTCATATAATTCATTGAAAGCATCTTCAAGACTATCAGAGTCGGATTCTGAACATGATGTAAAAGAAGTTTCAGAATTTACTTGATCTAGTCCTGCCATGAGGGTTAGATTTGCTTTTTCTTCTTCTTCAGATTCCGAGCTTGAAGAGTCTAAACTTGTAGCTTCTTCATTATCCCATGTTGCTACCATTGCCTTTTCCTTATACCTTCTGAATTTCTTTTCTTTGCCTTTCTTCTTATTAGATCTTTCTGCCTAATCCTTCTTCTTGAGCTTAGGACATTCAGATTTGTAATGTCCTGGTTGATTGCACTCGTAGCAGGTTGGTTCCTTCTTCTTATTCTTTTTGAAGAATCTTGTTGAACCGAACTTCTTCTTCTTAGCAAGGATCCTTTGCAGTTTCCTTGACAGCATGGCTTCATCATCACTGTCATCTGATTTCTCCTTTGAGTCTTCAGAGGAAGAAGAATCTGCAACTTTCAAAACATTTGGCATTTTCTTTTTCGATGAACTTTCAGAAAATCTTTCCATATTGATTTCGTGAGCCATTAAAGAGTCAATTAATTTATCAATAGAAAGTTGAGTTAGATTATGTACTTCTTCAATAACAGTGATCTTCGGGGTCCAGACATTAGTTAATGAGCTTAAGATTTTTCTTACAGTTTCTTCATTAGTAAGAATCTTACCTAGTGAACTCAGTCCTACTATTATATTTGAAAAATGATTATACATTTGGGTTATATTTTCATTAGGAAGCATTTTGAACTGTTCATATTGGGAGACAAGAATATCTATTCTAGTTTGTTTTACTCTATCAGTTCCTTCATATGTAACTTGTAGTTTGTCCCACAATTTTTTAGTTGATCTATAAGCAAATAATCTATTAAATTCTCTTTTAGATAGAGCACAGCATAGATAGTTCTTGGCTTTGTAGTTTAGGGTCATGTTTCTCTTATCAACTATAGAAAGAGCAGAGATAGTTTCACCAAGTATAGTAAAATCACCTTGTTCTATTACCTGCCACAGATCAAAATTTGCGCCTCTGATAAAGCATTCCATTTGCATCTTCCAGTACTGATAGTCCTCACCATCAAAGAATGGTGGCCTTGCAACAGACTGACCTTCATAGTTGTGACCTTCAACTGCCATCTCTTCTCAAATCTTTCGATTCTTCTGAGAAGACCTTTGCTCTGATACCACTTGTTGGATCGAGATGCCACTAATGATGTCCTAGAGGGGGGGGTGAATAGAACTTCTTGCACTTTTAAAAAAATTATCTAAAAGTGGACAACACTAAATAAAGTTGTTAGTGTTTAGTGTAGTATGTGAAACAAGTGTAAATTGGCAGAAACAATCACACAGATGCACAAGAAATTTTATCTTGGTTCAGCCCTTCCCACATGGAAGTCCTACGTCCAGCCCCCAAGAAAACCACTTGAGATTTCACTAACTGCCAAGAATACTTGGCCTTCTCTCAACCCTGAGAGGTATTACAAGTCCACTTGCTCCCAAGCAAGTCTTCCCTTAACCAAGGGGTACAAAGACTACAAAAAGGTCTTCCATTCACAAGAGGGGCACACAAACCTCCTGTGGGATGCTTAAGATAGAAAAGGTGAAAGACTAGTGTGCCTGCTCACAAAAATAAGCAAACACAAAGAATTCAAAAGGGATTACAAATAGGAGTTTCAGCTCTAACTCTTTCTAAATCTAACAGGGTGGACTGAAGAAAAATCTAGGATTACTGTAAGACCCGACTTCCCCGCTTTCCATCCGGTGTCTTGGATGACTGGACACTAACGCGTCTAGGCTGGGCAACATGTTAGTGTCGTGTCGTGGGTGTCCGACGTGACAGTCATCCTTATCGCGCACAGATTTCCTATCGCATTCTTGTCACGACCAGTCAATGGATCATGACAGTGTTTCGTTGCTTCGGTCATCTGACGCCTGTCAGGGTGGCAGGTGTGTCAGTACGACCTGTCGGGTTGTCGCGGTGTCCCTAGAGGATGTGTTCTTGTCGGGGTGTGTTGACCCATCGCGTTAAGGTCCTTAACGCGCCCCGTCGCCCCGTCGCGTCTTGGGTGCCGAAGGTTTAAGGCCTTGGCTAGCGACCCCTTCTCCCTTTTCCTCCTTCCCCTCTCTTCTCCTCCCCCTCCGGCAGTGCTCTACCTTCCTCTCTCCCCTTTGTGAGTTTCATCTGAGGAGGAGGTTCGTGCTCATATCCTTGGCATTGTGGAGCTTGCGTGGAGCGAGGAGGAGGCGGTCAATCCGACGTGAAGGGCCCCAATGGGTTCGGTTCTTCAGTTAAGGTTGGGATTTCTTGTGCTCTTCTCGATCCGAGTGGATTGGGAGCTTCTCGTACTTTCAAGTTAGTTTAGATAGTTTATCCATGCTCCCCTCCCCCGTATGGTATGTGTGTGGCTTGTGGGCGGCCCCAGGATGGAGCATCCCGTGGGTCTGGCTCTCTGCTGGTGTCGTGACCGCAGTGCGCGTCGCGACACCAGAAGAGGCGTCTGTCCTGTTGGTCGTGACCTTATCACGACGCATTTTCCTGTCGTGATAAGGATTGTTGTCGCAACGCGTTTTCTTGTCACGACAAGGTTGCTGTCGCGACGCTCTACCCCGTCGTGACAGGGTTGCTGTCGCAGTGCCGTTCCCCATCACGATGGTATCGCGACGGCCTAGGAGGTCGCAACAATACCTGTGTTGCCTAGGGTGTTTCCGTGGTTCCGATTGGGGTGTCGGCGTGTGCCCCAGGGCTGGCTTTCCCTTAGGACCTTCAGGTGGGGAACGCAACAGGTTACCTCACTGTATTCAGTGACCGAAGGTGACATCTTCATGGTCGTGTCCTGGCGGCGGTGCCAGGAGGGTCGTGTCTGTCTAATAATCGATTGACCGGCAGTCAACCGATTATCAGCAGAGTGATGGGTTTTCCGTGCTTCTGGTAGTGTTCCGAGGTTTTGGCTTGCTCGTGCATGCCTTGATTGGCCGATGACCCTCTCGAGGGTCTGTGCGTGCCTCGTGCTTGCTAGGCTTGTCGTGAGTTACAAGCCAGTGGTTCGGTGTGGTTCTTGTTGTGCTTGCCCTGCCTGTTCGCCCGGTGCTTGACACTTGAGGGCTTGTCTCATTCAGAGGTTGTCTTCGTTGCCTGGGACCCCCATCCTTGGGAGCCTTTAAGGGAGAGTTCGGGGCTACGAGCGTGCTCGAGTTGGCAGCCGAGTTGGCGGACTTTGGAGCTGAGGGGAAAACAAGGTTTGGACAACAGCGTCGAGTCGTTTGTAGAGCTCTCCTGGTTGGTCTGGGATGCCAAGGTCGGCTGGAGTTATTCTCGGCACAGGACAGTCAGTCCTTCTCACTGCCTCACCCTGCATTGGTTCTGGAGCCATGTACGGAGGTTAGGTGTGAGGCCGCAGCTTGGCCAGGCTACGGTTGTTGTTGTGTTGTGGTGTTTCTGTGGCGGCTCTGTCTCGCTCTTCCGGTGAGGTGGAGGCAAGAGATAGGCTGGAAAGCAAAGGGAGTGGCTGGTTTGTCCTCCTCTTGGCTGCCAGTGGCGATGGCTTGGTTGTTGTTGTTGTAACGGTGTTTCCTTACAACATTTCCAAGTATGACTCATTGCCCTAGCCTACACGGTGGTTGTAGCCTGGCTGTGTCTAGCTTCCGTGGGCATTGTTGGCCCGTGCTTCTGGTGGTTTCCGCTCGGTTTTCTCTCGGTTTTATAGTCCCATTCCTTGGAGCCGGTTCGTGGTGGCACCAGTGTGTGTGGTTTCTTGACCTTGTGGCGTGTCCAGGGTTCAGGGTGGTTCTGCTTGAGGGCCCTCGACCTTGTGGAGGTCTGAGGTGGCCGTGCTTGTGGTGAGACGTCGTTCTCACTTGGTTGTTGCGTGGTCTCGATGGGTGTGCCGAGGTTTGCTTCCGCTTGGTGCCCGACTCCGTTGGTTTCTGCGGGAGTTGTGTGTGTGTCATGACCTTGGTTGGTGGTCGTGGTGTTGCATTGTTCTGTTCCGCTGCTTTGTAGTACCCTACTATAGGTGTTCCTCACTTTACAACTTTTTAGTGTAGTTTCCTATTTTTAGAGTTCCTTCTGCTCTGGCCGGTAAGGGACTGGTAATCCCTACTAGGCCTTGTTCGCGAAGCTCACCCCCCTACTTCCTTCAGCTAGGGGCTCATCGTCGTGGGAGCTCGGTGTCGGATGAGTTGCGAAGGCGGCTGTGGCGTCGTGTGTTGTCAGCAGCAGTTAGAGCAAGTGTTATGAGCTCTTGTACCTGAGTGAGTTGAGAGTTGTGCTTTGCAAGTTCTCAGGGTATGCCCCTTAAGGACTGCACATTTCTTCTTGTACATGTGCTTTTACTTGGGACATGTTGTATAGTTGTTATATTGTTATAGTTATTTAAATTCAGTACATATCTCACTAGACTATTTCTTCTAACCCTTCCGGGTCTTCGAATCCATGGGTGGCGACGCAAACTTCGAGGTCCTTGTGGGGGTCCGGGAGGTCGGGTCGTTAAAGTTGGTATCAGAGCAGAGTCTACTGAGATTTGTAATGAGTTAATAACTATAGTTGTCCCAAAGAAAGGTACTAGTATGCTGCTGACACCATCCGGCTAGTGTTAGACTTGTGCTTTCAATTGTTTTGCAAGTGTGCGGCTACCCTGCAAGGTTCGTATGCGTGCTGCAGAAGGGTTGCAGTTGTTGCTATGCCGCGTGCGTGGCGAGTGTGGTCACTCGGTGTGTTCATACCGTGGTGTCGCGGTTGGCGATGGACTCGCTGGCAGTGGTCTTCCCTGTGTGGAGGATGGTTGCAGGCAAGTCCAAGTGCGGTGCTCTTGGTCATCTTCGGCACATTTGGGTGTGTGTGTGTCACTGTGGCTAAGAGAGCCTACGTGTGGTGTGGCCTTTACCAGTGCTGGGTTGTTGCCTGTGGAACTAGTGGAAGGTGTCCTTGCCTTGTTGGCTGTCCCCCTGTGGTTGGGGTTTGTGCTGTGTTGGTCTTGTGTGTGGTCTCTTGTCTGTGCATGGTTGTGCGTTGTGCTCTGCTCAGTCAGCGTCATTGCTCGAGCTAAGCAGATGTTCTATGTGCCATGTTGCATCACTGGTTGAGCTCTGCGACACTTGTCAGTGGTTGTGGTCAACCTAGTGCTGGCTAGTTGTGAGCTCTAGTGAGGTCCTCCCTGTAGCAACTTGAATTTTTGAGAAAAATAAAAATTTAAATAATAAATTAAAAACTCAGCTAAAGGGATATTCAATGAAATGAGAATTAAATAAAACCCATTAAATGGAAAAGAGTAATGAGCTTTACTTAATGGATCCTCTAGAACTTATTGGGTCAAAATATGAATTTAAAAAAGTAAATAAAAAGAAAATACCATAAATTCGGAGTCTTAATATCTCCTAAATAGAAAAGGACTCTTTAAGCATTAAAAGAGGCAATAATAGTTGGAATTGGATTCCTAAGTCTACCCCTTATCATTTAGCACGAATTTAGATCCCATCCTAACCTAAATAGAGGTTGGAAAGCAAGAAAGGAAAGTTGGAGTTAGGAAATCTCGTAATTAAAGAGCAATTAGAATAGAAGTAGGAATAAGAACCCATACATGCACAAATACATCTCTTAAACCCTCTTGGCCGACCCTAGCTCGTTGCCAAAGGTTGTTGGACGTGGAGAAGAGGCCAAGGAGGAGAGGATCTCGTGGGGAGAAGGAGTTCTTGGAGCTTCTTCCTCGTTCTTGGAGATTTTAACCCTAGAAGACAAATCGAGTCAAAGGTAGGCATTTTCACAAGTAAAACTAAATCAAATCCGTCTATAGGTAGTTCCAATCACCAGGAACAAAAGTCCTCTTGTTTCATAATTTTTCATCGAGCCAATCTTTTGTTCTTGATTTTAGAAGTTCTACAAATATGATAACTCCGAGTCATCATGTTTGAATCATATCTCTATGTTTACTTGATCCCATGCTACAAAATGTTTACTGTAGATACTTCATGTTGTTAGGGATCTTTTGCCCCAAAAAGCCCTAAATTTCATCGAGCATGCTGATCGAATTTAATCGATCTTCCTCTCTGTGTCATGTTCTGAATAACTCGTTCTTGCTCATGTTCAAACCCTATATGAACCATGCTCTCTCTCTAATTCCAACTTACTGGAAGTACCATTACATGTCTAGTTTAATTTGCAACTTGTTTCGTGATTTTTTATCGACTATGTAACTAGTTATGATTTTTCAAAGTACCCTGTGTCCAAACAAGTCAAGTTGGCACGCAATTCGATGTAGAACATTTTTCTCGCTCGAACTTAGGTGAAGTACCTGAGAACGCGATGGCTCGACACGCCGCATTCTCAGGGCCGTCGCGACCAACCTCTTGTCGCGTTCTGAACGTGACAGGAACCCCGTCGCGTTCTGGCCGCCTGAGCAGACAGCCCTGTTGCGAGCCATACAGGACCCTGTCCCGTTCCATCATGACCCTGTCGCGACCCTTACATGGGTACGTCACGTTCACAGGATTTTTGATGAAAACTCATAAAATTTATTGCTCTCACTTTCTACAAAATTCTTACGCCTTTTTAACAGTCATACACGCAGTAAAAACACATGTTTTAAAATGGCGCTTTAAAATATTGAATGCGTTAAAATACATATTCACGACTTCTTTTCTATCTATGATTTCTCTTACACATGCACACACATGAACCATCCATATATGGCTGAAATCTGGCATAAAATATCTCATAATGTATCTGGTAATTTATTGCAATAAAGTATATTAATTGCCCTATTTTAAAGGACTTGTATTCGTTTCTTGCGTTGTTTATATACCGATATCGACGCTCCACTGTTCTAGAATTCTTCTAGAATGTCGAGCACCTATTTTTATATACACACTTTACTTGGCTTGTGGTGAACTCTCCGTCGGATATTCCTTTCGCCGGACTAGTGAACCCTTGCACAAGGCCTCCGTAGGTCTCATCTGATCATGGATGCCCACATGGTCGACGAGACGGTTGTACCCTAACACCCATTACACCTTTAGGAATCGATATGATCCAAGCGGCTATTAGAAGTTCGCTCTTACCTTGAATCACGTCAGACCTCTGGACTTGTGCATAACATGGCCAGCGGGAAGATCGTGAAATCCACCTGACTGCCAATACGACTTGCGCATGTTGTGCAACTATTACTATCGCCTGTTTACTCGTTGTTTTACATGATGTACCCTTAGCTCTCATCTATACTCTACTCGCTCATCTATTCACGTTCTCTCTACTATCTCGTCTATTCATCTAGTGGTCTTAACTATTCTTGGTACTCTATATTTGGCCATTGACTGATTGTCTAAAGATACAATATAACCAATGCCTGGCAATATGTAAAGGGCCCGATCTGGTCCTGGGATGTGCGCCCGAAAGTGCTAGTGCCCATGGGAGTTAAATGATCAGAGTGTTTGGCATTACACTCAAGTGCTATCTATCTCGACTATCTATATGACAATCAAAACACAAAACGTGCTATACTCTCTCGATGTCTAGAATGACAAACAAGTGCTATACTCGTCGTGCTATTATTATACTGGGGCTAGTTGTGCTATGGCCATCCTGCTATTCGTGCTATACTTGATACTTGTGCTATTTTGGAAACTATACTCGATCTCGTGCTATTGTGCTATCCTGTTACCTGTTGTGCTATCTCTTGCTATATTTTGACACTCTTGTACTTGCTATCTTTAGATACTCTACCATTAAATGCGTTAATTATTTAAAGCCTACTTGAGCCTGAGATTTAAGTCCCACTGGGCGTTATCGCTCACCCTACGTTATTTGATGTTCTGTTCTTAGGTGAGACCGAGGATGACACATACACTCACGAGGAAGGGAATGACCAAGAGTGAAGCCAGGAGTACCCTCGAGTCATCATGTTAACTTAGAGTTGTAGTTAGTTATTTCCTTTTATTGCAATATAATTGGGCCCTATAGAATGGCTCTGATATTAGTGGTTGTAACTAGACATTTGAAAAGTTATTAATGAGAAAGATTTGCTTTAGTATTATTCAATGTGCAATGGTTTGATGTCTAGTATTCTTTCTATACCTTTTTCTTGCAATTGCCTTCGCGCTCCGATATTGCGTGTCGGGGCGTGACACTCCTGGAGTCCTTCTCTATTGGTTCTGGCGGAAGTGAGTTTTCCTCAGAACAACGTTGTGCTCATATTTGGTTGTTGTTGTGTTGCCCTCTAGGTCGAGGTGCATCGCTTGGTTGCCCTATGTTCTGGTGAGGTTTCCCAGAACCGTTTGTTATTGTCTTGGTGAGGGTTTCTCCCAGGACTGTTCCGTGCTCATTTCTGTTATTGTTGCACTGCCTCAGGGTCTGAGGTATGTTGTTGTTTTGGTTGGTGTGTTCTGACGGGTTTTCTCAGAACTGTGCCTTGGTGGTTCTGGTGGAGGTTTTTCCAGGATCGGCTTGCGTTGCTTCTACAGTTCTACTTGCTGCGGTGTTCTCTCTGAAGGTTTATGTTGTTTGGTAGTTTGGGTTGTGAGTTCTGGTGAAGGTTCTTCCCAGGATCGCCCTTTGTCATTTCTGGCGGAGGTTCTTCCCAGGAGGGCCCTATGTTCGTTTCGGGCCACCGTTGTGTTGCCCCTATGGTTCGAAGTGTGCCGTTTGGTCGGGCTGCTTCTGGTGAGGTTCTCCCAAGATGTCTCTCGGCGCTTTTGGTGGAGGTTCTCCCCAAACCTACACTCTGTTTGTTTTGTTCGTCACTACTCTCTCTCTATGTAGAGATGAGCTGTCGTTATTGTCGATTGGACTGTCTGTGTTACTGTCATGCCCCCGATTTTTAGCAATGGAATTAATCAGGAACGTAATGAACAAGCATGCATTCAGAAGCTATAGACAATGACTAATATCAATAGGGCCCATAATTCAATAATCAAAGTTCTATTCATCATAATAAATGATTAATACAATATCCAATGTCAAAATAAGAACAACTCTCTACTTACCAGTCTTAGCTATCTCTCAAAGAAAGATAAAATTTCAACGATGTCCAATCTCTCACTAACTAGAATAAAGAAAGGCTATCTAAAGTGTAATTCACGCTTAACACACAATCCCATCATTAAGCTTTATTCTTCATTGTCGCTTCCTGAAAATGTTAGGAAAGTAGGTATGAGCAAACTAGCCCAGTAGGATTTACATCTCAATGTACAGGCAGTGATATAAGTGATTAACATTTTACTCAGGCAGGCATGAGTATAAACAAGATGTTCTAATATGCATGATAAATCCAGTGAAAACATAATTATCAATGTGTTCAAGAGATGTCCAATGAATTCGAGATATTATGTGAGAATGACGATCAAGTAAAAGAGATTATCATGCTAGAAGGTATATTGCATATACAGGGGAGTATTCACATTTGGAAGTAATAAACATGGGCAATAGTCCAAGAAGGTCAGGATAACTCATGTGTTAATATCACCAAAGAGGGAACAGTCAGGATTATACAAGAAAGTTCTTTCACGCAAGAAAATCACTAGAGTGTCTTTCAAGAGATCAAGATAGCAATGGAAAGTGCAAGTACACAGGGCAATTCACTAGCAAGCATTTTGAGTAACCTATTCTGGGCACTCCACAAGAATGTACTTTTCATATCATGCAGGGTCTACTAGTGCCTCAAGCATGTACGTCCCTCTACCACTCAGGTTAAGGACTCAAGCATGTACGTCCCTCTACCACTCAGGTTAAGGACCAGCACACAGTAGCAAGTAACAAGTCAAGTCAAGCAAGTATATCACATGTAACAAGTACGTGCCATGCCAAGCACCAATCATGATTCTGCACCACGCCAGGCATATGACTTTGTTAGGGGATCAGCCTAACAATCAACTCTTGAGGTAACGAACATCTTTGGAAAACCGAGCAATCAACACCTTGGGGTAAACAGGACTTTGTTGGACGCGAATCTGACAATCACACCCATAGGTAACAGGACTTTGCAAGATTATCCAGGACCAGATACGAGTCAACAATCAAGTTTGTATTATGCAACACTAGCATGTGTCCCAATGAGCCCGTCGACTCATGGATGACGAGAACGAGTTTTTTGAGTCCATGACTCTAATATCATTGATGTACTTAAAGAATGTATCACAAGAAGGTAATGTCTGTCAATAAGGATGGACTAGTCAAGATAGTTCAAGACTATCATGTCAAGGACAAAGATTCAGGATCATGATTGTAAAGAGAGTGATCAGGCGTAATTGTAGTTTAATAATACATTAATGTCTTGTCATTCAATTTGGACTAATGCCGAGGAAGGAAGATGAGAAAGAAAAGTGCACGCTATCTCCAGGGAACTCAATGGTACAACCAACTCGATCTCCATGAGGGAATCCATGGAGTACAGAGACTTACGGAGGTCTTAACAAAAGGTTCCTAGTCTTCCAGAACGGAATGTCTAACAGAGAGGTTCCAATTTGTCAAGAAGGGGTTGCCTAACTTGTGCAAGTGTACAAGTGTAACGTGTTTCGAAAACTTGCCAAATCAAGTATGCTATAGAATAGCAAGAGAATTATGACAGACATGGGAAGTAACTAATAAGACAAGTTTAAAATCAAGAAACTCCAAATAAATCAAGACCATTATGTAACATGTAGAATAGATTAAAAGCTATGCATGGTTAAGGTAAGGTTCTCTACATGCCATTATCACCAAGCAAATTTTCATTCAAATTTAAGTTATCATTTTAACCATAAACTGAACATAAGATGATGAATCAGATCAATCATATGGTAACAGAAACATGATCATACCATTAAGAATATTAGAATAAGATTTCAAGTTATTAACGTCTTTACAAATGGGTTAAAAAAAATTTATATTGTTGGAAGTATGAAAATCATGCTTAATAAAACTTAATTAAGCTTAATCATGGCATAATCAGGCTTAATTGAGCTTAATCAATGTTAATTAGGGATTAATAAGACTTAATTAGAGCTAATTAGGACTTAATCAAACTTAATAAGACTTAATCAAGCTTAATTAAAGTTAACTAGAACTTATTCAAGCTTAATGAAGCTTAATAAAACTTAATCAGACCTTAACCAAACTTAGTTAGGTCTTAATAACACTTAATCAGACTTTAAATAGACTTAATCTAACTTAATCATAATTAAATAGGGCTTAATCAGGTTTAATAAGACTTAATAGTCTTAATCAAATTAAATAAAACTTAATCAAGTTTATTCAGGATTTAAAAACACTATCAGTTGACCTATTTCAAATAATAAATAGGAGTTAGGGGTTTCTGTGCAAAAAGGCAATAGAAAAAGAATTAAAAAACGGGTTAGTAACAAAGCGCGGTGCAATGCGCCGACGCAATTGGGACAGCCAATGAATCGCTCGGAGAGGCTCGCGGCTCATTGCACTGGGACTATATGGGAAGCAAAGGGGGTTCTATGCGACCAACATAGAATAGATTTTTTCTGAAAATGCGAATTGATTCTTGGCTTCAAAAAACAAATTTCTAATACGATTTTGGAGAAACTCTTAACATAAAACTTGTTCCCAACAAGTTTTATAAGGTCCCTATATTTTTTATTTGAATATATTTGGCCTAGGGATGGGTAAATTTTAGTTTTACGACCAAAAAATCCTAATTCGCAGTATGCTTGGAAAACGCTTAATACTATCCAACCAAAGCATAAAAATTGGGGAAAATATAGGGGAATCCTTCCTAACATGTTGACGAATCTTCATTCAAAGTTTCATGAATTATAGATAAGGGGTTTAAGAGATACAATAATAAGAACATATGACTCGTATGAACACAAAAATTGAAACTTTGGGCCTTTAATTCGATGCATATGCATGATATAAATTGGGAAAAACTTGTCTAACATGCTTGGGACATGGAGAGGTATCTATGAACAAGTTTAATTAGAGTTTGGCCCCAAATTACCTACCTTTTGAATGTCGTTTGCAAAAGGGATGAAGAACCACATTTTTTGATGAAGAACACCCAAATCTTTGCTCTAAAGCTCTGCTTCTTGCTCCTAGCCAATCCACCCATGTCTAGCAAGGTTTGGAGAAGGTTGGGGGCAGCCATGGAAGGTTTATGGTGTATTTATAAGTATAGAGTTGTGTAAAAACGGGTTTAAGTTTCCTAATCTTGAGGGTAGGAGTCCAACCATGATTAGGGCTATTTTAGAAGGCTATTTTATTCTAATTCCACCCCAATTAAGAGGGTAAGTGGAAGTAAATTCGTGCTCACCAATTGGGCTAGAGTTTAAACTTGTACCTTCATTTGACACACTTTTATGCTTAATTAACCCACTTTAAAGGTGGTTATTGGGTTATCACGAATTTTAAATTTTAATTTCTTATATTTGGCTTCCTATTAAGCCCAATAAACATGATTGAACATTAAACATATATTTTACATGACTTAGTTACCTATGATAATGAGTTTTCGACATTATTAGATTTTATCACCTTAAGTCGGAGTTTACGATTTTACTAACCCAAACATATTTGTTTGACTCTAATTTCTTTACTATTATTTGTATCATATTATTTAATTTGTCATCCTAAAATTTCGTGTGATTCCGAGTTGGTTTTTTTCATATGTGATAATAACATTTATCGTGCCGGGTGCCCGGCAGCCCTGGCCGGCCCTTTGAGCCACCCCCCCCCCCCCCGGCCCTAAAAATCCCTATAAATAAGGGGAGAGGGCCATGAAGAAAGTCTTCTCCTTCTGGACAAGCCGGCGCTTAGACTGCTGGCCCCTTGGGCTGGGAAACAAAGTCCCCTTCCCTTGGGTGGGGAGGAGGGGGGGGAATGTTTGTCCTTCAAATTAGGAGACCCCCTCCATGTGGGCCCAAATTTGTGTAAAATTACACAAAGGCCCCTGGGGACGCAAAGTTTGTGTATGTGTACATCAAAAGTACACATATACCCCTGCTACCCCGGAGAATCACATAAATGTCCAGAAAATTACAGAAAGGCCCGTGGAAGACCAGAAAATTGCATAAATGTCCCGATTATGGGGAAATTTGTAGAAATGCCCCTGCCGTTGGAAAAAAAGCAGAAATACTCTGGTTTAGGGAAAAAACCACATATAAACCCTCACGGTGTTCAAGAATTGCACGGAAGCCTTAGGTCGGACTAGAAAATGGCACGAAGTCCCTAGCATGCTCCAAAGGTGACAGAGCTCAAGGCAGGAATGCTGCTGGCACGACTCGGTGGAGCGGTACCCACATCATTTCTCTAAAGAGGCATGCGCTCTGCTGGGTCGAGCCTGGGCTAACCCCACTTGCTAGAGAGGCTCGAAAAAGCCAGGAAATGGCAGGAATGTTCGAGAAAGCCAGGAAATGGCAGGAACGTCCCAGAAAGCCAAAAAATGGCAGGAACATCCCAGAAAGCCAGAAAATGGTAGGGATGTCCCAGAAAGCTAGAAAACGGCAGGGATGTCCCAAAAAGTCAGGAACTGACAGGAATGTCTCAAAAAGCCAGAAAACGGCAGGAATGTCCGAGAAAGCCAAGAAATGGCAGGAATGTCCCAGAAAGCCATAAAACGGCAGATATGTCCCAGAAAGCCAGGAACTGGTAGGAATGTCCGAGAAAGCCAGGAAATTGCAGGATTGTCTGAGAAAGTCAAGAAATGGCGAGGATGTCCAAGAAGACCAAGAAACAGCAGAAGCATCTGGAAAAGTCAATCAATGACGAAAATACCCAGAGCCACTCAGAAAAGTCAAGAAATGACCAAGAGGCCTGACTCATGCTGTTTGCACGGCCCGGTGGAGTGGGACCCACGCTGTTTCTATGAAACGGCATGTGCTCTCCTGGGCCCAGCTTACGGCAGGCCGCTCCAAGTCTTGGGATTGTCAAATAATGGCAAGACCCCTGTGCATGTCGAGATATGGCCGAAAGCTCCGGGAGGTCATGATATGACCGAAAATCCCCGGAAAGGTCGACAAATGACTGAGAAGCCTCGTGAAAAACCTTGAGGTTTACTAACTTCGACCACCTAAGATAAACGGGTTCGAAGGAAACAATAAAACAAATACCCCTTTAAACCCCTATAAATAGAGGGGTAGGGGGCCATGAAGTAACCTCTTGTCTCTCCTCCGCATCTGAGCTCCAAAGACCTACCTCGGATCCTAGAGCCTGATCCTCCAAGCGCTGGAAACCCAGGACCTCCGAGAGAAGCTCACTTCCGCTTGCATTGTGCCCCGTCCGTCCACACACATGCACCGGGCCCCTTTGTGCTCCGTCCGTGTTTCGTGACGTCCGTGTGAGGACAAGACACTGCAGGTTAATATATAAGACCCGGTATTTTGTACATAAGTCCTCATGCGTTTCAAAATAATGCATGCAAAGGCAAGTCATGTAAACGCCCAATGGAGGCATAAATACCCCCTTGAGTACGTAAGTGCAAATGATATGTAAACGCCCAATGGAGGCATAAACACCCCATTGAGGACGCATGCAAAGGCACGTCATGTAAACGCCCAACGGAGGCATAAACACCCCCTTGAGGACGTAAGTGCAAATGATATGTAAACGCTCAATGGAGGCATAAACACACCATTGAGGACGTAAATGCAAATAGTATGTCATGTAAACGCCCAATGGCAGCATAAACACCCCATTGAGGATGTAAACATAAGAAGCAAGTTGTGTAAATGCCCGATGGTGGCATAAACACCCCATTGAGGATGTAAATGTAAATGACATGTCAATGTAAATGTTCAACAGAGGCATAAATACCCCGTCGAGGACATAAATGTAAATGTCATAAATATTTGATGACACATGGAAATTTACTTGTCGTCTAATTTCCTTAAATTTCAGCATAAGGTCTTTTAACAAACGTATCGCATCGAAGGTATTCGAGTTTTTACCCGATGTAAATGAAACACCGACTCTGGTCGGTGGGGAACGGTCCAATACACAACCACTCCAATCGCCTAAAAATACGGACGCGCGCAGAAAAAAATATAAAATATTTGAGAGCTTAGGGTTTATACCTAATGCACCTCACAAAAAAATAATAATAAATTTCTTTGTCTATTTCTTGTAAACAGTCTGGCACTCCCGAAATGCATGAGCAAATCTCAAAAGACATACGCGCGCCTGCACGTGCGTCGAAATCTAGAAAATATTACGTGTTCCACAGTGGCTTATATCACCCGTTCAGAATGGGTCACACTGCAACACACACAATCTGAGATGACAAAGATGTCGGATCTAAACACACACGTAAAATTGGACACAAGGATTGCTCCAATTTCACAAAATACACACAATAGATTAAGTTTCAAGTATAGAACCAGATGAAACACTTGAATTTCAAATAGAAGAAATCTGTTTCGAATCCCCGTGTTCTGCTTCCATATGAGAATTCAGAACTCCAACTCCAGCTCTAGGATGAAGACTTTGGAATATGAGAATTCAACTTGAGATTGATCAGCAAAGGTGCTTGGATCTTCTAATCCTTCATATATGGGTGCAATTTTCCAGGATGGAGCTTCTCTCTGAAATCGCCTACTGCTTCTTGGAATGAGAGGGCTGAAGTGTGTATCCCCCAAGAGATGAGTGGATGATGGGCCTTTATAGTCCCATGAGTTCACGAAGTGCCTTGGAATTTGGAGGCACAGAAATTCCCGCTCAAAAGCCATCAACCAAAGTCATCCACGTGTCCTTACATTTCAGATCTAGAAAAATTAGTCGAAGTGTGTCGACACACATGAGACATGTGTCGACACAAGTCCTTGCCTTTGAGTCCTGGCAGCTTAATTGGTTGAGTTGTGTCGACACACTTTGCACCTGTGTCGACACACATTCCACTACCTACAGAACAAGCTTCTGGGAGGGACAGGGAGTGTCGACACATAAGCAACCTGTGTCGACACCACTGGTCACTAGCTTCAGAATAGGCTTCTGGGAGGGACAGGGAGTGTCGACACACAAGCAACCTGTGTCGACACCACTGTCCACTTTCATACTTCACTGTTTGCTGGATGCAGAGGATGTGTCAACATCACTGAACATGTGTCGACACAACTGGCTTGCTTTCATGTTTATTTGCTCTGGGAATGAGTCATGTGTCGACACACTATCTGAATTGTGTCGACACCACTATCATCAAATGAACATTTTCTGTGAGCTACACATGAAAAATAGTGTTAGATATTATTGAAGCATGATTTCCACATTTGTATGGATCATAGTTAAACATCATCAAAACAAGAGATCCAACAATCTCCCCTTTTTGATGATGGCAATTATGATTCATTAAACAATTTTTGTTTATACAAATATGATGTTCTAAGGCAATCATTTACATCATTCCATAACATACAAAGATGACAGTTGCATTCCAAATTCACATCACATCAAAAGCAAACGTATAATTCAAACTTTCAACTCCCAAAATGTGCAAGCATGACATTCAATGTTCAAAACCAACAACCAGAATTAAGCAAAACTAAAGTATCACCCTTTACACCCTTTACACCCTTCTCCCCCTTTGACATCATCAAAATAAAAGAAGCATCATGTAGATGGAGGAGGAGGAGGAAGTTTGTCCTTAATAGTCTTCTGTTGTGCTTCCAAAGCACCTAAATTATGCCTCAGCTGGGATTGCATTGTGGTCAATCTGGTATGCAATATCTCTTCCATTTTCTGAAGATTTTCTAAAACTTGTGCTTGAAGTTTAGTGAAGCCCTGAGACATGGGTGGAACAGTAGTTGATGAACTAGGAACAGTGCCTGTTTGCCAAATGTTGCCAAAATCAGTTCTGAGAGCTTCTATCTTCTGATCAATATGTGTTGTATGTCCCTTCATATGTTCCATGTCTTCAACAAAATGTGCAAAGGACAATCGACATTTTGACACTTAGTTCACAGCATCCTTTCCAGTTTGTATACTTTGTTGGGTATGTTCAAGAATATTAGAAAGGACAGTCTGTAAATCAAATTGAAGACACTGGAGTTGAGTGGAAGCATCACCCAAAGTGCCCACCAATCTCTTGAATCTTCCTGTAGCATGCTCAGCCATCTCTTACTGTCTCAAAAATTGACCATTCATTGTATTCTCCAATCTTTGAATTCTGAGCTCAAAAGAAGCAGACATCTCCCTCATAGAAGAGTTCAAATTATCAAATTGAACTTGAAGGAATTTATAAAGCTCAGGAGGAACAGATGATCCACGAGATGAAGTGGATGCTGAGCTGTGATATTGTTGGAAAAATTTTGAAGGAACAAGTACATGTTGAGGAGTTGGAGAGGCTTGAGAGTGGGTGGAACTGGCATATCTTGGGGAATTTCAGATTCAGCATGTGGCTGTTCCATTGGATCACCTTGAGGAACTTCAACTTTTGGAATATGTTCTTCTTCTAAATTTGTTGTTGGTGGTTCCACAACAGGCCCTCTAAACACCTAATCTCCTTCAACTCTAAACTTCATAAATTTTTGTAGATGATGCAAACAATAGATGTTGTTTTGAGGAATCTTTTTCACTTTCTCATTCAGAAAAGAAACTCCAAAATGCTCAAAGACAGCAATCAAATGAGTAGCATATGGTAAAGATCTATGAAAATCTTTCTGAATTGTCTCAGAGATGATTTGAGACATGATCAAATTCAGATTGACTTTGATGTTTTTCTTCATGCAATACAAGATAAATCTTTGAATGTATGTGAGCCTATTTCGGCCACCATCTTGAGGAGTGATTATGGTGGCAAAGACATGATGAATCAATCTGAGTATTAGAGGAAAGGTGTTTGTGTTGAAATTGGTGACATTTGTCTGTTTAGAATTTTTCATGTCGCGAGGGAGACCAGTGAGTACTGTGTATGCCTCATGAAGATTGAACTTATACATGCAATAATTTTCACCAGAGTTTGGTATATGAAAAAGTTGTGAAGCCAATTCTAGAGAGAAAAGAATTTGAACACCCTTAACCTCTGACCTCTTCAGTATCCACAATATTTAGATAGAACTCTTGAACTAAATGAGGATAAAAGGTTCTGAAATCTGATATGAAATGAAGCCACCCTTGAAATTCAAAGAAGGGTCTAAACTCAGGAAAGGCATATGCAAATGCTTGATCAAATAAATCAACAGCCCTAGGTTTTAAGATGAACCTCCCTTCAGTAACAGTCTTAGATGGTGTTGCCACTGGAGTCCCAGATGTGTCAGAAGATGACTCTTCTAACTGTCTCTTTGGGTTTGTGGAAGGAGTGCCATCAAAGGATGAACCATCTTCATCTGAATCACTGGAATCTTGAAGAACCTTCCTTTTAGGGTATCTAGAAGGCATGGGAGACTTGCCTTTGCTTTGGGGGGTTGATCTGCCCCGCTTGGAGGGTGTACCAGAATGACCGGAATCAAGCTTTCTCTTGGACGGATCATGGCGAAACTTGCTTCTCCTCTCAACTGGTGGTTCCTCGATAACCACCCCTTTTGCAGCAGCCTTGGACTTTGCTCCACACCTTGGAGCTTGCTTGGGTGCCATAGATGCTTTAGAAGAAGAGAGATGGAGAGGCTTGAAGGTCGGACAAAGAACTCCTAGAAGAAGCAGAGGATCGGTTCCAAGGTTGTGGGAGAGGAGGGAAGTTTGAAAGAATGGGAAACTGAAAAGGTAGGGTCGACCTAGAATTTAGAGCATTTAAGAATAGGATCGACACAGAAAGAGAGGTGATAAAATGAACCACGGGTCCATTTATCCCAAACTTGAACCAGCGCCTGGGTCCAGTTGTGTCGACACATAGAGGATGTGTGTCGACCTGACTACATGTTGTGTCGACACAGAAGCAGATGTATGTCGACCTATGAGCAGACTGAGTAGACAAGAAATGTTGAATTTTGGAAACTTATGAGAAGGAAAATCTTTATTATGATAAAAAGAATCTAAAACCAATTATTCAAGAATTTTTAACATGTCAAAGATTTCACATACAAATTCTCATCATCATGCCATGGCAAATTTACTGGATTGAGGAATACCATACAAGATTTGATCATTAAGTAATTCTAAAAGACCTTGATTACAACTTAATTGAATTAAAACATTCTTTTCAGACAAATTCATTCTTTTATACCTTACTAAGCCAAAGTAAGGTGATTTCTTCAAGATAAATGCAATTAGTATTGAAGTTCAACACCCTTAAAAGATCTAAATTAAGCATAAATTGTTCATTTTGTTTGATTGATTTTTCTTGAACTTGAAGCAATGAGCATTCAAATTTAGTAAATCTTTTTCACTCAAGTACACAAGTTTTTCACACACCAGAATCCCTAGCTACTGAAGATTTATTAATTATCCTGCTTCAAGGGGTTAATGAAAACCTTTTCACATGGAAATATATGTTTATCAGACATCAATATTTCCAGTTACTCAATTAACATTGATCTTGCATATTTTTTATTTAACCCCTTAGAACAGAGATAGCATAACCCCTCATGACATGCATAGCTCCTCACTTTTTGTGAAGGTGTGCAGTTTCTCAGTGTACATGCTATTGCTCTGTCAGAAAATAACTTGTTTTATGATCATCAAGAAATTGATATAACTTTAACCTTCATCAAACTCAAAAGAAATGTGTAAGGACAATACTAAATTGAACATTTTTCAACTAAAGAAATCAAATTACTTTAGAATTTCATACAATAAAAGAATATTGACTTGAAGAATATATAAAAGACTATTAAGAATGTATTCCTAGTTCTTTTCAAAAGGACTAATGATCATTTCATGAATTACATATTCATCAAATCACTAAATTGGTTCAGGTTTGATGAGAGAAAAAAAATAGTGAAGCCTCTAGCTCCCCTGAATTATTGACCTGATCAATTTTTATCAAAAAATAAAGAAATCCCTTCTTCAATCATGGAATTTACAAGAAGTTAAATGAAGTGAATGTGACTCGGATTGAAAAGCTTGAGAATGATATAGGGAAGATGTGTCAACACAGAAATGGATTTGTGTTTACACAGATTCTGTGAAAAGATCACTCACAACTGAGGAATAGTGATCTAGTGTCGACACTACTCTGGTTGTGTGTCGACCTGACAGCATTGCAGATACTCACATTTCCTCAACAATTTTGATCAAACACAACAACTTGTTCTTAAATACTTCATGTGCCAATCTGATACTCTTGAAGTCTTCTTTCAGAACTCACTTTCACTTCTCAAAACTTAATGCTCCCCCTCACAATATGCATTAAAGAAATGAATGGTATTCAAAGATATACAATCAATTCAGCACTCAATTTCAACATTCATTCAAGCATGATCATCATGCAAGATATGTACATGAACAATCAGACATGTTTCAAACACAACCAATTTTTTTTAATTAATGATTCTTACACAAGGTAGATCATTGGTACTGGTGGAGGTTATTCCTCACACATAATGATAGTTTCCAAACAAGCCTAACTTGTCTTTCCACAGTTCACCATTTGATATACCAATTTGATCTTTGCATAAAAATCCCAATTGATTTCTATTTTTATTGCATGTTGCAAATTCCAAGTTCTCTTCTCAATGATGTGAATCTTTCTTCAGCCAATAGTTTTGTAAAAATGTCAGTAATTTGTTTTTCAGTAGGAATGAATTCCAATTCAATGTTCTTGTTAGCAACTTCATCCCTAAGAAAATGATGTCTGATTTCAATATGTTTTGTCCTGGAATGTTGAATTGGGTTTTTGGAGAGATTAATGGCACTAGTATTGTCACACATGATAGATGAACATCCAATATCAATATTATAGTTAAGCAGTTGACTTTTAATCCACAACACTTGAGCTGCACAACTCTCTGCAGCAACATATTCTGCTTCTACAGTAGAGAGTGCAACTGAGTGTTGCTTCTTGGATGCCCATGTTACCATGCAATTTCCCAAGAATTGACAGTAACCACTAGTTCTTTTTCTATCAAGTTTACAACCAGTATAGTCAGCATTAGAATATGAAATTAAATCAGTATGGCATCCAGCTGGATACTACAAACCCAATTCAGAAGAACCACAGAGATATCTAAAAATTCTCTTAACTTCAAGTAAGTGACTTTTTCTGGGACTAGACTTAAATCTAGCACAAAGACACACACTAAATTGAATATCAGGCCTACTTACAGTAAGATACAAGAGAGATCCAATCATACCTCTGTATTGCTTTGCATCAACCATTTTACCTTTCTCATCATTGTCCAATTTGATGCTTGTACTCATGGGAGTGGATGCTGGCTTAGCTTGTTCAAACTTAAATCTTTTCAACAATTCTTTAATATATTTTGCTTGGTTGATGAAGAATCCATCTTCATGTTGTTTAACCTGCAAGCCAAGAAAAAATTGTAATTCCCCCATGAGACTCATTTCAAATTCATTGTGCATGTGATATGAGAATTCTTCACACAGTGAAGGATTGATGGAACCAAAAATGATATCATCCACATAAACCTGAACTACAATGATGTGATTGTGGACAGATTATGTGAAAAGAGTTTGATCTACCATACCTCTGGAATAATTTTTACTAACCAGAAAACTGCTCAGCCTATCATACCATGCTCTTGGAGCCTGTTTCAATCCATACAAAGCTTTGTGCAGTTTATAAACATGGTTAGGTTTATCATGATCTTCAAATTCAAGTGGTTAAGCAACAAATACTTCATCTTTAATATAACCATTCAAAAAGGTAGTTTTCACATCCATTTGAAACAATTTGAAAATTTGTGGACATGCAATTTATTCCTAAATACCCACCTAGTTCCAATTATTGAGTTTTAAGGATTTCGAGGAACTAGACTCCACACATTATTCCTTTTGAATTGAATTTTTTTTTTTCAAAGTGGTCCTCAGAGCCTTAAACTAGGAGAGTGCACCCTCCTCCAAAGGGGGAGGATGTTCTCACTCCACCAGTGAGGGCAACCTGGGCCAAAAACTATTAAATAAACATGATGAGTACAAGAGCACAGGGCATACCCCAGCTAATATGATCTGAAATTGGGCAATCCAGATCGGTCCAGAGTGAGAGGACCTTTACATTCAGGAGGTAAAAAAGAGGAAGAAAAGAAAACTTGATTACAGCCAAACTTACAACCCACACTAGCAAGAGCATCAGCAACCTGATTCACTTGACGATAAGAGTGAACCACCTTAACATTAGAAGCTTGAATGTAAGAAGAGGCAACACGCCACCAGCGCAAGCACTCCCAAGATGGGGGTTTGTTAGTTCTGATAGATGTAACAAGAGTGACCGAATCAGAATAAATCAAGGAGAGCGGAAAACCATATTCAGCCGCCAGATGAAAACCATCGCACAGGGCACGCACCTCAGCCACCAAACTACTACCAAAGCCATAGTAATGAGCAAAAGCAAATAGAAAATTTTTAGAACTGTCTCTTATACACCCTCCTCCCCCAGAAATACCCGGGTTCCCCTTACTGGCCCCATCAACATTGAGAACCAAACCAGTGTCAGGCAAATCCACTTGACAAGCTTGAAAGACTTCTCCTTAATTTTGAGATTTATACCAAAATAGTGAACATCCTTGAGGTACCTCTCAGATGAGGGGTTCTTAAACATCTGCATGTTAAGAGACGAGTTAATCATGTACCGGATGTTCTGAGTAATACGACTAATGGAAGGCCGCTCCCCTTCAAACCTTATACGACATCTAGCATGCCAGATTTCTCAGATGACCAAGGTTGAGGCGTAGAGGGAAATGAACCCAGCGGGTGTAGCTGGATTGCACTGGCTTAGGATCTGCCAAAGGCGGGTCGTAATGTTGGCATATGTAGACACATTAAAATCCAAAATGGGTGTGACCCACCCCCACAGGCTGCACGCAAGGTCACTTGAGATAAACAGATGATTCAAGTCTTCAGAGCAATGGACAGTACAGCAAGAGCACCGGGAGACAAGCGCAATACCCTGATTAAAGATGCGGGAGTCCACAAGAATAGCACGATACAAGAGCTTCCAACAGAAGAGTGAGGCATGCTTGTAAAAATTGTGATGCCACAAGCGAACCAGAGGCTTTCTTTCCACCCCATGCGGAGAAATAATATGATAAGAAGATAAGGTAGTAAATGAACCACCAGGATTAGCGGTCCATACGCAGCAGTCTTCATGGTCCAGAAGTTTAATATCCTGAAGGATGTTGGCACAAGGAATCAAACTCCGAACAGGATAATTAGCATTGTCGACCACCTCTCAAACAGTAAGGGGAGGGCCAGTGTAAGGAGAAGATAGCAACTCGCTAAGAGGCCCTTGGCCAATCCAGACATGATTGAGAAAATTCACCCTCTTCCCATCACTAATAATCCACCTGGAACTACCAAGAATAGTTTGTTGAGCGATAGAATAAACTGCTCTAGCCATGCCATGAGGAAAAGGTTTAGAGAGAGGCATCCCAGAATCAACTTTAAATCTAACTCTGGCATACCTAGCCCACATTGAGGAGCCATGATATATATTCCACAGCTACTTAGTTGCCAAAGCAAGTTGAATGTGCCAAAGACTCTTGATATGAAGTCCACCTTCAGAGATAGGTCGATGAACAATGTCCCAGGAAATCCAATGCCTCCGGCGAGCACCATCACTCCCGTTCCACAGGAAATTAGCACAAGACCTCTCAATGTAGTAGACCACAGATTTAGGGATAGCAGTAGCAAGGTATATAGGAATGGCATTAAGAACTGAGTTAATAAGGGTAACCCTGCCAGCCTGAGAGAGGAACTTAGATTTCCAAGAGATCATCTTAGCACTTACCTTATCAATAAGAGACTTATAATCAGCAACTCTAGTCCGACCACACCTGATGGGGACCCAAGGTAGCGAAAAACACCCTACTGCTGGTGAAAGCCAGTGATGGAAGAAATTTGCTTGGCCAAAGAGATAGGAGCCCTGGGAGATAAAATGAAACTACTCTTACCCACATTAATTTTCTGACCAGAAGAACACTCATAGCTGCGCAAGAAGGTCAGCAACTTCCAAATATTGGAGCTATTACCATTGGTAAACACCAGAGTATCATCCGCAAAGAGCAAGTGAGAGATAGGTGGACAGTTCCTGGGACCCGCATAAGGAATGAGGGGAGCAGTAGAGTGGACGTGATTTAAGCCTCTGCTAAGAGCCTCTTCCATAATGATAAAAAGAGCTGGAGCTAAGGGATCACCTTGACGCAAACCTCTAGAAGAATGAAAATAAACAACTGAAGAGCCATTGAAAATAATGGAAAACCAACAGTTAGTAACCAACATGCCAATAAGAGAAATGAACCTGTTGGAAAATCCGAAATGGCGAAGGACAGCAAACAAAAAATCCCATTCAACTCTGTCATAAGCCTTCATGATATCTAATTTAAGAATGACATTGTGACCACGAGTCTTCCTTCCAAGATCCTAGATAAGCTGGTTGGAAAAGTGGATATTATCAACAATGTTCCTACCCTTGACAAAAGCACCCTGCTCCTCAGATATAATAAGAGGGGGGATATTAGTGAGGCGGCTACAGATAATTTTAGAGATGATTTTATAGCAGAAATTGCACAAGCTAATGGGTCTGTAGTCCCCAAAAAATGATGGGTGTGAGACTTTAGGAATAATAGAAATAAGTGAGGAAGCAACGCCTTTAGGCAAAGGGTACCCCATGAAAAAACCTCTCACAGCAGCACAGACATCATCAGAAATAATGGCCCAACAAGATTTGAAGAAACAACTCGAAAATCCATCAGGGCCCGGGGCACCTTCGCCATTCATAGACCAAACAGCCTGCTTTATCTCCTCAGCAGTGGGAACAGCAGTTATCATCACATTGTGATCATCACGAATAAGAGTGGGTATAGGCTGCAGCACAGAGTAGTCAACAGCGTGTGATTCTGAAGTAAGCAGGTGATGAAAAAACTTAACCGCTTCATTAGATAAGATATTTTGGTCCTCACACCAAGCTCCATCAATCCTGAGCTTATGGATAAAGTTCCTCCTTTTGTTGTCCTGCACCACAACATGATAGAAAGAAGTGTTCTTGTCCCCATCGTTAAACCACTGAAGTCTAGCCTTCTGAGCCCAGAAAATCTCCTGACAGCTTAGAGTGCGCCGGAGTTCAGCGTTGGCAGTAATAAGAGACACTCTATTCACAGGAGAGGGATCATCGTCAAAGAGGATTTGCATGGCAGTCACGTGTTTCTCAGCATTCAACACCACATCCTCCAACCTTCCAAAAACATTTTTATTCCATGAACGGAACATCTGCTTAGTCGCTTTAAGCTTAATTTGAAGATTAATAAAAGCATTATGAGATGTGGCATGAGTGTTATACCAGACATCAGCAACACTTTGCATGAAAGACTCGTGGGTGACCCACATCCTCTGGAAAATAAACCTGGAAAGAATGATAGAATTTGAAGCAAAGTTCATAAGCAGGGGGGAATGCTCAGAGGGACCTCTGGGGAGGTGCTTAACGCAGAAGCCAGGGAAGTACGAGCGCCACCATAAATTAATAAAAATCCTATCCAGCCTAGCCTTAACAGCCGCAGGGCCAACTCTATTATTCAACCAAGTAAAGTGCTGGCCAACGTAACCAGCATCCAGGAGACCTGTAGCTGAAGAGAAGGAATGAAAGCTATATATTTTTAAAATGAGACATAGTATGAACTCTATCATGAATATTACCTACTACATTCTCAAGTGGATGATCTTTGGAATATTTGAAGTTGCCTCTTGTCACTGTATTGACTTGATCTGGGGTCGACCTGATAGTTTGTTGAGTCGACACATCCTCATGTTCATTAACTTCTTCATTCTCCAGTGGTTGATCTGATTCTTTCTGAAGAATATCAGCATCTTCTTCTTAGTTCCTGCAAGAATCATGGTCAGTAGGTTTTTACCAATTTTCATCAAAAATGACATGTGGAGTTTCTTCCACAGTTCTTGATTCATTATTAAATACCTTATATGACCTTGAATTCTTAGAGTACCCGAGAAAAATGCCTACATCACTTTTCTTTTCAAATTTATCTAGATCATGTTTATCATTATTGTGAATGAAGACTTTACTTCCAAAAACTCTAAAATAAGCAATGTGAGGCTTCTTACCTTTTAGGAGTTCATAGGAAGTTTTCTTAGGACTGGTCTTACCATGACTCTGTTGAGAATGTAGCATGAGGTGTTGACAGCTTCTGCCCAAAAGCTCCTTGGAAGCTGACTTTCAATCAATAGAGTTCGTGCCTTCTCCACCAATGTCCTATTTTTTCTTTCAACAATTCCATTCTGTTCAGAGTCTTTGGTGAAGCAAATCTGTGTTCAATTCCTTTTTCACTGCAAAAATAAAAAAACAGATTATTGTCAAATTCTCCTCCATGATCAGTAAGTATGGAGCAGATTTTATTTGTTTTTCCTATTTCAATTTTATTAACAAAATTCTGGAAGTTTTCAATTGTGTCACTCTTGTGAGACAGAAAAAATACCCAGGTAAACCTAGAAAAATCATCAACAATTACAAACCCATATCTATGTCCACTAAGACCGAACGTCCTAATAGGACCAAATAAATCCATATACAACAATTCAAAGGGTTTGGAAGTTATTAAAGGTGCAACAGATTTGAATGATTTACTACTTTATTTACCTTGAGCACATGCAGAACAAATAATGGCATTTTTCTTTTTCTTCATTTTAGGTAAACCATTCACAAGAGCATGTCTCATCAATTTATTCAAAACATTCTCACTAGCATGACCTAACCTTTGATGCCACAATTTAAATAGATCATGCTGACTAGCAACTAAATAAAGATTATCATGTTGATGCTCATTCAGGTCAACCAGATAAATATTGTTAATTCTTTGACCAAGAAACATTATTTTTCCAGAATCCTTTTCAACAATTTCACATGATTCGGAATTAAAAATTATTTTAAGGCTTTTGTCACAAAGTTGACTAATGCTCAATAAGTTATGATCAAGGCCTTCAACTAGCAAGACATTTTCAATAGAGCTTGAAGGATTCTTACCAATTTTCCAGTTCCAATGATCTGACCCTTGTTTTTACCTCCAAAGATTACTTGCCCACCATCTTTCTCAGTTAATGAAGAAAATTTCCCTTTATCTCCAGTCATATGTCTTGAACAGCCACTGTCAAGGTACCATTTGTCTTTCTCGTGGGCTGTAAGACATTCCTGCAAAAAGATTTAGAAAGAGGATTTTGGTACCCAAATTGCTTTGGGTCCCATCAGTTTTTTCATTTCAATAGCAAATTGTTCTGGAATCCAAATTTGCATCATTCTACATACATTCACTTTTGATCTGCATTTATCATTAGTATGACCAGATTTACTGCAGATAGTGCATGTCATGATTCTTTGTGGTGTGAAATTTTTGTTGCTTTTGAAGTGAGAGTTAGATCCAATTGTGAAGTTTTTGTTGTTTTTCTGATATGAGATAGATCTAACATTTGGCTTTAGATTTTGTTGATTTTTAACTTGAACTCTTTCATGTTTGGATTGTGTTTTGGAATTTTTCAATTGATTCTTATTTTTGGTTTTTGAGTTCATTGGTGAATTTCCCTGAATGTTTTTCTCAAACTGACTGTAAGAGGTGCTTCCTTTAACAAATGAAGTTATCAAGATTTGTCCAGTTTTCTTCTTGTTTTCAGACTGAAGACCTAAACTATGCTTAGTAGTGTTCATCCGAACTCCTAACATAGCATTTAGGTTTTCTTTCCCTTTAACAAATTTGGACAAGGTTTGTTTCTTGTCATTTAGTTCCTTTTGAACAGTTTTCAATTCTTCATTAATCACCTCTTTTTCTTTCTTTAGTTTTTCATTTTCATCCATCAAAATTTGTTTCTCTTTTTCAGTGCATTGACATCTTTATTTAACATGATCAAGTTGTTCATTTAAATCTTCTTGTTCCTTTTTCAAGCTAACAATTTCATCATTCAGAAGATTTATTTGTTCATATTCTTGAGAATTATGCAAAATGCTATGAATTTTCTTTTTCAATGATTTATTTTCCGATTTTAATTCACACAACTTTTCAAATAAAGTAGCATATGCTTCTTCCCATTCATCAATTGAAAAATCTTCAAATGAAGAACTCACCTCATTGTCCTCTTCATTCCTGGCCATAAGGCATGTGACTTCTTCTTCATTAGATCCACTTTCTTCTTGTTCTTCTTCATCTTCATCACTCCATGTGGCCAGCATGGCTCTAGTTTTCTTGAACATCTGATTTTTTAGCTTTCTTTTCAGATCAGGACACTCACCACTCATGTCTTAGTTTCCTGCATTCATAACAGATTATATCAGTTTTCTTGTTTGTCTCAATTTTCTTATTGAAATCATTTTTTTTTGAAAAATCCCTTTTATTGAAAGATGAAGGTTTGAACTTACCTTTCCCTTTCTTTCTCAAGAATTTCTTGAATTGCCTTGTCAATAAGGCCAATGCATCATCATCATCTTCGTCAGAAGATTCATCAGCTTCATCAGATTTTTCAATTACATTCTTTGAGGTAGATGAGGCTTTCAAAGCAATAGGTTTCTTAGATGTAATAACAGATGCATTTCTTTTCAAATTAATCTCATATGTTATTAATGAACCTATCAACTCATCTAATTCCATGGTTGATAAATTCTTTGAATCCTCAATTACAATGGCCTTTGTGTGCCAAGCTGATGGAAGGGATCTAAGTATTTTCCTAACAAGATCACTGTTAGAATAATCTTTGCCTAGACCTCTAAGACCATTTACAATAAGCATGAACCTAGCAAACATTTTGAAAATGGTCTCATCACTCTTCATTCTGAACATTTCATACTCTGAGACTATGATACTTGCCTTTGTTTCCCTTACCTCAGAGGTTCCCTCATATATTAGCTAGAGTTTATCCCACATCTTCTTCACAGACTTACATGATGATCCTCTGGAGTACTCTTTGGGATGTATGGCGCACTGCATCATATTCATGGCACTCCAGTTGAGTGTGGACTTCTTGATTTGCTCCTTGGTCTATAGATCTTCATCTTCTGGCAGTTCAGCAAGTCCTTTGTCAACAATCTTCCAGAGTTCATAGTCCTGAGCTCTTAAGAATACTTACATCCTATTTTTCCAATAAGAGTAGTCAGATCCATCGAAAAAAGGAGGCCTAGTAACTGAGTGACCCTCAGCCATGAATCCCTTAGTGATTTCCATAGCAAAAAACTCTTGATCGTTAGATCAAACACTTAGAAGTGCAATGAGAACCTTGCTCTGATACCAAATGAAATGTTGCGGAAAACAGCTATGTAGAAATCTAGAGGGGGGTTGAATAGATTTCACTGTATTCAAAAATTCACTCGATTGAAGAACTCAGATCTAAGACATAATCACAATTCTGAACAAATTAGATAAATTAGATGATGTGATAGCAGCAAGCCTACCAAACATCTAACGCACAAGCAATCAAACCACAAAGACACAAGGATTTAGGGTGGTTCGGATTACACAATTGTGTATCATACATCCACCATCCACACACAAACACAATGTGGCTTATATCGCCTGTTCAAAATGGGTCACACTACAATGCACACAATCTGAGATGACAAAGATCTCAGATCTGAACACACACATAATATTGGGCATAAGGATTGCTCCAATTTCACAAAATACACACAATAGATTGAGTTTGAAGTATAGAATCAGATGAAACACTTGATTTTCAAATAGAAGAAATCTGGTTCGAATCCCCCTGTTCTACTTCCAAATGTGAATTCAGAACTCCAGCTCCAGCTCCAGGATGAAGACTTTGCAATCTGAGAATTCCACTTGAGATTGATCACAAAGGTGCTTGGATCTTCTAATCCTTCAGATCTGGGTGCAATTTTCCAGGATGGAGCTTCTCTCTGAAATCGCCTGCTGCTTCTTGGAATGAGAGGGCTGAAGTGTGTATTCCCCAAGAGATGAGTGGATGATGGGCCTTTATAGTCTCATGAGTCCACGAAGTGCCTTGGAATTTGGAGGCACAAAAATTCCCGCTCAAAAGCCATCAACCAAAGTCATCCACGTGTCCTTACATTTCAGATCTAGAAAAATTAGTCGAAGTGTGTCAACACACATGAGACATGTGTCGACCAAGTCCTTGGCTTTGCGTCCTGGCAACTAAATCTGTTGAGTTGTGCTGACACACTTTGCATTTGTGTCGACACACATTCCACTACCTGCAGAACAAGCTTCTGGGAGGGACAAGGAGTGTTGACACACAAGTAACCTATGTCGACACCATTGGTCACTGGCTTCAAAATAGGCTTTTGGGAGGGACAGGGAGTGTCGACACACAAGCAACCTGTGTCGACACCACTGTCCACTTTCATACTTCACTATTTGCTGGATGCATGCGATTTGTCGACACCACTAAACATGTGTCCACACAACTGGCTTGCTTTCATGTTTATTTGCTCTGGGAATGATCATGTGTCGACACACTATCTTAATTGTGTCGACACCACTGTCATCAAATGAACATTTTCTGTGAGCTACACATGAAAAATAGTGTTAGATATTATTAAAGCATGATTTCCACATTTGTATGGATCATAGTTAAACATCATCAAAACAAGAGATCCAACAATATCTAATGTCAAAATAAGAACAACTCTCTACTTACCTGTCTTAGCTATCTCCCAAAGAAAGATAAATTTTCAATGATGACCAATCTCTCACTAACTAGAATAAAGAAAGGCTATCTAAAGTGTAATTCACGCTCAGCACACAATCCCATCATTAAGCTTTATTCTTCCTTCTCGCTTCCTGAAAAATGTTAGGAACGTAGGTATGAGCAAACTAGCCCAGTAGGATTTACATCTCAATGTGTGGGCAATGATATAAGTGATTAACATTTTACTCAGGCAGGCACAAGTATAAACAAGATGTTCTAAAATGCATGATAAATCTAGTGAAAACATAATTAGCAATGTGTTCAAGAGATGTCCAATGAATTCGAGATATTATGTGAGAAGGACGATCAAGTAAAAGACATTATCACGCTATAAGGTATATTGCATATACAGGGGAGTATTCACATTTGGAAGTAATAAACATGGGCAATAGTTCAAGAAGGTCAGGATAACTCATGTGTTAATATCACCGAAGAGGGAACAGTCAAGATTATACAAGAAAGTTCTTTCACGTAAGAAAATCACTAGAGTATCTTTCAAGAGATCAAGATAGCAATGAAAAGTGCAAGTACATAGGGCAATTCACTAGCAAGCATTTTGAGTAACCTATTCTGGGCACTCCACAAGAATGTACTTTTCATATCACGCAGGGTCTACTAGTGCCTCAAGCAAGTACGTCCCTCTACCTCTCAGGTTATGGACCAGCACGCAGTAGCGAGTAACAAGTCAAGTCAAGCAAGTATATCACATGTAACAAGTACATGCCATGCCAAGCACCAATCATGATTCCGCACCAGGCTAGGCACACGACTTTGTTAGGGGATCAGCCTAACAATCAACTCCTGGGGTAACGAACATCTTTGGGAAACTGAGCAATCAACACCTTGGGGTAAATAGGACTTTGTCGGAGGCGAATCCGACAATCACACCCATAGGTAACAGGACTTTGCCAGACTCTCCAGGACCAGATATGGGCCCACAATCAAGTTCGTATTGCGCAACACTGGCATGTGTCCCAATGAGCTCGACGAGAATGAGTTTTTTGAGTCCATGACTCCAATATCATTGATGTACTTCAAGAATGTATCACAAGAAGGTAATGTGTGTCAATAAGGATGGACTGGTCAAGATAGTTCAAGACTATCATGTCAAGGACAAAGATTCAGGATCACGATTGTAAAGAGAGTGATCAAGCGTAATGGTAGTTTAATAATCCATTAATGTCTTGTCATTCAATTTAGACTAATGCCGAGGGAGGAAGATGAGAAAGAAAAGTGCACGCTATCTCCAGGGAACTTCAATGGTACAACTAGCTCGGTCTCCATGAGAGAATCCATGGAGTACAGAGACTTACGGAGGTCTTAAAAAAAGGTTCCTAGTCTACTAGAACAGAATGTCCAACAGAGAGGTTCCAATTTGTCAAGAAGGGGTTGCCTAACTTGTGCAAGTGTACAAGTGTAACGTGTATCAAAAACTTGCCAAATCGTGTGCTATAGAATAGCAAGGAAATTATGACAGACATGGGAAGTAACTAATAAGCCAAATTTAAAATCAAGAAACTCCAAATAAATCAAGACCATTATGTAACATGTAGAATAGATTAAAAGCTATGCATGGTTAAGGTAAGGTTCTCTACATGCCATTATTACCAAGCAAATTTTCATTCAAATTTAAGTTATCATTTTAACCATAAACTGAACATAAGATGATGAATCAGATCAATCATATGGTAATAGAAACATGATTATACCATTAAGAATATTAGAATAAAAATTCAAGTTATTAACATCTTTACAAATGGGTTAAATAAATTTATATTGCTGGAAGTATGAAAATCATGCTTAATAAAACTTAATAGAACTTAATCAAGCTTAATCATGGCTTAATTAAGCTTAATTGAACTTAATCAAGGTTAATTAGGGATTAATAAGACTTAATTATAGTTAATTAGGACTTAATCAAAGTTAATAAGACTTAATCAAGCTTAATTAAACTTAACTAGAACGTATTCAAGCTTAATAGACCTTAATCAGACTTAGTTAGGTCTTAATAACACTTAATCAAGCTTAATCAGACTTTAAATAGACTTAATCATACTTAAATAGGGCTTAATCAGTTTAATAAGACTTAACTAGTCTTAATCAAACTAAATCAGACTTAATCAGGTTTATTCAGGATTTAAAAACACTACTAGTTGACCTATTTCGAATAACAAAGAGGAGTTAGGGGTTTCTATGCAAATAGACAATAGAAAAAGAATAAAAAAATGGTTAGTAACAAAGCGCGGTGCAATGCGCCGACGTAATTGGGACAGCTAATGAATCGCTCGAAGAGGCTCGCGGCTCATTGCACCGGGACTATATGGGAAGCAAAGGGGATTCTATGCGCCCAACATAGAACAGATTTTTTCTGAAAATGCGATTTGATTCTTGGCTTTGAAAAAAACATTTCTAATACGATTTTGGAGAAACTCTTAACATAAAACTTGTTCCCAACAAGTTTTATAAGGTCCCTATATTTTTTATTTCAATAAATTTGGCCTAGGGATGCGTGAATTTCAGTTTTATGATAAAAAAGCCTTAATTCACAGTATGTTTGGAAAACGCTTAATCCTATCCAACCAATGCATAAAAATTGGGGAAAATAGAGAGGAATTCTTCCTAACATGTTGACGAATCTTCATTCAAAGTTTCAAGAATTATAGATAAGGGGTTTAAGAGATACAATACCAAGAACATGTGACTCGTATGAACACGAAAACTAAAACTTTGGGGCTTTAATTCGATGCCTATGCATGATATAAATTGGGGAAAACTTGCCTAACATGCTTGGGACATGGAGAGGTATCTATGAACAAGTTTATTTAGAGTTTGGCCTGAGATTACCTACCTTTTGAATGTCTCTTGCAAAAGGGATGAAGAACCACGTTTTTTGATGAAGAACACCTAAATCTTTGCTCTAGAGCTCCTCTTCTTGCTCCTAGCCAATCCACCCACGTCTAGCAAGGTTGAGAGAAGGTTGGGGGTGGCCATGGAGGGTTTATGGTGTATTTATAAGTATAGGGTTGTGTAAAAACGGGTTTAAGTTTCTTAATCTTGAGGGTAGGAGTCCTACCATGATTAGTGCTCTTTTATATGGCTATTTCCTTCTAATCCAATCCCAATTAAGAGGGTAAGTGGAAGCAAATTTGTGCTCACCAATTGGGCTAGAGTTTAAACTTGTACCATGGCTCATTTGACACACTTTTATGCTTAATTAACCTACTTTAAAGGTGGTTATTGGGTTATCACAAATTTTAAATATTAATTTCTTATATTTGGCTTCCTATTGGGCCCAATAAACATGATTGAACATTAAACATCTATTTCACATGACTTAGTTACCTATGATAATGAGTTTTCGACATTATCAGATTTTATCACCTTAAGTCGGAGTTTACGATTTTACTAACCCAAACATATTTGTTTGACTCTAATTTCTTTAACTTGGCCAAAATGAGACCCTAATAGGAAGGTACTCAAGTACTCTGGGGTAACTAAAGAGAATACACAACTTACATGTTGAACGACCTGAACTAAGGGTACAACGGGTACAACCAGCCCGGCAACCGCAACGTGCGTATAGCCATGAGGACTTACGGAGGCCCTCGATAGCAAGCCCTGGTCAGCCCATGAGTGCTCGCGGGTGAGAGGGTCTCCACTACCAAGGAGGAAACCTAATCTACATGAAACAATAGTGTATGCATGAGCCTATGTGCACCGGAGTGCATGCAAATTCTATCCTAAGCTAACACACATCAACTGACAGATCTCAGTTGAGGTCGCGATGGCCAGATACATCGCGACCTTATCACGACCGATGGGTCTACCACGATAAGAATAAAGTGCAGAAACCTACAGTCACACTCAAACAATGAAGAAACAGACTAACCTAAAGTGCAATACAATCATGGAAGAAGGCAAACAACAGAGGAAGACTCCCTAAATAGACAGAAACTAACGCATAGACGGAAAACAGTAACATCCAAAGTGTACCTGATGTTGCGTCCTAACCGCCAGCGCAACAGCATTGCGGCAACCTAACCCATCCCGATAGAGCCCGGAAACAGACAGTGAAAATAAAGGGAAAACTCGAGCCCTAGCAGGGTTCTAGCAAAGAGAAGCACGAGCAAACATGATAAAGCAACATGGAGGAGGCATAAGAACACTTCCATGAAAAAAGAAGCATGAAGGACAAGGGGGAGTAACGCATACCTACAGTCGCATCCACCCTTATGGATGCGATAGAGTCGCGACCACACGATGAGTCGCGTCAACAACCGAGAACAGAAGATAGACAAAACACAGAAACATACCTAACAAGATTCTATTAAACACATGAACATGTCATCATGGTAGGTAGGCAAGCAAAAATAACGAGGCTAGCATTGAAGGTCCCACCGTGATCGCCAAAAGGTGTAATCACGAGGTTACACACCCCTCGAAACACACAACATGTTCATTATGTTAAGAGCATGGATTAAGGGAATGTGATTGCCATCTAACAAGTTGCCTTGAATAAGAATGAAACTAGGCTAACGTGCTAAGAAAAGGAGTTGAGAACAGGGCACTTACTGGTGTCACGAAGGGTCTCCCCGTCGCGATAGGGTCACTGTCGCGACGCCCCAACCGGGCGCATCCTTGTTGTCACGACGCGGGTGGATGATGCGTTCTCTACAGTGTGGGAGGATGATGGGTGGACCTTCTTCCTGCCCTCCATCCGGCTAGAAGACAAGAGCTCCTCGCCAATCCTTGCTTAGATGCTTGCCAAAACAACGAAAACAACAAAAGAAACCCTGTTATACCATATTTAAGAGTAGTATCTATCCAAAATGAAATGAAAAGGGTAGAGCATGGAGGGAATGAACCTGGGGTGGTTTTTTAAACCCCTTGGGTAGCATAAAACATGGGAAAGAAAAGGAAATGTGTTCCTATCTAAAAGAAAACAATAATAGGCATGAAGATAAAATGAGAGGAGAAAGGGAAGAAGGAGCCCCAATGGGGCGACTCCCTGGCCGTGGTGCAGTGTCTTGGTCATGCTAATGCCTTGGAAGACCTTGGAAGCTGCCTCCTCAATCACCAACCTCCATATGTGAAGAAGAAACCATGGCTTGTTGCAACTCTTGCAATATCCGATCTTATTTCAGCCCCTGAACTTTAATGACCTTGTGGATAGCACAACAAGCCATTAATTCTAGTCTAAGCAATACCATCATTACGTAACGAGCATAGATTCGGATGTAGCCCTTGTGGATAGCACAACAAAGCTACATCGTTCCTCTACCCCATCTAAGGCATCACCATGCCATAGCTTTAGTCCGTCATCAGATTTGGCAAGCCTTGTGGATAGCACAACAAACTTGACCGATCTAATGGCAATCCTAAAACTATAATGATGGAGGGCCACGTAATTCATTCTAAATGATTATGTTACGGCTTAAAGTTTGAATGAGGAGGGATTTTAACATATTTTATCTTGGTCTCTATATCTGCGTGCTATTGATATATAGAATTTGGAATATCATATATATATTTAATTATATATATCATAGCACATTCCATATGTATCACATATATGAAGAAAAACAATGGATGATTATGGACTTTAACCTAGAGTGGCATTACCAGAGCCAGTTGGTAATCCACAATTAAATGGCAAACAAATGGCTGCCCCGCATCAAATGCTCTTGCTTGATGTAACTCTATCTCCAAGAAGGCCTTGCATGGTACTCTCCTCTATCTCCGCCAATCCGCTTCTTAAAATTACAAGTAACATTTAAATTGGACTCACAGGCCCATAAATATACATCAGATAATAATAAGAAACCTTGAACAAGTCAAGGGGAGTACATAACATGAAGGAGATAGAATGTACAACCCAGATTTAATAGAGGGAGAGAAGGAGGCACGCAGTCCTCATTAAATTACATCACAAGCCATAAACCATAACAATCATCACATGAAATCTACGTCCATGATCATCCATCCATACATCAACACATCACATGCATCAATAAGCAATTATCACATAATTACTTCTGAAATAATTTTATTTTAAAAATATATTGATTATATTTTGAAAACCATTTAACTAAACAATTTAGCTAACATGGATAACATCTAAACAACTTTAGATAAATGCCATTCGTTGTTACTGCATGAATCTGCCAAAATTTTCCGTTAATTAATTTAATAAGAATCACATTCTTAAATTAATTAACATGCATTAATTAGATGATAGGAAATAACTAAAATGATTTTAGAATTCCCTTAAACTAATTAAGCAAGGGGTCAAACATTTGAAAATTAATTTACAGAGAGCTAAAACAATATTAAAACTCTTAAAACTAATTTTCATAATTTTTTGGAATTTTTAAGAATTTTTCTGGCTTTTAAACACTTTAAAAACATTTTAAAATCTTAAAAGGGGGGTGGGTTGGGCCGGTCAGATCCGGCGCGGGCCGGATCCGCCCGCGGCCCGTTCGGGAACCGCGGGGCGTCCACCCGCGACTTACCTGCGGGCGGACCCGCGCGAGGTCACCCCCTTCGCCCGAAACGGGGGGGCGCGGCTAGGGTGAAACCCTAGCCGCCGCCGCACCCTGGCGCAGGGCCGCGGCGGGGTGACCACGCCAGCCTCCGCGTCGCCACCGGCGGCTGCGGACAGTGCCGGCGACGCCGGTGGCGGTGGCGCCCTACAAAACCCCAAAAACCCATCCCGAAAAACCCAAAAATTGCAGAAATCGCCCCCATCTTGGACTGTCCAAGGAGCATGGCGGCAGCATCTTGCAGAGGGCCGTGTGATCTCTACAGAGGGCCAAACGACGTCACAAAGGGTTCTTCACGATGTCCTTGATACCGAGAACGATTCTCAAACATCAAGAAGCAGTTGTTCATCCCATGAACGACCCGGGAAAGCAGCAAACTTGGCGATTCATGCAGAACGTGAATTGACAAAAACACATGAAATAACATTCACATGGTGTCGATTCCGACTGAGCCAGCAACCTGGCTCTGATACCACTGTAAGGAATCGATCAGAGCGCAGCGGAAACACGATTCCATCCATTTGATATCGTTGCTGGTGGTCGGAATCGAACAAAACGAAAACTCGCGAACAGTAAGATATTATCTTTACCTTTGCGGGGTTGCGAAACTCCCGAATCCGGGGAGGTGGTAGCGCTGGAGGCACTGGTGCTTCAAGCCATTCAGGTGTCCGGCCTCTAGACATATCCACGCGAGCTCCGGATGCAGACTGGGTCTCCTCGGTCTTCACACGTCTCCCGGATCTCAGCTCCACCATGTGCCGATGAGAAGTGAGAGAGAGAGAGGGGGTGGCGCCCCAAGGAGAGAGAGAGGAGGGGGGCGGCCAAGAGAGAAGACCTGTAGCTTGGATCAGGGTTTGACTCTCCACATATATTTATAGACACTGCAGTTTTTCATAAAAAACCCAGTTATTGTCTATAACGACCATCATGCCCAGTCTGCTCGGAACTCTATTGCGTGTGACCCTCTAGGCCCAAGTGCTAGTCCAGTTTTCAGCCCATTAAGTCTAATAACTCTTTATTGACTTACTGCAATTAATTAACATCTCATATTAATTAATTACACAATCAATTATTGTCTCACGATATTTGACCGGGCTTCCAATCAAGTTGGGTGCCAAGCAACACCACTTGATCCTGGAAAGCATTGGGGTTCAGCAACCCAATCAAGGAACCTTTTTGTCAACAGATACCACGTGACTATAATCCCTCGCTCGTACAATACTCCCGAGCGCACTTAGGGTATGGTCAACTGTCAAACCCTAATATGTGCACTCACTTGATTTAGATGCTGCATAGCAATATCAGAAAACTCCTTTTCTGATAAGTAGTCTTGCCCTGGCCAGGGACTATCAGGCATCTTTCCCTAGAGCATTCACTCTCTTATTACCGAGAGCGAGCGATCCCATATTGACCACATAATCACCTTCGAAGGTATTCCGCTAGATCCAAACGCTTAATTGATTAAGGCCTCATGGCTAGAGATCTACAAGTTAAGGTCAAAACCTAGAAGTCCACCGACAAGGTGTCCTTGGTGTCTTAGGTCTAAGGACCAATCACGCCTCTGTGACAATGAATCTAGCTGGTTGACAGTTAGGTAATATTACCATCCAGCGATTCATTACAGATCAGTTCAGTGAACTCATTCTCCAATGAGCACCTACAGATTCACCTTAGTGTCTCCACACAAGTGACTATGAGACCAGTCACCCTCATCATATGAGCAGGTGCAACCTGTACTAGTCTAACCGGATATTCGATGTCCTTCTCGAATATCCTCTGACTAGGAACAATTAAGAATATACGCTTAAAGGATATTGTTATGATCTCATCATAATTAATATACATTGTGCATATTCATGGACTTCATAATGAAACGATAAACGAATTACACATAATGAATATAAAAGCCATATTATTATTATTAAAGAACAAGAATGTACAAGTTATGATTGGCTTGAGGACACACATAACTAACAGATGAAATATGCAATAAGTTAACTAAGTATAATCTATACAATGATATTTAATTCTTGCATGCACACGCTTGAATTGACATATGTATAAATACATACACATACATATACAACATAGTTATGTACATTATGCATGAAATAGATAAATACAACATGTGCATCGGTAATTAAATTAAACATGCACAATATTACTTAAGCGTTATATGCCTCGGATTTTAGTATACACAATATACACAAAATTAGCTAATTGTCTATTCTCTTATAAAATATCATATACATATATATATATATATATATATGCATGTGTTCATGAGAAGTATAGAAATTGTAATACGCACATTTGAATACACATGCTATACACACAACAAGTAAATACACACGCACAGTATTAAAAGAATGAAATTTCAGGGTATCACACTCTCCCCCCCTTGAAAAAGATCTTCGTCCTCAAAGATCGAATCAAGTACCTGTGGTGACGTCGCCGAGGTCATCTCCGGCCAATCCAGGCTCCTTTATTGTTATTGATGAAGTATAGAAATTGTAATACGCACATTTGAATACACATGCTATGCACACAACAAGTAAATACACACGCACAGTATAAAAAGAATGAAATTTTGGGGTATCACACTCTCCCCCCCTTGAAAAAGATCTTCGTCCTCGAAGATCGAATCGAGTACCTGTGGTGACGTCGCCGAGGTCATCTCCGACCAATCCAGGCTCCTTTATTGTTATTGATGAAGCATCTCGCGGAACGAACTTCGTTTTCAGGTTCAGACACTCCCTAAGCCGATGATCCTTGCTGCCACATCTAAAACATCTTCCTTCCTTTCGCCAACATGCGTTCCCGCCATGACGCTTCCTGCAATGAATGCACTCGGGCTTCTTGCTGCTTGGTACCACCGTTGACTGTTGACCTTCCATGAGTTTCTTCATCTTCCTATCTTGCCTTTGGAATGGTTTTGGTACTCCCTCCTTCTGAGCTTCCTTTTCTCCTTGATATGATTCCACTCTACTCTCTTGCCTATTTGCCATGCCAAGAACTTCCTCCAAACTATGGGGATCCAATTCCAAAAGCCTAGCCTTCACTAATGGTTTGAGCCCTTTCACGAATTTCTTTACCTTGCGGCTCTGCTCATGCCTCCTGGACTTAGCACTATGTCTACCACGTCCAGCCATATCCTATAAAATAATTACATTAGTTAGAATCTAGGTTACTAAACCCTAACTATTTTCCTTAACTATCTTCTATTCATTATTGGTAATTTCTACATATATGGACAATTTCCTATAAAGACTTTGTAATATTGCGAGGGTGATGGTCTATCCATGTACAATCTCAACCTTGGGCTCTGATACCATCTCTGTAACGACCCTCCTCATACCGGTACGATTATATCAATCCCCATCGATATAAAGAGTATCGACACAGTAGGATAACAACCAAACACTAGCTGATAGGTTGAAAAGTACATGGATAGCAATTGATAACAGCAGAAATAAATTAATTACTCAACGTTTATTCCATCACCATCACACATTCCACAGTCTATATAGCGAAATAAAATGACAATGTCCACATTATTACATGATAAAAGAACTACATTGTCCAATAATGTCCATACAATTACTTTATTCATGCTATGAGAAAAAGAAAAGTACAACTAATAATCTCTCCTCAAAAGCTACTTCTCCAAGAGATCAATCGTCGCTATGCCTTCCTCCAAAAAGTGAATACCTGTCTCACCTGTACGCCGAAGCAAGGGTGAGTCCAAAGACTCAGCAAGTAAACAAAAGGCTTAATCTTAAACATATCACATTCATGTTAAGCTATTAAACACTAAAGAATACATACTATCATTTAAACTACAAAATACACATGGTACTTACTCTTAACTATCAACGCATATTTTAATCACTTAAACATGCTTTAGTCTATCGTGTGTTTATTCTAAATCATGGGTACTATATTATACACTTGTACATATTTTCTACACCTAACATGTAGCATGATTCATCCATCCACACATTATTTCATTTCATGATATATTTCTACAACTAGATCATAGAATTGAGCATAAAGAAATGAACAACCTAGCATGATGACTATTTAATTTTCACATGCATTTTTCATATTTAATAGCACATTTTGCTTGCTGTTTAATGTAAATAAATATCATTTCACATGATCTCACGTTTTATACCATGAATGAAAAGTCTAGAACATGTTCAATTAATTAGCAAACATGTACCATTTTTAAACATGGACTTATGCACTATGTGGACATCACATCTAACATGGAACCTAAACATTATTTTATGCAGTTACCACATTCATAACTACACTTCACTTGCTGTTTTGACATGAATTACATTCAATTACATGTATTTACATTTGTTCATATGTTATCTTATTCATTCAACAATTCTACATGTTCATCTTTCATGATGCATAAATGACATGGTTGCATATGTTTATTCACATACACTATTACATGAAGAACAATAATCTACATGACATGATACCAACATGATATTGCAATTGAGGTAATTAATACATGAAATATGAACATATTGCATTAACACATTAGTTTTCACATGCAAGCACACTCTCATTAACCTTAACTCTCTCTTACATACTTTTTCACATATTTTTCATATCATTTATGCTTTTATTTTCATTTATCACATATCATATCATTTGCACTCATCACGTGCCACATCCGCATATCATCTTACACTTTCTTCATATTCCATCGCTTAAAATGCCATGACACATAGTCCTAACTGCCTATTAGAGGACACAAGCCAATATCTCATAGCTCATAACTCATCTCATAGCACAACTCATCGCATCTCATAACACATATCCAATAACACAACTCACAATCACATACCTACCACCTAGACAATGTATTGGTGAATCTTGGTAACTGCATAGACCGGGAGAAGTCCTCTCCACCCTATCCAGTGGTACTTGTCCACCTCTAGGTTTTTCCTAATAACCTTAGGTCATACTTTTCACACATAGAGCCTTCCATAGGGACTTTTCTATGTACAGCTCCCAAAGCCTCTAGGGTAGCAGTGTCAATATCGGCCCAATTATTACACATTCACTTTATCACATTTTCACACTCTATTTACATTTTTCACATACACTATTTGATCACTTTACATATCTTATTTATCAATTTCACATGTCTCAGTTAGCCAAATCATGATACTACTATTTTTAGAAATAAAACAACTCATAATTCAGTCTTAAACATGCTATTAATTTCTGAATTACACAAGATTAGTTCTACCATATCAAATGTGAATATTTCCCATAATTTAACTAACAATTACAATTACCGTCATCAGATTAGTTCTAAATTTTTATCACAGGTTAATAGTAGTAAACATATCACATATACAATTTTCCAGATTTTTCGAACAATAAACATAATTTCTACAATTTAAACAATATTTCAGACATATTCATTGAAATATCTTTATACATGGTGCATATGAACATGGTTGGGTGCTAACAGTTCAGAATTCAAATAGCAGACCTCATGCTATCATGTAAAAATTATAAGACTCTAACTTACAGCAAATCTATTTTTACTAGATTTAATCATGTTTATATGATGCTCATAATGCAATTATTGAATTTTAATAATTAACACAGTACACAGAAAATTAGGGCAACTTCATGATATGACCTACTGATTGTATACAACCACCCATAAAAATTGTAGTATATACCTATGTCCAGAAATCATTTAAACAGCGTAAGAAGATCAAACAGTTCATTTTCAGAACACTGAAGAAGTAGACGTCAAGGGATGTGGCCGTTTAGTTTCAACTACAGCATCCCTTGCCGCCAACTCAAGAACTTGACTACAGCAGATGCTGCCGCCAACCTGCTCCCAGCAGCACACATAGGCAGCACTCTATACAAGGGTGAATTTGGGGTTCCAGGACTCGAGGAAAAATATGGAAAAATACCTTGGACTTAGGGGACATGTATAAGCTTCAGATCTAGGGTTTACTTGCCTCTAAAAAAATCTACAAAGATCAAGAATTGTCAGTGAAGCCCTCCTCGGCCCTGCCAAGTAGGTGCTCAAACTCTCGTCAGATCTTCTTCTTCTGTTGATGCATGTGGTTCTTCGGAGTTGGAACCTCTTCTCCTATGTATAGGCTATCTCCCAGTTGATGTCGATCCTCGGGGAACACCTCCAGTCTTCAGATCCAGCCCTCCAAAGTTCAGCTTTTCCTCATTTCGGGTGCCAGGGTTTCACCAATGGTAAAAAGACTTCCCCTCGCCCTAGGATGTGTATTTTATAGGCTTGGGGGTTGCAGTACGAAATAGGGTAGGTTTTCTACGCATTAGGATGTGTTTTCTAATCTGGAACGTTACACAGGAGGATATTGACGTCAACTTCGGTTGTAGTCAACCTGACAGTTGACGTCCAGGTCTTGGCCGCAAACAGGGCCTTGGAGTCCAGGGGGTGGCCGCCAACTGTGCATTGGTGTCCAGTGATGTGGACGCCAAGCACTGGCCTGGCTGTTTTGGCCAAAACACCGGCAAACTTTAAAATAAATGCATAAATACACCCTAAATAATTTAATATATCTAAAAATAATTACACAAACCACCACCACATAAAGTACATACATTACATAATATTTTATTTAAATATAACTTACACTAATCATAATTAAGGATATTATGCATCAATAACATACATATATGCACATATACATACACATTACATGATTACATACATCATGCATGAACCTATGAATGAAATGTATTCATCATTAGTTAAATACTACATGCACATTATTATTTAAGTAAGCTACACATCATAAATAATTTAACATACTTAAAGTAGATAAATATCATTTAAACAAGATTAACATGTGTATGCATACATATACACACCATGGTTACTTACAACATGCATAAAATAATTAAATACAATAGGCACATCAATAATTAAATAATTCATACACATTTAAATACATATTACATGCACGGAAATGTGTGCCCCAGATTTTCTTAAACAATTTTGCTTGAATTCTTTTTGCTTTTTATCGGCATCACCGTACTCATTGGCTTGAGATTTTCATCGTTACGGTAAAACCGTACGTATCTTACCATAATATATTTAGTTAACTTCTAATTTATGAGAAAATGTATATGTGTAAATACCAAGAAAGTATAAATGTAATAATTGTGTATATCTATAATAGAAAGGGTATGAACATAATTATCAAAAGTTAGGGTTTAAGTAATCATTGACCAATTTCATAGGGTCTTATCTTAAATTTTATAAGTTCTCAAAACTACTTTCATATCCTCAGTTGGAAGTCATTTTTGAGAATTACTCTCATATGGGTTGGAATGGGTATATATGCATACAAATTGGGCATATAAGCAAATAAATCATAGAGAAGGTATAGTGGCATGATAGGATAAGGTTAAATGAGATGATGACAAGTGTCACCATCCTATGTAATGGAAGCTTCTAGAAGAATGAGAGGTGTCATCAAAAGAGAGGTGAGATGTGGATGGTTATGGTGTTGACAAGTGTGGGGTTGGTGGCCACTTAGAAATGCATGGAGGAGAGGGTGACAAGTGTCACCATCTTGGCCATTGAAAGGTGAAGAGGTGGCACCATCCTAGGGCTCTAGAGGCCTATAAATAGAAGGGGGTTCTCTCCTCTCTTCTCATTCCACCACTCCATGGCAACGGAGGGAGAGAGAGAGGGGGCGGCCAAGAGCTAGAAAGGGTGAGCATGGGGTTCTCCTCTTCATGTTAAGGAGGAGGTTTTGCTCATAGGATCCACGCTCTAGAGGTTCTGCTCGTAGGATCCGTGCTCTAGAGGTTCTGCTCGTAGGATCCATGCTCTGGAAGTTCTGCTCGTAGGATCCATGATCTGGAGGTTTTGCTCATAGGATCCGTGCTCTGGAGGCACCCACCAACGCATATTAGGGCGATTTAATAAAGGAAACGTATTATATCGAAGGCGGACTTCAACTTAATTCGTTATTAGTTTGACATGCAAGAGGCAAGTGATTAGGACTTTTGATTCACAATCATATTCTCTATTCTATTGATTTTAATGTGTTTTGCATCTATTTATATGATAAAGAACATATCTAAATTACTGTTACTGTCATTATCCTTGTTATTATCCATATGTACCGTCTACCGTCACCGTTACCATTATTGCTACCTTTAGAAACTACTACTGTTATTGTTTACCATCACTGTTATCATTCCTATTACTAATACCAATATTGTCATCATTACTATTGTTAGCCAAATGGACACTGCTATCATAGGGGTTCTATTGGAGCCGTACTATAGAAATGCCCCTATGGGAAAGCTCATATTTGACTTCCTACTATGGTTTAGGCACTGTGTCTGGTTTAAACAGACACTGTCGTCATAGGAAGTGTCTGGAACCGTACTGTAGAAATGCCCCTACAAGAAAGTTCACTATTGTACAAGACCCCGTGGGCAACGGGGGGAAATCCTGGAGGTGGACAAGTACCACTGGTATATGGTGGAGAGAGCTTCTCCCGGTTCTACAGTAACCAAGACCTATCACTCATTTGCCTAGGTGATAGTGTATTGTACCGACTGATCGGCCTTCTATTGATAGTTAGGGCAATGTGTCCGGCTTAACACTACTACTATTACTGCCACTACTATTGCTACTGTTACTGCCACTGCTATTGCTATTGTTACTGCTACTGCTATAGCCATTGCTACTGCCTTGCCTAGCCGGAAGTGTAGGAACTAAGTGCCACACAGGACAAAGTGCTACGCTATGGGAGACACCTCTTGAGGCCATAATGGCGCAAAGTGCTACATAATGGGAGCCACCTCTTGAACCTGTGGGGGCCACCTCTAGAATCCTGCAAGCCTGGTGTTCGATTGTATACTATATGTGAGCAGCACTACTACCGCCATTTCTATTACTCCTATTGTTACCATTAACCACTATTGTTACTACCATTGTTTCTACCATTTCTATTACTCCTATTGTTACCATTAAACACTATTGTTACTACCATTTCCATTACTCCTAATGTTACCATTAACCACTATTGTCACTACCATTGTTTCTACCGTTACCATTTCTATTACTATTATCGTCACTATTGCCAATACTATTCTCATTATAACCATTACTATTTCTGTTATTGTTACCTCTATCGCTACTAGTTCTACCACTAGATATATAAATATATCACCATGCTTTTTCAAAATATGCTATAGTGTAGGTTGTGAGTTTAAAATTCCTAATTACTTGCTGAGTCTGTTCTATAGATTCACTCTTGCTAATATTCAGGTGAAGCTTAGGTTCTAGAAGAGGAATTGGCGAGACTTGGTTCGGATTGCGAGAAGTAGAGATTGCTTGGGTTTTATAAATTGATAATATTATAGTTGGGAAGAAGAAATGTAATGTTAAACCCTATTAAATGTACTAGTTCAGATATGGGCAACATTTATTTTGTTATATACTTATTAGTTCCTTTGATTATGAGATGTAAATATAAAAGTTGATGGTAATATTGCTTCCGCTCATTCTATTTCCATTCATCATGAGATATTCCACCTTGATGTTCACACTGCTGGGGTCGTTTCCCCAGTAACATCTCCCTCTTGTCCGACGTTGGTCGGTATGGCCGTACCGGGCCAGAGCGAGGTGTTATAGAAATAAACTCACACTTGCTTACAAGATGTATGATAATAACTTCTTACTATATGCACAACACATACAATATGCATAGGATTTATTACATACATTAATAGCTAGATAATACATGCACACTTATATATATATTTATACATGTACGAAAATAACTCTCACGTACTTACATGGTATATAGCAATACTTACCTATCACATGCACAATGTTATTTTAAGTACTATTCATACACTATAGATAATTTAATGTACATAAAATTTGATAGATAGATATCACATGCATAAGATAACATACCTATATACATATGTACTTCATATATTTACACACAATATCTATGGAATAAGTAGTATAATATGCACTTCAATAATATGCACTTTAATAATTTAGATAGTGATATATGCAAGGTATATTCAAGATGAAATATGCAATAAGTTAACTAAGAATAATCTATACAATGATATTTAATTCTTGCATGCACACGCTTGAATTGACATATCTATAAATACATACACATACATATACAACATAGTTATGTACATTATGCATGAAATAGATAAATACAACATGTGCATCGGTAATTAAATTAAACATGCACAATATTACTTAAGCATTATATGCCTATGATTTTAGTATACACAAAATTAGCTAATTGCCTATTCTCATATAATATATATATATATATATGCATGTGTTCATGAGAAGTATAGAAATTGTAATACGCACATTTGAATACACATGCTATACACACAACAAGTAAATACACACGCATAGTATAAAAAGAATGAAATTTCTGGGTATCACAATTAGCCTTGGGTTGTTTCAGGTTGTTGGTGCGGTTGTGTACTACACCTTGAGCATGTTCTTTTTGATGTTTCGTGTCTTTGTGTTTTAAGGGTTCGGGGACGGTGTGGCTTGTTCTACCCTTTTAGGCTTGCGGTTCCTTACGTGTGGCTTTTGGCAGGTCTCTTGTGGAGAGTCCTTCCTGTTAGCCTGTGTTGTTTCGACCGCTGGTGAACCTGTGTTGCATCTTGCTTGGTTTTGGTGCTTGTAGTAGCACAATGTACTCATCCTCGAGTAGTTTGTTTTGTGCCGTTTGGAGCCTTGGTGCACTGTGTTGTACCTTGGGTGGCTCCTGGTGCTTGTGTTGGCACTGTGTGTTGTGTCGTTATTCCCTGATCGTGAGCTTCGTGCATCATTTCACGAGTTTTCTAGGCATTGGAGGCGTTGAGCTTTCCACCTCTAGGACACTCCTTACTGGCCCGTGCCTTGTGGTCGTACCGTTACCACTACGGGGGTGGCTGCTTTGCCTTGTCTAGGCAGCCCTATCGGTGGTACTCTAGGCTTTGGTCGTTGAGCTTTCCCTCTTGCTTGGGAGCGAGTGTGTTATGTTGTGGTACACTACTTCGGTTTGGGTCCCTTTGAGGTCGACATGTTGTCCTCAACCTCTGCGATTGTTTCGTTTCCCGTGCAGTTTGCCGACGTCTTGGGATGCTTGGCCTTGCCAACTTCAGACATTTTCCTTGGCTTTGTCTCTGTGTGTATGCCTGTGGAGCATTTGGTTTAGTTTTCTGCAGCTCCAAAGTCGTTGTGTGTCCTTGTCGGACCACGAGGATGATCTGGGTGAGATCTAGTGGTGTCGGCGGACACTATCCTGCGTGCCGTGGTGTTCTCCACGTGCGTGTTTTTCCGCTTGGTCCTGGGTCACCATTAAGAAGCTCTCGTTTGGCCTTGCCATAGGTGCTAGCTGTTGCTAGTTGTGCGGAGCCATTCAACAGAGTCTTGTGGATAACCTCTTGGCATTTTCTCGGGTTGCTATCAGTAGCTGCGTCCTCTGTCTAGTCATTGATGACGGAGTGAGTTACTGACCAGTTGGTCTCGACAGCATGGTCTGTTGAGGGCTCAGTCGCGTGGTTTCTGGCTGGCGATTTTAGTGTTTCTAGTCGACTTGGTGCACGTCGCGCCTGTGGAGTTGTCGACATCTGCTTGTGTGCTCTGCGCCATTGTTGTGCGCTCTGTGAGTCGTCAGATGTCTGTTTAGGCACTCCCTTTGTGGCAGGGTCATGGTGGTGACCACCAGGAAGTCGTTGTGCGACTTAGTGGTCCCTTTGCGCCTGTTGTTTGCTCCGACCGGGTTTCACCCTTAATTTCGAGGATGAAATTATTTTTTTGTTGGATGTATTGTAACATCTCGGGCATTCCAGTTCCTCCAATTGTGTGTCTGGAAGACAGGCCACTAACGCGTCCGCTCTGGACGACGTGTTAGTGTCGCATCGGAGGTGCCCGACGCGACAGTCATCTGTATCATGACTAGTGGTTCCGTCGTGTTCTTGTCGCGCCCAGTCAACGGGTCACGACATCGTTCCCCTTTTTGGTCATCTGACGTCTGTCAGAGGGACAAGTGTGTCACAGCGACCTGTCTGGTTGTCGCGGCGTCCCTATGGGACACGTTCTGGTCGCAGTGTGGGCGGTCGTCACGTTAAGAGTGCTAACGCGACGCCCCGCCCCGTCGCGTCTTGGGGGTCGAAGGCTAAAAGCCTTGGCCAGCGCCCCTTTTCCCTATTTTGGCCTTTCTCCTTTCCCTCCTCCTCTCCGAGGAGGGGATGCTTTCCCCCTCCCTTCTCCGGCAGCTTGGAGCTCGGTGGCGGTGTCGGTGGCTCGTGGTAGAGCGGCGGAGTGTCGTGGAGTGTGTAGGTGGCGGCCGTGGTGTCGTGAAGGCCCTTTGGGGTTCGGTTCTTCCAAAATCGGTACGGATCTCTTATGCCCATACTTGTTGGTGTGGATTGGAGCCCTCGGGGTTCTTTGCATGTTTTACAAGCTTTCCCCATGCTCCCCTCCCCCTATGGGGGCTTGTTGTAGTTGTGGCGACCCTGTGATGTAGCATCCCAGCGGTCTACCTCCCGACTGATGTCGCGACCGCAGTGCGCTTCGCGACATCACAAGTGGCGTCGCCTCGGTCAAATGCGACCTTATTGCGGTGCAGTTGGCCGTCGTGATAAGGATCGTGTCGCGACAAGGCTATTGTCACGACCCGCTTCCATGTCGCAATAGGGCACTTGTCGCGGTTGCCCTTCCCATCGCGATGGGATCGTGACAGGCTAGGAGGGTGAGACAACACCTGGCTTGCCTCGGGTGGTTCCTTGGCCTCGACTGGCGTGTCGGCGTGTGCCCTAGGGCAGGGTTGCCCTTAGGACCTTCTGGTGGGGAATGCGGCACGTTGGCTCGCTGCGTTCAGTGATCAAAGGTGAGACCTTTGTGGCCGTGTCCTAGCGGTGGTGCTAGGAGGCTCGCGTCTATCTAATAATCGATTGCCTGTCGGGCAATCGATTATTAGAAGAGCGATGGTTTCTATTCTGTTTGGTGGTGTTCCGGTTTCTCAGGTCGTGCCGTGTGTGCCGACATTGGCCGACGGCTCTTCTGGGGGTTTCTGGAGGGGGTGTCGTGCGTGCATGTGCCTGTTGGGCTTGTCTTGGTTACAAGCCAGCAATGCCGGTTTCTGTGGTGGTTGCCCTGCCAGTTCTTTTTCGCTCGGTGCTCGACACTTGAGGGCTTGTCCATGAGACAAGTTGTTACCATTACCTGGAACCCCCATCCCCGCACGCCTGTAGAGGGAGTTCTTCGGGAGGCGGGCATGCTCAAGTCACCGACTTGGAGCGGAGGGGAAAATGGTGGGGACAGCGGCGTAGAGTCGTTTGTAGAGCTCTCTTAGTTGGGTATGGGTCTTCGAGGTTGTTGTGGCGCTCTTTTAGTGCGGACCATATAGTCCTTCTCACTGCCTTGCTCTACGTTGGTTCCGAAGCCGCGTAGTGAGGTTAGGCGTGGGGTCGCAGCTCGGACGGGCTGCATTGGTTGGTAGTTGTTCTTACTGAAACTCACTAGCCTCACTCTACCGGGGAGGTTGTAGGCAGGAGTCAGCGGCTGGCAAGCGAGAGGTATGGACTGTGTGTTCTTCTCTTAGCTGCATGTGGTGGTGGTTTGGTTGACTTGTTGTGACGGCGGTTCAGGTTGTTTCGAAGTGAATCTTGTTGCCCTAGCCTACATGGGGGTTGTAGCCTAGCCGTGTTTAGCTTCCGTGGGCTCTGTTGGTTTGGCCTTATGGGCCGTGTTTAGTGGCTTCCTCTCTGCATGTTCTCTCGGGGTGTCTTGTGTAGACACCTGACCGCTAGTTTTGCAAACCGTTCCTTGGTGCCGTCCGTGGTGGCACCGTAGGGTGTAGTTTCCTGACCTCGTGGAGTGTCCGAGGTCTAGAGTTGTTCTGCTTGTGGGCCCTTGACCTTGTGGAGATCTGAGGTGGTCGTGCCTGTGGTGAGACGTTCCTTCTCACGTGGTTGTTTGGTGTCTCTCGTGGTGACATCTGGTTGTTCCTTCCCGACCTCATGGAGATCTGGGATGTTGGGTGCTTGTGTCGTGAGACTCTGGTCTCACGTGGTTACTCCGGTGTTCCGTGAGCTTCTCTGTCTCGGCAGGTGCATGCCAAGGTGTTGCTTCTGCTTTGTGTTTGACTCCGTTGGTTCTGCGGGAGTCATGTCTGGCCCGACCCTGGTTGTGGCTCGTGGCGTTACTCTGTTCGGCTACTTTGTAGTACTCTGCAGTAGGTGTTTCTCACTTTACTACTTTCTAGAGTAGTTTGCTTCCGCTTTTGTTGGAGTTCCTGCTGCTCTAGCTGGTAAGGGACTGGTTATCCCTACTGAGTCTTGTTCGCGAGGCTCACCCCCCTACTCTCTCCAGGTATGGACTCGCTGTCGCAGGAGTTCGTTGCCAGATGGTTGTGGTAGCAGTGAGTTGCGCCGCGCGTTGCCAGCAGTGTGAGTTGTGAGCGTGAGTGCTCTTGTACCAAGAGTGAGTTGAGAGTGGCCTTTTTTCAAGTCCTTGGGGTATGCCCCTTAAGGACTACACCTTTCTTTATGTACCTGTACTTTTATTTGGGACATGTTGTACATTATTTCCTTAATTAATGTATGAACTTTCTTGTTATAGTTATTTGAATTCATTGCTTATCTCACTTGACTAATGTAACGTCGCGCATTTTTCGGATCCTTGTGGATCTTGTGTTCAGTGCTTGTGAGGCCAATGTGACTTGTGTCCGGTGTGCGCTTGTGTTTTTGGGGCTTACTGGGCCAATAGTTTGGGCCTACAGCACCCCAGGGGTCTCTGTCTGTGATCATGACAGCATGGGATGTCGCATTCTGAACACGACACTCTTGCCCGTCACGTTCTTGTTGCCGCTTTGTGGCGCTGATCGTCTACATGTGCGCCATGTGTCGAGAGCTGGGCGACTTGCGGACGTCAGCCTTGAGAAGGCGATGCTCAGGTCCATCGCGATCAAGTCACAACGGAACGATCCGTCGCGTTCTTAACCGCAAACGTAGCTTAAACCCTACTGGCCAGAAAAGAGCACAGCATGCTCTGTTTGGCCAGGGGGAGGTGCTGTGCGGGTTTCCTGGGGTGATCCAGAGTGGAAGCTTGTGGAGAGGCGTGTTCTCGCTGCGGGAAGCTCGTGTGGAGCGGGAGAAATGCCGAGGGATCGCCGTACTGCGCGTTCTTCATGGAGGTAGGGTGACTCCTCCTGTTTTCTGGGCTAACGATTGCATAGGAGAGTGGTTTGATCAGTTATTTGCTTTCCTAACAATAGATACCATGACTAGGGATTCACAAAAGCAAGAAAAACATGAATTAAGGGTGGTTTGCATAGCATAGAATGGTAATCCATGGAGAGGATCCCGGATTAGGGTTTCTGCCTGTGAAGGTGACGGACCCCCCTGTCGCGATCTGATCGCGACAGGTCGACCAGTCGCATTCAGGTGGGGAACGCAACAGGTTGGTGCGTCGCGTTCATGTGATGAACTCGCCATATCGGGTCGTCGCTTTCTGAAGGCGACACAGGCCCATGTCGTGACCACAGCCGAGTGGTCTAAATATGCATGACTTATGTGATGTGATTATCCGATTGTTATTATTCGGTGTATTTGGTAATACCGTGTGGTGCATTGGCACCTGTGGCGCTCTAGGAGCGCATATTTACGAGGCTAGCATGTTGGTTACATAGCTAGCCAGTGGTTTGCGTGTTGGCATGGTATGCACGTGAGTTGCATTGTGTTTACATGTTGTGGAGAGTCGGTACTCGTGAATATCGTCAGATTTCACGTGGTTTATGCGGTGCGCACGTGGTTTTGTCTGCGTGGCAGGTAGTACGATGCCTACCGTGGTTACCTCTCCAGTTGGGTGCCCCAGGTTCTCTGTGAGCCAGGCTGTTAGTTCAGGGCTTGTCCCGGTACTTGTGTTGTACCGTCGAGGTCTGTGTCGTCTTTCTTGGACACCCTCACTCCTTTGTTTGAGTTGTACGTATGGCTGAGGGAAAGACGACAATGGGACATTGGCTCTTGAGTTTGTTTTTAGTCACTTGTAGTGCGCTCTTAGTTGGGGGTACAGACACCAGTAGTTGACACTAGTCCCCAGCTAGTCCTTTCCAGTGCCTCACTCTAGAGTGCTCCGGCCAGAGACTCTAGAGGTGCCAGACATGGGCCTGCGGTTGTGTACCGACAGGAGTGGTGTTTAGTTGGTCTCCACAGTTATTTGACTCTTTCTCGTGGAGCGGCAGCTAGACCTTTCATCCGTGCGTGCTAGACCTTTCATCCGTGCGTGCGAGACTGTCCGAGTCAGTTACTGGTGTCGCGAACCAGTCTACGTGGCTCGAGTGTGGCGGTCTCTACTTTAGCTCGTACACGTGATTGAGTTTTGCTGTTTATTTATTTACTCTGTTTAATATAGTCGGAAAATGGTAAGTATATTTACTGCTTTGATATCCAACGTGGTTGTGCTATAAATTTCTAGAGTAGTTTACTGCCTCCATACTTGTGTATGGTTTGCTCGAGTTGGGGGAGTTCCCTACTGAGCTAGTGACTAGTGAGGCTCACCCCTACTCCCTACAGGCGAAGGTGAAGAGGAAGTTTCGTTACCGTCTTCCAGTTCGGGGCCGTGTCGTAGCGGTGTTGGGCCAGCGCCTCCAGTAGTGTAGCTTTCATAGTAGTGTAGTATCTTTCTTCAGTTGTATTAGTTTACCTCGGGGTATGCCCCAGGCTCCTGTACTTTTATGTACTTTTGTTGAAATTCGGCTATGTAAATCTTGGTGAATCATATATGAGATCAAGTGTGTTCCTTTCTATTTTCACGGACTCGTGTGTGGTATCCCTTGCGAGGCTACGGCCCGTTCGCGGGAGGCGGACTCGGACCAAGTTCGTTATTGGTTTAATATACTTGAATGAGGCATTCCATCACAGTTGGTATCAGAGCGAGGTCCATGTAAATATAAAGGAACTGGGAAATTACATAGCCTTATTTCTACATTTGTACACTACTGATAGCTGAGTCTAGTTTTGTAATGACCGGTTTTGTTCATAATTGATATATTATCTATGCAGGAAGTTGAGATGGCTGATAGAAGGGATTGGGGTGGTGGAGGAGAGGACCCTGAAGAGTCCACTCAGCGTATGATTGAGAGGATTTGGGAAAGCCTCACCGATATTCGGATGAGGATGGATCAGCAGGCACCGGTGCCTCCAGCAGTAGTATCACCAATTGCTGGAGTACCCGTGGCCCCAGTTCCACCACCGCCAAGGATGAAGGTACCCTATGTGGCACCTGTACCACCACCACCAGTAATTGCAACAGAAGAGCCAGTGATGCAAGTTGAAATGTTTCTGAGGTTGCAGCCGCCCACTTATATAGGAGGGCCAAATCCAGATACTGCAGAGCACTGGATTCATGAGATTGAAAGGGTCTTTATGACCATGAGGTGTTCAGCAGCAGACAAAGTTGTGCTAGCCACATACCACTGAGAAGCTTTGCGCAGCAGTGGTGGCGTCTGAAGATGCAGACCACCTTTGCAGGCAGAACAGAGGAGGTTATTACCTAGCCGGAATTTCTCGAAGCATTCAATGATACATTCTTTCCACTTCAAGTGCAGCAAGCGAAAAGAGAGCAATTCCGGACACTTCAGCAAGGTAATACCTCAGTTTTAGAATATAAGATGCGATTTATGGCACTTAGCCGATATGTGCCTTATGTAGTATCGAATAATGCTATGATGGTTGAATATTTTATTCGGGGTTTGAGAGAAGAGTTGCAGAATGCGGTGATACCGTTAATGTGTAGAATAGTTGAGGAGGTAGCCCAAAGAGCAGCTACACTTGAGAGGTCTATTCGGGCTCGTCAGGCAAGCGGGTCAGGTTCGGGTAGCTTTCGGCTACCCCAGCAGGCAGCAGGAGTCAGTAGGGGAAAAGCACCAGTAGGACCTTCTTCATCAGGTTTTGGTAAGTGGGGTCAGAAATTGAAGCAAGTCTTTAAGGGCAAAGGAAGAGGAGGAGGAGGTTGTCAGCAGTTTCAGCAGGGGCGTGGCTATAAGCCAGAGGTAGAAGAATCGCAGCAGAGCACTGCCAGGCAGCCCACTATTCCACCAAGTTATAGGTGTTATAATTGTAATCAGACAGGGCATTTGATCCGCAATTGTCCCTATCCGAGAGAATATGGGTATGGTAGAGGTGTTCAGCAGCAGCAGCAGCCCCAACAGTCATTAGCAGGTCGTGGTGGAGGTGTACTGCAGTAGCGAGGTAGAGGCCGGGTTATGGCTATCACCCGTGCCCAGGCAGAGACATCGAACATGATAGAAGGTATAATACCTATTTAGGATTTTTCAGCCAAAGTTCTATTTGATTCAGGTGCTTCACATTCTTTCATTTCCGAAGAATTTTTAGATTGTATGGCTCATCCTCTAGAAGAGAAGTCATGTGAATTAGTAGTGGAGGTTCTCTCGGGCAAGTTTATGCTCACCTCGTGTTACATAGATGAAGCTCCTGTTGTGGTTCAAGGGAATCAGATGCTGGGTCGGTTGTATGCTCTTCAATTGTCTGATTATGATATCCTCTTGGGTATGGATTGGTTAGAAGCTTATGGAGCTATGTTAGATTTCAGAAAGAAAAGAATCAAGTTTTGTCACCCTAATGGTACAGTGTTTGAATATCAAGATATTTCCTCTCGTACTTCTAAGTTTATAATTTCTGCAATTAAAGCTAGAAAATTAGTTAATTAGGGATGTGTAGCTTATTTAGCTTCTGTGAATCTGGTTGAGACTGGTAAGTCAGTCGAAGCAGTTCCCGTGGTTAGGGAATTTGCAGATGTTTTTCCAGATGATTTGCCGGGTTTAGCTCCACACAGGGAGGTGGACTTTACCATTAAGTTGTTGCCAGGCACCATGCCGATCTCTAAAGCTCCATATCGGATGGCGCCGGCAAAACTTAAAGAATTGAACAAGCAGTTAGAAGAATTGCTGGAAAAAGGGTTCATTAGGCCGAGTCACTCCCCATGGGGGACGCCGGTGTTGTTTGTAAGAAAGAAAGATGGAAGTTTTAGAATGTGTATTGATTACAGGAAATTGAATGAGGTGACCATAAAGAATAAGTACATGTTACCTAGAATTGATGATCTGTTTGATCAGTTGCAATCAGCTAAGGTATTTTATAAAATTAATTTAAGGTCGGGGTACCACCAGTTAAGAATTAAAGAGGGTGACATTGATAAAACAGCATTTAGAACTCGATATGGTCACTATGAGTTTATGGTTATGCCATTTGGGCTAACCAATGCTCCTGCAGCTTTTATGGATATGATGAATAGGATTTTTCATCTGTATTTGGACCAGTTCATTGTGGTCTTTATAGATGATATTCTAATTTACTCAGCATCTGAAGAGGAGCATGCAGCACATTTGAGATTTGCCTTGCAGTTATTAAGAGATAATCAGTTATTTGCCAAATTCAGTAAGTGTGAATTTTGGCTAAAAGAGATTCAGTTCTTGGGCCATGTCATATCAGCTGAGGCAGTTGACCCAAGTAAAGTGGAGGCAGTGATGAGATGGGAGGTGCCTAAGATAATTACTGAGATTAGAAGTTTTCTGGGGTTAGCAGGCTATTATAGGCATTTCATTCAAGACTTTTCTAGGATTGCGGCACCCATGACTAGACTGACTAGGAAGGGTGTGCCATTTGTATGGTCTGGTGAATGTCAAGGAAGTTTCATGGAATTAAAGAAGAGACTTACAGCGGCACCAGTGCTGACATTACCGATAGATAATGGTGGTTTTGTTGTATATACAGATGCATCTAGGAGAGGGCTTGGCGCAGTGCTAATGCAGTATGGCAAGGTAATAACTTATGCGTCCAGTCAATTGAAACCAGCAGAAGAGAATTACCCCACTCGTGATTTAGAGCTAGCAGTAGTTGTGTTTGCCTTAAAGATGTGGAGGCATTATCTATATGGTGAGAGATTTGAGATTTTTACCGATCATAAAAGTTTAAAGTATATCTTTTCCCATAAAGACTTGAATCTCCATCAGCGTAGATGGGTGGAGTATTTAAAAGATTATGATTTTAGTTTGGCTTACCATCCAGGTAAGGCCAATGTAGTGGCTGATGCTCTAAGCAGAAAAGCATATTTAAGTCAAATGATGATTAAGGAATGGAAGTTGTACGAGGAAATAGTGGAGAACTCCTTGTACGTGCCAAGCAATCAACAGCGGGCAATATTAGCTAGTAGTGCTATGGAGCCATCACTGTATTGGCAAATTGTTGAGGCTCAAAGAGCAGATGAAAATTTAGCTGAAATCGTGAAAATGGAAGGAGTTGCTATTGACGATAGCTATGTGGTTAAGCTCAAAGGCAGGTTATTTGTGCCGGAAGAAAGAGAAGTAAAGCAGAGAGTATTAGAAGAGGCCCATAAATCCCGGTACACTATTCACCCCGGTAGTACCAAGATGTACCAGGATATAAAGAAATATTTTTGGTGGCCTTGTATGAAAAAGGAAATAGCAGAATTTGTCTCAAGATGTGCAATTTGTCAACAAATCAAGGCAGAACATCAGAAGCCTGGAGGTTTATTGCAACCATTACCCATTCCGCAATGGAAATGGGATGATATTGCTATGGACTTTGTAGCAGGTTTGCCGAGGTCAGTAGTAGGACATAATGGAATATGGGTATTTATTGATAGGCTAACCAAGGTATGAAGGTTAGTAGCAGTAAGTATGTCTTGGTCAGTGGACAGATTAGCAAAGGTTTATGTTGATAGAATTATTCCACTGCATAGTATCCCGAAGTCTATTGTTTCTGATAGGGATCCCAGGTTTACTTCTGGTTTTTGGAGGAGCTTGCAGAGAGTAGTTGGCACCGAGCTGAGATATAGCTCAGCTTACCACCCCCAGACGGATGGTCAAACAGAGAGGACTATTCAGACAATTGAAGATATGTTGCGAGCATGTTGTTTAGTTTGGGGTGGTAGTTGGGAGCAGCATCTGGGAATGGTTGAATTTGCTTATAATAATAGTTATCATACCAGTCTCGGAATGGCACCATATGAAGCGTTATATGGAAGGCCATGTAGAACACCATTGAATTGGCATGAAGTGGGAGAAAGGCAAATGGTAGGCCCTGAGTTGATACAGCAAACCACTGAAATGATAAAGTTTATTAAAGAAAAGTTGCAGACAGCTCAGAGCAGGCAAAAAAGTTATGCTGATAATCGAAGGAGACCACTTCAATTTGAAATTGGAGACATTGTCTTTCTGAGAGTTTCTCATACTAAAGGTATTGTGCGGTTTGGTAAGAAAAGAAAATTGAGTCCATGGTATGTGGGACCCTTTCAAGTGTTAGAGAAAATTGGAGAGACAGCCTATAGACTTGATTTTCCAGCTGATTTTGCAGATGTTCATGATATTTTTCATGTTTCCATGTTAAGAAAGTGTATTGAAGACCCAGCTCAAATAATCAATTATCAGAGTGGAGATTTGAGGCCACATATGTCTATGCCAGAATATCCAGTGCAAATTATAGGCCATAAAACAAGGAAGCTAAGGAACAAAGAAATTGAGTTAGTTAAGGTCAGATGGAAAAATAGGCTGGGAGGTGAGGATACCTGGGAGCTAGCTGGGGAAATGGTTAAGGGGTATCCTTACTTGTTTGAATAAAGTTTTAAATCTTTTTAGATGATAGTATTTGTAATTATGTTCTAAAGTTAAATGTATTTGAAATGTATTATGGATTTCGAGGTCGAAATTTCTTTTTAGATGATAGTAATGTAACGTCGCGCATTTTTCGGATCCTTATGGATCTTGTGTTCAGCGCTTATGAGGCCAATGTGTGGCCAATGTGACTTGTGTCCGGTGTGCACGTGCATTTTTGGGGCTTACTGGGCCGATAGTTTGGGCCTACAGCACCCCAGGGGTCTCTGTCTGTGATCGCGACAGCATGGGATGTCGCGTTCTGAACGCGACACTCTTGCCCGTCGCGTTCTTGTTGCCGCTTTGTGGCGCTGATCGTCTGCATGTGCGCCATGTGTCCAGAGCTGGGCGACCTGTGGACGTTAGCTTTGAGAAGGCGACGCTCAGGTTCGTCGCGATCATGTCGCGATGGAACGATCCGTCGCGTTCTCAACCGCAAACGCAGCTTAAACCCTGCTGGCTAGAACAGAGCACAGCATCCTCTGTTTGGCCAGGAGGAGGTGCTGTGCGGGTTTCCTGTGGTGATTCGGCATGGAAGCTTGTGGAGAGGCGTGTTCTCACCGCGGGAAGCTCGTGTGGAGCAGGAGAAACGCCGAGGGATCGCCGTACTGCGCGTTCTTCGCGGAGGTAGGGTGACTCCTCCTGTTTTCCGGGCTAAGGATTGCGTAGGAGAGTGGTTTGATCAGTTATTTACTTTCCTAACATTAGATACCATGACTAGGGATTCACAAAAGCATGAAAAACATGAATTAAGGGTGGTTTGCATAGCATAGAATGGTAATCCTTGGAGAGGATCCCGGATTAGGGTTTCTTCCTATGAAGCCGAAGGAACCCCCTGTCGCATTCAGGTGGGGAACACGACATGTTGGTACGTCGCGTTCATGTGATGAATGCGCCATATCGGGCCGTCGCATTCTGAAGGCGACACAGGCCCATGTCGTGACCACAGCCGAGTGGTCTGAATGTGCATGTCTTATGTGATGTGATTATCCGATTGTTATTATTCGATGTATTTGGTAATACCGTGTGGTGCATTGGCACCTGTGGCGCTCTAGGAGCGCATGTTTACGAGGCTAGCGTGTTGGTTACATAGCGAGCTAGTGGTTTGCGTGTTGGCATGGTATGCACATGAGTTGCATTGTGTTTACGTATTGTGGATAGTCGATACTTGTGAATATCGTCAGATTTCACGTGGTTTGTGCGGTGCGCACGTGGTTTTGTGTGCATGGCAGGTCGTATGACGCCTACCATGGTTACCTCTCCAGTTGGGTGCCCCAGGTTCACTGTGAGCCAGGCTGTTAGTTCGGGGCTTGTCTCGGTACTTGTGTTGTACCGTCGAGGTCTGTGTCGTCTGTTCTGGACACCCTCACTCCTTTGTTTGAGTTGTACGTCCGACTGAGGGAAAGACGACAGTGGGACAGTGACTCTTGAGTTTATTTTTAGTCACTTGTAGCGCGCTCTTAGTTGGGGGTACGGACACCAGTAGTCGACACTAGTCCCCAGCTAGTCCTTTCGAGTGCCTCACTCTAGAGTGCTCCGGCCAGAGACTCTAGAGGTGCCAGGCATGGGCTTGCGGTTGTGTACCCGTAGGAGTGGTGTTTAGTTGGTCTCCACAGTTGTTTGACTTTTTCTCGTGGAGCGGCAGCTGGACCTTTCGTCCGTGGCTGCGAGACTGAGAGATAGACCTGTGTTTGTTTGTTCGAGTCAGTTATTGGTGTTGCGAACCAGACTACGTGGCTCGAGTGTGGCGGTCTCTACTTTAACTCGTACATGTGATTGAGTTTTGCCGTTTATTTATTTACTCTGTTTAATATAGTTGGCAAATGGTAAGTATATTTACTGCTTTGATATCTAGCGTGGTTGTGCTATAAATTGCTAGAGTAGTTTACTGCTTCCATACTTGTGTACTGTTTGCTCGAGTTGGGGGAGTTCCCTACTGAGCCAGTGACTAGTGAGGCTCACCCCTACTCCCCACAGGCGAAGGTGAAGAGGAAGTTTCGTTACCGTCTTCCAGTTCGGGGCCACGTCGTAGCGGTGTTGAGCCAGCGCCTCCAGCAGTGTAGCTTTCATAGTAGTGTAGTATCTTTCTTCAGTTGTACAAGTTTACCTCGGGGTATGCCCCAGGCTTCTGTACTTTCTTGTACTTTTGTTGAAATTTGGCTATGTAAATCTTGTACATTATATGTGAAATGGTGAATCATATATGAGATCAAGTGTGTTCCTTTCTATTTTTACGGACTCGTGTATGGTATCTCTTGCGAGGCTATGGCCCGTTCGCGGGAGGCAGACTCGGACCAAGTTCGTTATTGGTTTAATGGAATTGAACGAGGCGTTCCGTCACAACTAAATTCTAACCCTTTCGGGTCTTCGGATCCGTGGGTGGCGGCGCGACCTTCGGGGTCCCTGGCGGGGGTCCGGGAGGTCGGGTTGTTACAAACACACACACACAAATGAGATCTGATCAGTAGAAATTGATAGATCAAGTTCCACACACACACAAAAATAGGAATATGAAGAACAAGAAAGTGAAGTGGAGATCCATGGAATGGAAGCGTATAAACCACAAAATTGAATCTCCTTAGTCTAAGAATGATGCTTGAATGTTTGAATCTGTGAGGGATTGACTTGATCTTCTCAGATGGACAAAATGCCTCAATGTTCTGCTCTGCTCAAAATAGGGTATCTCGCCACCTTTAGTTCTAGCCGCCCGTGCCCTTTTTGAAGACTCCAATATCGTCCTTAGTCTCTAGACGAGACAAGAAGGGGTATTTATATATCCTTGAAGTGTGTGACACGTGCTTTGGGTTGCATGTGTATCATGTACGAGGAAGACCATACACATTTAAGTCGTGTCTCATGCTTCACGTGTTCACATTTCACACGGCAAGTGTTGACATCAGCTTCCTTGGTGTCAACAAATTCTGTCAGACTTCATCTTTCAGAGACTAATGTTTGCCAATATGAGCCATCTGTCGGCACCAGCTTCTCTGGGTGTCGACAGATCCTTTCTTCATATCGATTGGTGACATGATCAATTAATTGGTGACCTTGTATCGATTGGTGATTTGACCAATCGATTGGTGTACCTATATTGATTGGTGACTTGACCAATCGATTGTTGACCTTGTATCGATTGGTGACTTGACCAATCGATTGTTGTCCTTGTATCGATTGGTTACTTGTCCAATGAATTGTTAACCTTGTATCGATTGGTGACTTGACCAATCAATTGTTGTCCCTGTATCGATTGGTTACTAGTTCAATCGATTGTTGACCTCGTATCGATTGGTGACTTGACCAATCGAGTGTTGTCCTTGTATCGATTGGTGACTTGTCCAATCGATTACTGACCTTGTATCGATTGGTGACTTGACCAATCAATTGTTATCCCTGTATCGATTGGTGACTTATACAATCAATTATTGTTCTTCATTGTGGTCATCATCTGTCGACAATTGATTCTATGTCTGTCGACCATTATTGTGTCTAGTTTACATCCAGTAACATATTTTCTACTTGATTTTGAAGTCTATCTTTGAGCTTGTCAACCTGTATAAAGCTTATACAAAGTTTTTGACTTGTTCAATGCATTTCACTCATCAGTATACAGTTTACATGAGTCTAATAAATTTAAAGATCAATTTAACCAATCATGATGTGAATGAAATTTCTATCATCAAAAATATTTTCAAGACATACAACCCAATAGCAATATCATAAATATTAATACAAAATAAGTGATACTTGTTCTACCGCTAGAAATATAATAGGTGATGCGACAAGTACATATTTACATAATTGATTTATATAAGATCATAAGATATGAGACAAGATGTAAAATTTTATTGTCGTATAGAGATATATTATTTTTGTGTTGTGCTACACTCCTATAGACCAATTGTATGAATGTGCTTGCATATCGTCTCTTGTTGCACACTTAAGATGTGCAATAATGGATGATGTAGCAAGCACATCCTTGTGTGATTAATCTACTTAGGACTAATAAGATATGCGACGTGACAAAAAAGTGTTTTATCTTAAAAGACACCACTTTTATATCTTATCATCCTCACGTGAACCAAGCATATAAATGTGTTTGTTTCATTGCCCAAAAAAGTGCACAACGAAGAGTAACGTAACAATGTAACAAACACAAAATTATACAATTGATTCACATAAGAATGATAAGATATGAGATAAGATCCAAAAATATCTTGTCTTGCGAAAATATGTTATTTATATTTCATGTCATTATAACGTGGATCGATCATATAAGTAAGTACTTGTCATATTATCTCTTACTACAATCCTAGATGTCTAACAAAAAATTGATATGATAATTCTATCCATATGTAGGTGGTTCACTTTGAAGGACAAGACATATATATATATATATATATATATATATGTGTGTGTGTGTGTTGTCACTCTCGTGTAGAATAATGACCTAATTTGAAAACCAAATAACCTCTGTTAAAGTGATGTTATAAGATCTGACAACTCCCAAAGCGCTATGGTAAATCTGATAGATTATTGGCCTGATAAGTGAGTCCAAAGGTAATAACATCTACTAACTGGCCGGCCGTAAGGACTGGAGGACAGAGGGTTGGAGACTTGGGGTAAACATTAGATTTCATTCAAGTGGGATTCTAATATACGGACAAAAAAAATGACACCCCCACAACTTAAATCTAAGAGAATTTTTTCGGAAAGAAATATTTATATTTTAGATATTATTCCATTTCTTTGCCAAACAATCTCCAAAAGAATGTCTGATTGATTTAGATTAATTGGTTTAGACGGTAGAGGTATACCAAGTGTTATCAAATAGGTTCCCCCTTCTACGTTTTATTCTGTTGCCAGCCTTCAAATTAGTATCAATGTTGACATCCAATCTTCTAAACTGTTGCTCTCAAAACTCATACTATGTCAAGAGGACTACACCAAACACGGCAATAGCTAAAAGGAAGTTGACGGGGTCAAACGTTGAAAACTACTCGGGACATGCAATAAAATTTGAACCGTATCACTAAGGGAAAGATACCACAATCCCTTGTTTAGCATGGTACTTTAGAAAGCCGACAGAGGCAATGACACCCGCTCATGTGTATGCCACCAACCCGGGCATCCCACACCAAAAAGCAGCAAAATGGGCAAGCTCCCGGTACTGTTTTGAGACAGTTTCTTCAAATGAATGTTCTTCACAATCACATGCTCATGCTCCCAATTCTACAAGCCATGCTACACACTTTGAGATGCCCAAGACTTGAGAGTCTCTTCCCACCCCACCCCACCCCACCCAAAAGTGCTCTCCAAGTGCCTGGAAATCACACACAACAACCACCCAACGCCACCTACAGCAGCACACCCAGACACATCTCTCCCTCACCATCTATCTACACCCCCCCCCCCCCACCCCAAGCCCACTTATTGCCCCGGGGTGGAGTACCCACCATCTCCAACACTTGCCATTGTGGCAGTCTTGGGCAGCTACAAGGCTCCCACACATACAGAGACAGGGGGAGAGAGAACCTCCTTACAGCTGGAACTGAAAACCCAAGACAAGCATCTGCACCCGGTCCATTTCATCTGGCCCCAAGGCCTGCCCCTCCGTTGTCGGCTTCCTCTACCCCTGCGCACCAATTACAAATCCCAATCCCAAACCCATCACCCATGAGCGAGAAAAAGGGGAGATAGGACAAACCAGTCAAGTTGAGCCGTCGCTTGTGGTTGTTTGCCGGCAACCCACCCCGCATGGCTGCATCCTCCTCCCAATCCCCTTCGCCGCCCTCCTTATCTGCTGTTCATCCCAGTCGCCAGGATACGGTGCCTATAAGCCCAGCTCCTCTCCATCCGCTCCGCCCCCAAGAATTCCCACCCACGGATCTCATCGTAGACGATTGCATAGAGATAAACATCAAGTAGAAAAGATAAATTTTTAACATCAATCAGTACATAGCGACGAGATGTCTGATAACCCATCTGGCAGAAGCAGCCAGGAGAGAATCTATCTCCGGATATGTTACTAGATCTGTAATACAAACCCTAGTAAACATGGGTGACGGAAGGGAGGAAAGGCGCGGAGAAATAGATCATCACACGAGGAGCATAACAGGGAAAAACCCAGAAGCCACAACGACGGCACTGCTTGCCGTAGCTAAGATTGCAAATTTGTAGCCTTCCGAGCCCGTGGAGGTCGACGTCGAACGCCATAGGGAATCGATGTCGACGACCACGGCCATCGATATGCGATCCGCTGCGGCGTCATCATCTCTTCGTGGGGGTTATCTTGTCGTTGAAGTACCGGATGGAGTAGAGGCACAGCGAGAGGTGTACCTCGTCCTTCCCCCACCGCGCCGGAGCCTTCCTCGCCGACGGCGGCGCCGACGAGGAAGAGGACGCGGAGGAGGACGCGATCGGGGGAAGAGGGAGAGGAGGGAAGGACGAAGACGCCGCCGCGGCCGCCGAGGAGGAGGAGGAGGGCTGCCGGAGGAGGGGGCGGAGGTAAAGCGCGTGCAGGCGGCGGAACCCGCCGAGGGCGAGCACGACGGCGCGGAGCTGCTGCGGGGCGCAGCCGAGGTTGGCCCAGTGCCGCGTGCAGACCCCCTCCCAGAGCCGCTCGTCCTCGGCCGTCCTCCGCCACGGCCGGCTCACGCACGCGGCCCTCCCCAGCGTCGCCGCGTCCGCGTGCCTCAGCACCTCGAACAGCAGGTCCTCGCCCATCTCCACCCCTCTCATCACCTCCCCCTCCCCCTCCACCTCCCCACACCCAATCCTCTTCCTCTTCCCCCCATCGCCTGCGACGCCACCATCCCCGGATCCCCGCTTCATCACCTCTCTCTCTGTTTCTCTCTAAAACCTCTCTCTATCCTTCACTACAGGTAGAAGGAAGGGGGAAGAGGCCTGGGTGGGAGGGAGTCTCTCCTAGTCATGTTACAGAAAAGGGCGCAGCACTGGGTTTTAATTACGAGGGGAGCCAGATCCCACGGTGACCAGTGGGGGGGGAGAAAAAGACAACACAAGTGGTGGGGTTGGCCGGGTTGGTTTGGAATCTTCTTCCTCGAAGGGGAAATTATTATAATGCTGCCCTGCCCCATGGAGCGCGTCCTCCCTGCGCTCGTGTCCTTTGTGGTGGTCGCTCTCTCTCTCTCTCTCTCTCTCCTCGCATCAGGTGGGTAATGTGCCGGTCCTCTCCTCTCTCCTGCTGCTGCAGCGCTGCTGGTAATATGGTAAACATTGAGTTTTAGTTTTAATTTTCTTATCATGTGGATTTAGAGTTGGATAACACAAAAGGTGAATAACAAAAGATGGTGGCGCTTTTAGTTCTGAAAGTGTTCGATTTTCTTGGAATCACTTGCATCTTTTTAAATGTCACTCAGATTTCTGAATCTCAAACTCTTGTCATACAATTGATGGTTTTAAAATCCTAATGCTATAAAAATTTCTTGGACCGAAATAAAGTAGCATCGGCGCCTTTTTGTTGATTTCAGAGAGGGTGGCAGTGAGAATGATTGTTAATTAAGGGGGTTCTACTATATATATATATATATATCAACTAAGTGCATGAGAGGCAAATTACTAGCTAGGTTATCTTACGCGTAAATTTTAACTTACTACGTACCATTTAAGATGAATATATACAAAGTAATTGTTGAAGGGGTAAGAAAAATAGGCCTTTCTATTACTGAAGAATCTAAAATTCATTTACAAGTTGGTGTCGTATGCAAGAAAGGTAAAATGTTAGCTACCCAACCCAATGGAGAGATCTAGTTGGATTGGCCAAACTAATTTAATTACATCATATCTGGTATATGTAAACATAACGTGGCACAAATCTCTGCTTTTGACAAGTGCTTCACCTAAAGACAGATCTTAACATCATAAAATGATGGTGTAATCTGCTTTATGATTCAAACATGCATGAGCAGAATATTTTTAATGAAGGAGAACGTCACATTATAAGTCAAAGACCAATATTGGCTGGTGAACTATGGTTTAATCTCACCTTCTTTGGTAATGGTTGGGTTAAAATTAATTTTAATTCACTTTTATTTTGTTTGCAACTGAGTTAACTCATTTGACTATAACAAGTTAACTTATTTTTCTCAAATGTACTTTGGTAAGAAAAAGTGAGTTAATTTTAGGGGTGGCAATGGGTCGGGCGTGGACCGGGCTTGGGTTAGCCCGGGTCCAGCCGGTCTCTAATTGATCGGCCCGCGCCCGGCCCGGCCCAAGACGAGGCCTAATTTTTAAAAATCCGGCCCGACCTAGGACAATTATGTAAAGTCCAGCCCAGACCCGGCCCGGCCCAGTTTTACCTTGTTAAATATATTCTTATTATTTTTTATTTATTTTTATAATAAAATATATGTTCATTGAATCAAAATAACATAAAATAAATATTAGATTAATCTAGATAAATTTATTTTTAGTTATTACAAATATAAAATAAATATTAAGTCATTAAACATAACTCCACAACATAATTTTCAATCCAAAATTTTAGAATATTAAAATTACCGTCGCATCACTTATTTAAAAAAAAAAATACCGAGCCATCAGGCCGCCCGGGCCCGGCCCAATCTTACACCGGGCCGGGCTCAAAATTTAAATGAGATTAAAATGTCCGACCCAAGCCCATAAAAAATCGGGCCGGGCCACCGGGTCTTCGGGCCGGTCCGACCCAATTGACACCCCTAGTTAACCTACATTGAGAAAAGAAAAAGTATCAATTAATCTTGTGTAGCGTGAGGACAAAAAAATAGTTAATTCAGTGGATTAACTCCAACGCACCTCGAGAGGTGAGTTGAAAAATTATGAATTAACTCACATTTGACCCACCTTTAATCTAACCCACTTCAACTAATTTTATAATATTTTCAAATTATTTTTGAGTTAATTTTAAATTAACTCTGAATTAATTTTAATCTAACCTATTACCAAAGAGTATCCCTTTTTAGGTTATCTAGGACATGACCCTTTCCGTACATCCTCTGGCCTATATTCCTAAGCACACCGATCAGGCGTCTGTGGGTTACGATTAGCCATGATTCACTGATGCGATGCGACGGAGAGTGTAATCTGTTCGGACATCCAAACCGAAACCGGCGGTGTAAATTGCAACAAGACAGTTCTGGCAGCATTCATGAGGACGGTGGCACATCACAGCTGGGGGCGCCGGTGTTAGTGTTAAAACAGGTTCAGACTTTTGTTTGTTTAATTAGGAGAAATGCCTACGTGTTCAACACAGTTAAGTACTCTTCAGCCACAATTTTGGAGAGTCCACAATCTGCTTTATCTCTCATAGGTACGTATTGGCGGTCTATATACGGTTTCTTTTTCTTGTATTCGGATTTGAAAAGTTTTTTAGGTTATATGCAACTTGGTCCTATTCAATAGGATTTTTGGGTTGGCAACTTATCCCAAATCTTAAATAAAATATGTATGCATGGCGTAAAGGGTCAAAAAGAGATAAGACACGCCAAAGCAAAAGTTGAAACATGCAACGTTATGTTGAAGAAGAGGAAAAAAGGAACAATCTGCGACGAATAACATATTAGTATCGTGACACAGCAAATTAACAAAGAGAGCAACATTTACTTTGTATTAAAAAAAAATGACGCAACGAACATGTGATTGTTCCACATGAAAATGATATAGAGGAGCTTAAAGCTATGAGAATTGATAGTAAAATTACTATTAAAACGTGAAACACCGGGAGTTCTTTAGGGTAATTAATGTGTCCCAAAAGGACTTGGAGCACGGAGGAATATGTTCCAACTCATCCTTTTAACCCTTGTCCTCTGCACAAGGAAGAACACATACGACAGGAACAAAAATAAATAAATTAAAAGGACAAATATATGCTTCTCATCCGACATTACAAAGGCCAAGGGAGTGAGTTGCTTCCCCTGTCCTCATCCCTGCACCATGTTGACTACCAGAGAAAGGCCTAAATTTTTTTCTTCAATTTTTTTTTCCTGATAAGATGTCGACAAATTAACTCATGTCTTTGTCCTAGTTAAAAGGAGAATATAAAAAAAAGGGAAGAAAAAATTGAAAGGAGAAACATATGATTCTCACAAAGGCCAATCAAGTGAGTTGGTTCTCTTGTCCTGTCCCTGAACCATGATGACCACCAAAGAGAGGCTGAGGTTTTCCTTTTAATTGTTCTCTTCTTTCCTTTATTAATCTCTATCACAAAATCCACACCATCACCTCTTGTTTCCTTGGCAAACTTATTTTACCCTTGTTAATGCATTGTAGCCAAAACCAGAACATCTGCTAAGAGATTAACCCACCAACAGCTTTCACAGTTTCAATGGCTTGGCTCCTTCGTGGTTGTTATGTTATGTCGGACAATCTAAATAATTAATTTAAATATATTATTCTGAATTTTACAACCCAAGTATGATTTAAAACATTATTAATATTCATTATAAATAAATTATATTTATGTATTTAGATTATTCTAATATATGAGTAGTGTGTTGCTAGAAGGAAACCCACTTAATAATAGAAGTCCAAACCGTAGCTAGTTGGGTTTTAGGAAGAGTCCAAAAATTAGAATTTAAAGTTGAGAAATTCATTGGAGGTCTCTGGGCAGTAGGCGAACTTATTTTCTGGTTCTTGTCAGAGGCCCCCAATTAATTTTCTTACTTACTAATCTTATCTATCTCTAAAAAAAATATAAAAGTTACAATGATGACCTATCTCTCACTACTAGAATAAATAAAAACTCTATAAGGAGTACTTCAAGCTCGATGCATATTCTCACCATTAAGTTTTATTCTTCATCCTTGATACTTGAAAATCTTACGAAAGTAGGTATAAGAGCACTCACCCAATAGGATTTATCTCTCGATGTGCGGGCAATGATATTAGTGATTAACATTTTACTCAGGTAGACACAAGTATAAGAAACTAAATTACAAGCACAATAAAACTGATGACAAACTGCTAGCAGGATATCATGAAGATACGAATGTAGTAGGATAGTAGATCTAGAGTTTTACGGTGTATCCAGCAATACAAGAACACAAACTAATCAAATCAAGCATGGATTCAAGAATGTGTTTTCCACGAGATAAGTATGTACATTGTTTCAGTCAAGGATTAATAGACAATAGATTTAACAGTAAAAGAATAGAGGTCTATATTGATAGACTAACAATGCCACAATATAATAGTCAGATGGGTCTAAATTAACAGACCAATAGTGTCACCAAATAATAGTCAGATGTCTAGTTAAATCAGAACAGTCTAAACCGGTGCAAAATGCTCACACCGTCATTAGCTCTTGTAGGTATTTTCGGGTGGCTCTCTACCCTCAAGACTAGATTAGAGCCCTTTATGCACTCTCCTTACTCGAAATAGTATGCATTTTTAGTCTAGTAGAGTCGTTGTAATCACAAAAATTATCCTCAATATGAAGTGATAATTAAAAGAAAAGAGGGAAAGGAAAAGAGAACTAACCGTGATTGCCACCAAAATAGTTGTCTGGAGATGACTATGTAAAGAAAAGGATAGCTACTTTGGAAAATAGAAAAGAACATACCAAAAAATCTCACAGAGAGACAGGACACGAGACAGGACACGGGTACATGATAGGGCACCTTATGAAGGCAAGCTCTGTGTTTGGCACGTTCACAGCAAGAGTATGGAGATGTTGGTTTCTACTTACTTCCTCCTCAGTCGGCCAAGGAAGAAGGGCCTTGTGCGTGTGCTCCTGTTGGGGTGCCTGCAATACAAATAAAAAATAAAACCCAATTAGAACCTCAAATAATTAGTATCTATTCTAAGAACATGAAGAACATGAAAATTAGAGGAGATGATACCTAGAGGTTTATGTTTTAAACCCCTAGGTGATTAAAAAAGGTGTGTGGTTCGTGCTATACAGTGTATTTGAGGAGAGGGGGAGAAGAAATTAAAAGAGAAGAAATCTAGAGTACAAGCATGACGAACATGAAGAACTAGAGAGAGAGAAGAAGAAAAATTCCAATTTTGGACTACTTCCTGAATGACCCAAAGCTCCTAGAACCTCCTTTGGACGTCGTTACAATCTCCTCTTGGCCATCCTCCTCAATTTGTTGGGATTAAGGGGATATTTATAGAGAGAGGAAGAGATTAACCCATGAGAGAGATAAATTCAAATTAAATCAGAAAAGAAGAGTTTAAATCCATTTTGGAGGCTCAAAAAGATAAAGATAAAGCTTAGGGGTCATGACCCAACTGAGGAAGGATAAGCCTCAAATCAAGCAAGAAACAAGAGTTATGTTCGGAGTTTGCATGAAAACTATGAATGTGGTGTATCTCTAGACTGCCTTCGTAATGTGGGCTACATATAGACCGCCTTCAGGACACGGGGTAATGATAGGCTGCCTTTAGGATTTAAGTCATAGAACGCACTGGGATTAATGACCGCATTCAGGGTTAAACCAAGAAATTGAATTTTGAAGAGAATTTTTGCCCTTTGAATGGGATTTGGGGTGGATTTGAAGACAAATGAGCTCAAGAAAAAGTCAAATACGACTACCAAAGTGATGGACAACTTGAGGCATTAATGAATATGAACAAGAAATTAGACTCGACTTATGGGCCAAAAATGGGTGTCAACAGTCACAAGACCCATTTATCGCTAGACAAAATAGAATAGTACGAGCAATAACAACTCAATGGTAGCCAACAATGTACTTTCAAGAGTTCAAGAATATCACATCGGCACTAGTAAGACACTACAGGAAAATTGGCCTTTAGGGGCATTTAATAAATGCCTCTATATATAGTAGCAAATGCCTCTATAATTTTTTGGGGCATTTCTAATATATTTAGGGGCACTTCTTAAAGTGCTTCAAGAAGCCGTGTCCCAAAAGACTTTTGGGGCACTTCCTTGTAAATGCCCCTAGAAGTTCTTATAGGGACATTTTTAAGTGCCACTGATTATTATTAATAGAGGCATTTTATTAGTAAGATGCCCCTATAATTTTGACTATAGAAGCATTTGATGATCTATAAATGCCCCAAATATGAAACATTAGGGACACTTCTTCCCAATATAACAAATACAAATGGAGGCATTTTTCACAGACAATTTGTTCTCAATAAAGGCATTTATTTGATTGAAGTGCCTTTATATGTAGGTCTTGGGGCATTTTTTGCTCATTTTTTAGTGATAACAAATGCCCCTAAACTTCAGATAAAGAGTAAATTATATTTTATTTGATAACAGGCCAAAACCTATTTTAAAACATACATCCACAGTTGTCATACTCTTTGACATTTTAGCTTGGAACATTGCATTAAAATTAACCAATATATACCAAACTTTATTTATATAAATGTGTCCATACATTCACATGACCTACTAGATAATAATGTGCATATACAAGTCATATACAAAAAAGACTGTCGGGCACTATATACATCTCCCATGCTAGGTGATTCTGAGTCATCCTCAAAAGAAGAGCTTTTCTCATTGCCTCCTGTAGCTACTTCTTCAACTCCTTATATCCATGAATGCCATACATCAACAGTCGCTTACAATGACACATCAGTTTTATATGTTATTTCCTGCATCATATTTAAAAGACAACATTGATCACTAAATATGCTTCAATTAGACATCTAGACTTAAATGTGATGAAACAACTAGTGACCTATTAAATAGAAGTAGGTAACACAAAAAGTCTTCCAAATACCTTCTGTGTCTTAACTGCATTTCTTTAAGCCTCTGTACTAGCCAGATCATAACTGTACAACAAAAGAGGACCAACATAGATGAGCTCTCCTCCACGTTTCATAAACAAAAGCTATAAATTGTGGCAGACACACTGAGTGACCATCACTTCACAACAACTAAATATGACAAAGCGGAATGGGAATGCATGTGCTATTCTTAAGTTGTTTAATTAAAGGCTACCCTCAGGCTCCAGTTGCAAAGCCTCCCTTGCATTGGTCACAGGATACAGCCTCAAAATTGCAGTTAACCCAAAGGGACGCTCTCTGTAACAATTAAGATGAAATTAATATGTAGGGCTTGCCTGTGCAAATTACCCATCAACGTTAAGAAATAGATGGTGTTCTAAGAATGCATTAACAAAGGTACCTGTATAAATTTAAAGACATAAATGAATGAATTCCTTTTCATCAATAGCATTTGCCAGGAGAAATTGACTTTGAGAAGCTCAGATCTCTTTATGCCATAGGTGGAAGTTGACAAGGCTGCAGGGTGATTGCACCTTCTGTCAAATGGGACACCCAACTCCTCAGACAACTTCTTGCCTACCCAGCAATGGCGGAAAGCTTCTGCAAATTTCACCACAGATACATACTGGTACTGGCAATCAGATAGGCACCAATATTGTTGCTGATCCTTCTTAGATGTAACCTAACAACAGAAGATTAAGGAAAATGAAAACATGCCAGATAGCAATATATATGCCAAGTAATTAATAAAAACAGATAATACATCTAATTGGACTGAACTTGATAGCACAACAAACATCAATGACATAATGTATGGAATATGGAATCCAAAGTATATGAACACCAAACATTTGCAAACTAAAAGCAAAAAAGACCTATTCAGGGTAACATTGGGATGTCAAGGATCTTGAAGAAGCAAGAGACTATAACTACTGTCTAGAAAAGGAATAATTATGACTTATCCGTAGAAAAGTCATATCAATGGGCCAAAGCCAAAAGGCAATGCTGAATAAACTGTAACACCAAATTGTTAGTCTACACTCTACATGTCCAAAGTGGAAATACCACCCATGCAAAAGGGTATAAAGGCATAGTATCAGTACTCACCATGTGAACCTGCACACCAATACCCAAAACTTGATGCACAAACCCACAAATTCCATAGGGAGGATCATCAATTAATGTTGATATACCAGTGAGGCACCTCAACTGTTTACGATGCCTTTTGCAAAGTGAACTGATTCCCCACAAACCCCCAAGAGAAAATTGATTAAAGAAAATGAATTTTCATTGAACATTAGAATGATTGCGACAAGTTAAGATGATTCCTCTGTCTCAAGTGAAATGGTATTTTCCATGTAACTGCGTCTTAGCTAGACAACAATCAAGAATCATTAATGCTGGAAAATAGAAACTCAAAACATCCACTGAGTAAAATCATATAGGGGAACTGGAGAAGAATATTAAAAATGAAACATCACTTCCCCTACGCACATCTTTCATCTAGTGAAAACCTTTTCCTTTGCACATGTGTTAATAGGCATTACTCCTATTTCACCATCAGTTGCTTGTCCATCTTATCAAGTGTCAGTACACTCTAGGAGAGCATTTATCTTCCAGCATGTTTGATGCCCAAAAGGAAATTGACAAACAGCTGCTCTGTTCGTGTAAGGATATTACAATGGCGATCACCAGCTTAATGATTTCAATTCCCTATGAAGGATGGCCCATCAAGAACCGTGAGAAAAAAGTAAGTTAAAACCATCTAGTTAGGAAAAGTAGCATCTGGAAGTCGGATATTATTCCTAACTAAACTGAGAATTAGGTTATCTTGCACTGCTTTCCCCCAAACAAAATTACTCCTAAAAAATAGATGTAAAGAAAATAATAAATGTCATACAGACTGAATAACAGTAAATACATCTCAACAATTCAGCACCGACTACATCCTAATCTCCAGCATAAAATTCTCATAATCTGCAAACATCTTTACTGCACCCTCAGGAGTAGCATTAAAATGAATCTCTCCATCCTAGAGGCAGAACTCAATTTCTCTTTGGTTAGGGATCCATGAAAGAGTAAATCAACCTTATTCTGCTAAATAGATGACTAAGAAAAGAACCCATATCTCTCCATAACTAGGACTTGCCAACTAAATGTCCTTGTTATTTTGTGAATCTCAGGTCATTACCTGGTTTAACTTCTGTTTGCTTTCTCTGTAAACATTGCATTAATTGTCAGTTTCAATCTTACAATCATGAATGTTTGTTTCGTTATTTATTTTGTAACATAACTACTGTTAAAAAATGTGCATTCATTGCAGCTAAATCAAGTTTGCAAATGAATGTAGCTACTAATAAGTGGTTAAGCTCAAGGTTTGGATTGGCTTGATTTTTGTTAAGCACTTGAGCTCAAGCAGTTCAAGTATGCCATTTTTAACTTATATTCTCACATGCCTACTCATGCCTATTTTTGCTAGCTTTTACAATTATGAATATTAAATAAAGCATTCCTATAATCTTCACATATCTTAGAATCAAAAAGCTGGGCACAAACTAACTTTGACCTGACCTCAAGCCCAGTTTCAATGATCTCAGCTAATCTTGAGCCTAAGTTCTAGGCCAACTGAGCTCAAGCTCAGTGATAACCTCTACTTGGCTCAATCAGTTGATCACACTTGAAGCTAGGTAACCACTTGAGTTCCAGGAGAAACACAAAGAGAAGCATCAATAAAGAATTTGCTTCCTTTTCACCCAAGGCTAAGTTTACAAAACCTTCTCAAACAATCAAAATTTATGGCTATCCTATCCTATAGGATAGAAAGTTACAGACTCACTGATTCCACCAAGGCACCAAACTCTCCAATCCATCATACCAACTCCATTTTGTGGAGGGCCTCGGAAAGCATCTATTTTGTTTACCTTCCACCCAAGCTTCTAGCAACAACATGTTCACCAAAGAAGAATTTGATGCTCACTTCTTGCAGAAAATCAGCAACATTTTTCCGTTCAGGGCACCTGAAGCCCATCGTTTCAAAGAAATCCAGAGTAGCTTCACGAGGTCCCTGGTATACCCCTGAAATCATGCTCAGTGAAAGGTAGCATCTTCATTCAATACAAGGCAAAATGTGAATGACTACTACATGTAATATTTTCTCAAGGACAGTGATGCGCTGAGTTGCATTAAAATATTGGTGATACCATAAAACAACTATCTTTATGAAATAACTCTAAATTTCTTAAAATTTCTGGATATTATGAGAGCAAACTACCTTCAATATAAACTCCACAACCAGGCTTGTCTTCTGGCCCCCCAAGGCTAATCCCTGCAAGGAAAGCAGGATTTATTAGGATTAAGATGGAATAACAACAACCCTGGGAAGTAAATCCTCTATCTTGGTTATAGCACGGTTACCTTCATAAATAAATCAAGATCTCCATAATCTGAACATATGCCCGGGTGACTTTGCATCTATCCTCGTTTATATTCTTACCATAGCTAATTTATGGGACACATCTGGTCTACAAAGGCAATTTTTTTAGCATTTACTCGATCAATGCTCACAAATCACCCAAAGAAAAGAGCTTCACTAGCTACCAAAAAATCACAGGTCAATTATTAATTGACATTACACCCCACAATGTCTACCGATTTTGTAGACCAGATGCGTCATGTTATCCATTTTGGTCATTCTCCCAAAAGTGATCTGTTTTTTATCCTGATCAACCCCAGTTGCAGAAACGAAATTTTTCTGGGGAATATGTATAGAACTGATTCGACCTATATGAAAACACATTCATCAGCTTCATATGTAAAAGTTTACAAAGCACTGGTCATGACAAATCTAGCATCTGTCTATGGATTAACTCAATGAACATGTTTTAAATTGAAATTGTGTAGATAAAGATAAAATTAATCTGCAATTTGTTCTGTCTATGGAGACCCTTTGCAAAAGAAAGAAGGGGATCCAAGAGGTTTCGGCTCTACCTATGCCCACAAGGAGTGGTGCTCGGTTCAAAGCAAATGTCCAGGTAGATCTGCATGGTTACCTTCATAAATAAATCAAGATCTCCATAATCTGAACATATGCCCAGGTGACTTTGCATCTATCCTCGTTTATATTCTTACCATAGCTAATTTATGGGACACATCTGGTCTACAAAAGGCAAATTTTTTTAGCATTTACTCAATCAATGCTCACAAATCACCCAAAGAGAAGAGCTTCACTAGCTACCAATCTTCACCCTGGCAACTTTATTCTTGAATTGATCATGAGTTTGGATATGCTTTTCCACAATCTAATGTACTTCCGTTTCTATCTTCTCTATAATTCCTTGACAGAGACTAGAATTCTCTCCCTAACCTGTGCAACACTGAGCATTATGTTTATATAGCTTGATGAACAAGCAAAATAGTAAAAATGCTCCACATATATTGCATCTTTTTCTTTTATAACAATTTTACTTTGCCTGACATAAAACTTGAAAATCTGTCATATGGAAGCAAAATCTTGCCCTCTCCACCCTCCACAATAAGAACAATTTTAATGGCATGGATGGGGCACCAAACGACTTTGACACTATAAATGTGCCTACCTCTTTTGACAATAATATGTAAATTAACTTTGCCAAGAATTCACATTATGATCCACATTCATCTCTGGTGACATTCCACTGCCCCAATCCAGAAAGCTGCCTTCTCTACATCCCCAAAGTGGTATTCTATTTCCATTCTAGAAAACCACACTCGGACATTTCCAAAAGCCCTCTGACTTGGTTTAACTTGCAGATCCAAGAGTGTCCTTTTGAAAATATGAGCAACCATTCATGGTTGATACATCACAGTTTTTAACAGGCATTGCCCTGACAAATGCATCCATGCAGGCAATGCCTGAAGGCTGAAAGGAAGACCCCACATCAGACGAAATAGCACTTCCATCGTTCCCCACTTCTGTGCTCTGTGAAACAAGGCTCAAAATGTCTACTATCTAAAGGACTCTTTCCATACAGCCATGCTCTTCCCACAAATATTATTTCTCTGTCTGCAACCATTTGTTGAGCCACACAGTACTCATGGTATCATGTCTCCTCTAGAGTCCCCAGAAAGTGCAGAATAACACTTTCATGGTGCCACCTTTCTCTAATTTAACCTCTCTAGAGTTTCCTGTCTTTCTAGATGGACATGAAATCAAGGTAAAGCAACAAGTTTAGAGAATATAGATGACATATATAAAGGCTGCTAGGGGGAAAACTTTCCTTTGGGCAACAACATCATGGACCAATCACTGTTAACTGATTCAGGAGATTAAAAATTGAAAAGAAAAACCACCACAAATGATAACAATTCTGCATTTTAGCAATTACTGAACAGATTCAACAAATAGAAATTCAGAGTTGACGAGGCAAGAGAAATCACCCACAAATTTTTTAAAAGAAGGAAAAACTTATATGAATTAAATGATAAATTTATAATAGCATCAGTTTAGTGACAATGTATAGTAGCATCACTTTTTGAGACCAATACTTTAATCAACCTTTGAACTAGCACAACCTATTCTTTCCTTGTTCAGAAAAGATTTGTGGCATGCATTTAAATGTGATATTCTCAAGATATTTGAGCACTGCTGATAATCTAGTGCTCCAAAAAGACTGCAGAATAAAGAGTAGATTTGATAAGAATCACTTGACCAGGCTTTTGTCAAAAAAAAAACAAAATTAGTAACACGTTGAGTAATGTGCAGTGAAAATAAGACAAGACCTTGAAGGTGGATCTGCCCTGAGAAGAGTAAAATTCAATGTCTTGGATTCAAAGAACCCCTTTGCCTCAACATTCACAGATAGCAATTCCTTTCCTAGGCATTGTGAGAGGAAACCTCAGAATGTTGATCTGATTCATGTTGACAACACAGAGCACATGACATTTTCTCAGTCACATCAACCAGGGGTTCTTCCCAGTTAATTAAACTGGAAATATCCCATTACATTTACGCCAACCCTAAACCGAACCCAAAGTCTTGTCACGCCTTGGTTACTCATTCAGGACTGCTTGTTATACCACATGTCAGACATGGCTACCTTATTCACAGTTTTTACTTTTTGGGGGGGTGGAGAATCAAGACGATCATACCAAGAGACAACATAATTTAGAAAACATCAACCAAAGAACATGATCATGCTCCTACTTTGGTCAAAATTTTCCCACCTAATAAACCTATGAGCTTCTACTCCCACCCACAACTCTGCCTCCATATTCCTACAACTAGAAGCTGACCATCCAGACCAAATGCAAGGATTCTGTCACCATATAGATGATGAGATCTATTCAAAACATTGTCATTCAGTACACTCATTGGTCTGCTCCTCATTTACAACCAAAGAACATCTATGACAACCAAATACTCACGGTATTCCAAGATACATCTAGGCTCTGAGACACATTATAGATTTTGATCAAACACACAGTGAGCATGGGCACACGCGCGCGCGCACACACACACACACACACACACACACACACAAGGGTTGGTACTAGGGCCCAGATTCCCTTTCACAGGATAAAAAGACTAATGTGATTAGATAGATTGGCTCACCTCCAAGAACAGAACACAGCGCCCCTTGATCCGCAGCAGCGCCTCAACATACACCTCCCGCGATATTCTACTTCTCTGGTGCCGCCGTGACGGAGGGAGGAAGCCAAAGGTCAGAGATGATGCGCCCAGATTCCATTTCACAAGAATAAAAAAGGCTAATGCGATTAGGTAGATTGGCTCACCTCCAAGAATCGAACACAACGCCTCTTGATCCGCAGCAGCGCCTCAACATACACCTCTGGTGCCGCCGTGACGGAGGGAGGAAGCCAAAGGGGTCAGAAATGATGCATCGTTGGAGGCTGGTGGAGGAGATCGGGAGGAGTCCACGCAAGGAAGAGCACGAACGCCCCAACCCCCGAGAACAGTGCGAACACCAGCGCCTCAGCATACACCTCCCGCGATGTGTACAACCGCTGGTTCTTCCGCTTCTCCGATGCCGCCGTGACAGAGGGAAGAAGCAGCCAAAGGGGCTGGAGATGATGCGGTGTCGGAGGCTTGAAGGACGTTGGGAGGAGTCCACGTGAGAAACAGACCCCCCGCGATGTGTACAGCCACTGGTTCTCCGGCTTCTCCGATGCTGCCGTGAGGGAGGGAGGAAGCAAGGGGCCGGAGATGATGCGGCGTCGACGAGGCTTGAAGGAGGTAGGAGGAGTCCACGCGAGAAACAGGGATCAATTGGGAGGCAAGGAGGCAGTTAGACAGCCTTCCCTGCCGCGGGAACCAAAATTCCCCTCCCCCCGCGAAATTTAGGAACGTTTTAGGGGCACTTTTAAAAAATTAACAAATAAAGAAAAATATGATCAATCATATTAGGGCATTTTATTAAATGTCTCAAGAAAGGTGCCCCTATTTATGAAATAATTGGGGCATTTTCATGAAATGCCTCCAAAAAAATGCCCCTATATATTAGTTTTCTTGTAGTGAGATCATGTCATGAATAGTATTCACTAGTAGTTTGAGACTATCATGTCAAGAGCAAGTTTCAAGAGCAAAGTATCACGAACACGATGGTTAAAGGGACAAACAGACAGTATAACAGTGTGTTTTTAGTTCCATAAACATTTATTATCTTAACAAAAGTTTAAGGCGAATGATAGATTGTACACAGAACATGGTGCTCACTATCTCCAAAGAACTTCATGGTACAACTGTTGTAGCACCTTGAAAATTTAGTAATTTAAAAATAATAAATAAATTGAAAATAATAATTTAATATATCAAATGGTAAAACAAATCATGCGCATCGTGATCGTATATGCCAAATGTGCTCATTGAACAAAATGAGATCAATGACTAGATATTAAATAAGATGAGTCAACCATCAAATAGTCTTATGGGCCAAACATGCATTCTTAGCCCAAAGAACAAAAAAAAAGCAATAAATTCCCAAAATTTGTAGCTCTAATTGGGCATAAATTAGAAAGGATAATTAGGAAAAAATTTAAAACAATTAGACTTCCATGGTATCCCAAATTCGTGCCCAACCATGATATGGAGTTTCCTAAAGACTTTTCTACTCAAATTGGGGTGGGAATCCTCACAAGAAGAAAGGGATTAACCAAAACTCAGATCTTCCTAGACATATTAGGACTCCTAAACAACCCTAAACCCTTAATACTCATCATAAACCCCTTGGGGACGAGTTACCAACTTGATGGGGTCGTGAGGAGGATAGTTAGAGCAACAGAGGTGGAGGAGATCACCCCAACCAGAGCTTTCTTCCCCAACCAACGTTCTGCATCGACCTACAGAAGACCCTTCTTAGGAACATTCAAAGGTAGATGTCCTCGGGTCAAATCATGAAAAATCATATACCATGTTAAAGCCCTTTGTGTCTATTTTGCCCAATTTTTATCAAGCATGCTTCGAGTATTATGTGTTTTCCAAGAGTTGCGCATGATCAGGGCTTTTCATGTTTATACCATGATTCATGCAAGCCGAGGTCAAGTTGGGTCAATCCAAAACTGTAGTTCTCTTCTACTTTTCATCCTCTACAACTTTCATGTTCGGAGTTTTGTCCAAGGAACCCAAGATAGTGAGTTATAGATCAATCAAGTGGATCGAGGTCGTTTTCTATGTTTTTGGGCAAGCACCTTAATTCCCGGTGGAACTAGACGTTGCAGATTATAGGGGATTTTTGTGACACTCTTGACCATTGCGCTTTAGTTAGTCATGACTACACTAACTGTCGAGTTTTCAGATCCATCCTGGCGGACCAGATGCATCAAGCTATGCACTGTATGGAATTCAACGTTGGTCATAATCGCGACTAGACATCCCGTCACGGTTTGATTTGATTTCCTGCCTTCAATTTTCGTGAAATTTTTAATTGAGTTTTTGAAAATGCCTGTAAATAGTGACGCTCTTAACCGTCGTGATTTTAAGGGAAGGCTACTATTCAGACCGTCACGTTTTTAAGTAATAGATTGTTCCCTTACTTCGAATGATGATGTCTTTCATATTAACAACATCTGAAACCATCGTGAATTGTAAGGGCATCTCGAAACCTAGTTTTCACTGTGTAAGCCTTAGTGAATAGCGACGACTGAATCTGTCGCAATTTCTAAAGCCTGACCGAGACCTTCTAGACAACTTATATTGCATGTCTTACATGTTTTGATTAATTTAGAAGCAATGTCTGATCTGTCTAGTGGCCTAAAAGCTGTCAATCCATTTAAAAGTCTTAATTAACCTGAAAGTCTATCCTATTGTTCTTAATTGCATGATCTATTCCTCTTAAGATTGTTATAATCATCTTGATGATCTAGCTTATTAAACTCAAAGTATATTGTAACGACCCGAGAACCCGACCCACGGCCCATGCCGAGGACCCGATTTTCGCGGTCGCCACCCAAGGATCCGAAGACCCGGAAGGGCTTTAATATGCATCTAACAGGATATGTAACGGAAGTAAACGTCAACTGCTAAACTAGAAGCGTACATGCAGAAACAGAAAAGAGAGCGAGACCGCTGTGTACCGCTCTAAGTACAGTCCAACCGCACGCACGCTAGTACAAGTAAAAGGCAGGGGAAGAACAAGTCCCTTAGGGGCAAACCCCGAGGGTGACGTACACTGAAACAGGGGAGCCACTGCTAGCTACGGGGACCACCTACCACCCTGTCTCCTCCGCCCGACGCGCACCCTGCCGCTGCTGAGAAGTCTCACCTGGGAAAAGGAGGGATGAGCTTCACAACAGAAGCTCAGTAGGGACTACCAATCTCCTATTGGCTCTAGACAGGCAGAAGAATATATTATATATATATATATATATATATATATATATATATATATAATAAATGACAGCAGTTTATATCTTCTACCTACCAACGGAAGTGCGGAAGCGAAACTACAACTAGCACGGTACGGAAAGTACACACGGTCGGAAACTCTGTACGACTGCTCGTCGTGACCACCACACGGCTAGTAAACACGACGGAGGGAACTCCGCCTGGACAAGGAACACTAGCTACAGAAACACTACACTAGTCAAGGTCAGGTGCGTCCACCGACGTCTTATCCTCGACCCGGGTCCTGACCCTCACGTCTCGTCAGAGTGAGGTAGGACACAAAGTAACACAACAGCAACCGACGTAGTCTAGCCGGACTACGGTCCCACGCCTGGCCTCTCTAAGTTGTTCCGGGGCCGCAAAGAGCGAGGCAGTGAGAAAAGGACTAGCTAGATTACGTCGGGAAGAACTCCAAAAATTGACCTCGGCATCCCAGTCCAACCACGAGAGCTCTGCAAGTGACTCACACGCCACTGTCCTAACCACCATTTTCCCCTAAGCTCCAGAGTTCACCTGGTAGCTGCCAACTCGAGCACACTCGTAGCCCGGAGTACTCCCTCGATAGGCTCCCGAGGATGGGGGTCTCAAGCAACGGTAACAACCTCTCATGTAGAACAAGCCCTCAAGTGCCGAGCACCAGGCGAAAGACTATTGTAGACCGCACTAGGGAACTAGCACAGGTGCCACGGGTACAGTAAAAGAAATGGAAATGGTAAAGATCGGAATCTGTCTCATGGCTGAGGTCGCGACGCATTGGGCCGTCGCGACCTGGTCGTGATGCCTTACCCTATCGCAATCCTGTTGCGACGGCCTGAGCTGTCACGACCCAGTCGCGGCACCCAAGAGCACCATGATCCTGTCGCAGTCGGCGCGGCCACCGCTACAAGATCGTGGCCTCTAAAGGGGTCGCGTTCTCAGCAGGGGCGGAGCTCCGGAACCCTTCTTCCGGAAATCGTCCCAAAACATGAAATGGGCAAACCACAGGGGGAGGGGAGCATGCTCAACATGCAAGAAAGCCATTAAAGTGCCCAAACCACCCTTAAAGCCCCACAGACATGGATTTATACGAATCTACACTCTAGGAAAACCTCACTCAACCACGAGCATGGAGTTCTCACACTCCCAAACCCCAAACCACAGAGGAAACACGATGTACAGGGGGGAAGGGAGCATGCTTAAGGCGAGAGGATCAAGGGTCTCTACCTCCAGACGAAGAACAATCCTGCTAGGGCCTTCTCGTAGGAATGAATGCCTCCTCCTCGCTCCAAACGGCACGAACACGTCCCCTGCACGAGCGGGACGACACCACCTCAGCACGGATGCCTCAAGCACCATGATCCGCCAAGAAACCGCAAGAGAAACTCGAGAGGGAAAGGAGAGGGGCAAAAGAGAGCTGAGAGGGCGAGAGGGGGAGAATGGGCGCGCCTTCGGTTTTTAAGCCGACGGCCCCCAGAACGCGATGGGCTGACCCGGCGCGACAACTAGCGTGTCGCGACGCTCCTCGGCGTCACTACCATGTCGCGACGGTCACCCCCAGCGCGACCTCAAATAGGTGGTCAAACCTCGGGGACCAGAAAAGCAGTCGCGACGCCCAGACTGGCCGCGTCAACACTGCACGAGTCTGACACCTGACAAAGCTGTTCTGACAAAAAGGACACCGGTCACATCTATCAGAAAAGCAGTCGCGACCCTGTCAGACGCCGCAACAAGGACGCGACGGCAACCCCTGTCGCGATAAGAATGCGGCGGTCGGGTGCGGCGTGACCCAATGCTGTCACGGCAGACCACTCTGGTGTGACCACGTCGCTGTCAGGGCTCCTGGCGCGACCCTGAGGACAGGGCCAAAGGGCCCAAGGGGGCGGGGTCTTACATCCCACCCATCTTAAGACATTTCGTCCTCGAAATGAAAACAACTCGGTCTCAAACTGGAAAGCAGTACAAGGGGAAGTAACATACCAATCAATCAAACAAATAGGGAAATTGCTCCAGCATCTCATCCTCTTGCTCCCAGGTGGCCTCGCCACCAACGTGGTTCTGCCAAACGACCTTCACCAGAGGAATCTGCTTCCGGTGCAACTGCTGAACTCTGCAGTCGACAACTCTGACCGGGTACTCTGGCACTGACAAGTCTGGCGCTACCTCCAGCTGTGAGTAGTCCAACACGTGCGAAGGATCTACGACGTACTCCCTGAGCTGCGAAATGGGGAAAACACTGTGCACACCTACCAGCTCTTCCGAAGACTCAATTTGTACGCCCCCTCGCAGACCCTCTCTGAGATAGGGAAAGGCCCAATATACCTGAGACTGAGCTTCCCTTCTTGCCGAACCTCATGACACCCTTGGTTGGCGAGACCCTTCTTGCCGAACCTCATGATAACTGTTGTTATACGCGAACTCTACCATCGAAAGGTGCGACTCCCAAGTGCCGCTCCAGTCTAAACAGCACGCTCTCAGCATGTCCTCCAGTGTTTGAATAGTCCGCTCTGACTGTCCGTCTATCTGAGGGTGGTATGCTGTGCTGAACCTTAACTTTGTACCCAGTGCTCTCTGAAGACTGCGCCAAAACCCTGACATGAACCTCAGATCTCTGTCGGAGACGACTGAAACTGGGATCCCGTGCAATGAAACAACTCTGTCCATGTACAGCCTGGCTAACCTGTCCACTAACCATGACATCCTGATCGAAAGAAAGTGCGCTGCCTTGGTCAAATGATCCACAATCACCCAGATACCATCGTGCCTCTGCGGGGTACGGGGAAAACCAACCACAAAGTCCATGGTGATGTCGTCCCACTTCCACTCGGGAATGGGCAACGACTGCAGCTCACCACCAGGATGCTGATGCTCGGCCTTCACCTGCTGACAGGTAAGGCACCGAGCGACGAACTCTGCCATGCCCCTCTTCATCCCTAGCCACCAGAAAAACCTCCTCAAGTAATGGTACATCTTGGTGGAGCCCGAATGAACAGCATACCTCGATCTGTGAGCCTCTGACAAAACTGCCTGGTGCGCCTCCTCGGGAACGTACAAGCGGCCTCTGAATCTGACCTCACTATCCTCGTCGAGCTCAACATCTGGCATCTGCAAAATGTCTGTCAACTGAGGGTCTGCCTCATGTGCCTGCAACACCTGCCTGAGTACTGACGGCCGAACTGACAAACTGCTCGCTACTGCACAGTTTCTGGTCCTCGATGGAATGAACACTCCCTGGGACAGCTCCTCGAACAGCCTCCACTCTCTGACCATCAGCGAACTCAAGCGCACGTGTCTGCTCAAAGCATTGGCTACGACGTTAGCCCTTACTGGGTGGTAGGAAAGGGTTAGGTCGTAGTCCTTCAAATACTCCATCCATCGGTGCTGCCTCAAGTTCAGATCTCTTTGGGTGAAGATATACTGCAACTCTAGTGATCGGTGAACATCTGAAAAGCCTCGCCATATAGGTAGTGCCTCCACAACTTGAGAGCGAACACTATTGCTGCCAGCTCCAAGTCGTGGGTGGGGTAGTTCTCCTCATGCTTCTTGAGCTGCCGAGAAGCATAGGCAACGACCCCACCGTGCTGCATCAGCACGGCACCCAAACCTGACCTCGACGCATCGGTGTAGACCACAAAACCACCGCTGCCCGACGGCAAGACCAACACTGTCACTGAAGTCAACCTCGTCTTCAACTCTTGGAAGCTCTGCTCACAGTCCTCTGACCAAACAAACCTGACGTCCTACCTAGTCAACCTGGTCAACGGCGCTGCTAACTTGGCAAATTCCTGAATGAACCTTCAGTAATAACCAGCCAAACCCAGAAAACTACAGACCTCTGACACCGACATGGGCTGCTCCCACGACAACACGACCTCCACCTTGGCAGGGTCCACTGCCACACCAGAACCCGAGATCACGTGCCCGAGAAAGTACACCTCCCTCAGCCAAAATTTGCACTTGTCGAACTTGGCATAAAGGCGGTGACTTCGCAGGGTCTCCAGCGCGATCCTCAAGTGCTCCTCGTGCTCCTCGTCTCCTCTTCAGAAGCCGAGTAGACCAAAATATCATCAACAAAAACGATCTATGTACTCACTGAACACCTTATGCATCAGATCCATGAATGCTGCGGGTGCGTTCGTCAGCCCAAATGGCATCACGACGAACTTAAAGTGACCATATCTGGAACAGAAAGCCGTCAAACCAACATCTGACTCTCTGATCCGCATCTGATAGTAACCGGATCTCAAGTCAATCTTCGAGAAAACTCGGGCCGACTACAACTGATCAAACAAATCATCGATCCTCGGCAACGGGTACCTGTTCTTCATAGTAACCTGGTTCAACTGCCGATAATCGATGCACAAATGAAGACTACCATCCTTCTTTCGCACAAACAAAATAGGCGCGCCCCACGGCGAGCGACTCGGGCGAATGAAGCCTAGCTCAAGAAGCTCCTGCAATTGGCGCTTCAACTCACACAGCTCCACCAGGGCCATCCGGTAAGGTGCCTTGGACAAAGGCATCGTACCGGGCAAAAGCTCAATGGAGAACTCTACCTCCCGCTCAGGCGGCAAACCAGGCAGATCCTCCGGGAAGACGTCGGAGAACTCAGAAACAACCGGTACGTCAGAAACTGAAGATCCGCTAGGCTCCAAAGAACAAACCGAAGCAAGGTACGCCACACAGCCATTACAGATCAAACAGAGAGCTCTACACAAAGAAATATATGGCCGACGGGTAGACCGGATACCTCGGAAGCATAGGATGGGCTCTCCAGGTATCCTAAACCGAACGGTCTTCCACTGGCAATCAACCACGGCTGAGTGAGCCTCCAACCAGTCCATGCCCAGGATGACGTCAAAGTGGCAAAGGTGTAGTGTGTACAACCTGGCCGACAACTGGTGCCCCTCAACCTCGACTGCCACACCCTCCAGGTAACCAAAGGAACACATATAGTCACCAGACGGGAGATCGACCATCACGTCACACTGCCTCTCAGGAGCGTGACAAGCAAGGGACTCATAGAATTCCTCGGAAGCAAAACACAAAGAAGCACCGGGATTGACCAAAACATGAGCAGCTCTGCCAAGGATAAGTAGAGTACCTATAACAAGGTTTGACACCTCTGTCTACTCCTAGGTGAGTGCCATCACGCGACCACGACCATGCCCACACTGCGGCGCCTGCTGGGGCTGCTGTTGCTGCGGCAGCTGCTGAGGGTACTATTGCTGCTGCTGGTACGGTTGGTACTGCTGCAGCTACAGAAACTGCTAAGCTTGCTGCTGGTATTGCCCCCACTTCTGCTGATGCGGTGCCTACTGTTGAGGAGGGTACTAGTACTGAGGCGGCTGCTGAGCGTACTGAACTGGCTGCTGCTGCTGCGGGGCTTGCCCCATGCGGCAATCCCTCCTGAAGTGGCCCGGTAAGCCCCAGGTGTAGCAAACTGCCTCCTGACTGCCCTGCTCAACTCCTTGGACAACTGACTGCTCTGCAAACCTGGACTGGTGCTTCTGCTACCGGCTCCGACTGCCCCCGCAAGTAGACAACTTCCTAAACTGCGAGCGAATCCCGGCATTGCCGGAACTATCTGAGCCGGAGGAAGAGGAAGTCGCACTACCGCGGCTACCTGCTAGGCGCTGGTAAGGTGAGGACCTGGAAGAGGCTCCTCCCTGCTGCTGCTGCTGAGGCTGCCAGGTCTCTCTGTCCAAGGCGGTGGCCTTCGCCACGGCCTCTCCCAAGGTGGCACACATGTGTGCCGTCACACCCCACCTCAGGTCTAGTCTCAGTCCTACTATGAACCTCTATGCACATGCCTGATCGCTGCCTGTGACATGAGGCACATGCCTCAACAACCAGACAAACCTCTGGTGGTACTGCGAAATTGTGAGGCCGCCCTGAACCAACGCGTGGAACTGGTCCCGTCTCTCATGTCGAGCGTAGTCGGGGAAGTACTCTCCATGAAAGACCTCCGAAAACCACTGCCAAGTGATGTGATCCAACCTCTACCCCTGGAAGTGAGTCTGCCTTTGAACTCTCCACCACTCATGGGCTGCTCCCTTGAGCTGGTACACTGCCAGTCGAACCTGGTCCTCCTCAGCGCACTCCATGGTCTCGAAGATGCGCTCTAACTCATGGGTCCAGCTCTCTGCCTTGTCTAGATCAAACTCACCATGGAACATCGGTGGCCGAAGACGCAAGAACCTCTCTAGGAGAGCGGTCCTGTCCTCCGTAACTGCCGCCCGGCCTGGGTACTCCTAGTGCCCGACCGCTGCTGATGCTCTGGCTGCCCCACCTCTGGCTCTACCTGCTGTTCCAGCACCACTAGAGGAGGTACCTGAAACTGAACACCTGCTGCTGCCTGCTCGAGCTGGTATGCTCCCTGGTACAAGTTCCTAAAGAACAGCTTGGCCATGGGAAACCAGTCTGCATACTGTTGCGGCTGAGGCTAGTACTCCTGCTGCTGCTGCCCACCTACCGCTGCTGCTGCCGCTGCACCCTAAGGCTGTGCCACTGACTTGTCTGCCGACACCTCCTCCTGGACCTGCCCCTGCGTGGGCATAGCGGACTCATCCTGCTGCTCCACCAATTGTCTAGCCTGACTGCGCCTATGCAGAGCCATGTCAAACTGCACGGCAACACAACCAACAAGGTTAACAAAACTACTCGGGCGACTAGCAGTGTACTTGTACTATCGTTGGGACTTCCTGTTGCAGTCTAAATCCATTACACAGACTCTCGCTCTGATACCACTGTAACGTCCCGAGAACCCGACCCTCGGCCCACGCCGAGAACCCGATTTTTGCGGTTGCCACCCAAGGATCTGAAGACCCGGAAGGGCTATAATATGAATCTAACAGGATATCTAATGGAAGTAAATGTCAACTGCTAAACTAGAAGCGTACAGGCGGAAACAGAAAAGAGAGTGAGACTGCTGTGTACCGCTCTAAGTACAGTCCCAACGCACGCACGCTAGTACAAGTAAAAGGCAGGGGAAGAACAAGTCCCTTAGATGCATACCCTGAGGGTGACATACACTGAAACAGGGGAGCCACTGCTAGCTACGGGGAACACGCCTACCGCCCCGTCTCCTCTGCCCGGCGTGCGCCCTGCCGCTGCTGAGAAGTCTCACATGGGAAAAGGAGGGATGAGCTTCACAACAGAAGCTCAATAGAGACTACCAATCTCCTACTGACTCTAGACAAGTAGAAGAATATATATATATATATATATATATATATATATATATATAATAAATGACAGCAGTTATATCTTCTACCTACGAACGGAAGTGCGGAAGTGAAACTACAACTAGCACGGTACGGAAAGTACACACGGTCGGAAACTCCGTACGACTGCTCGTCGTGACCACCACACGGCTAGTAAACACAGACGAAGGGAACTCCGCTTGGACAAGGAACACTAGCTATGGAAACACTACCACTAGTCAAGGTCAGGTGCGTCCATCGATGTCTTATCCTCGACCCGGGTCCTGACCCTCACGTCTCGTCAGAGCGAGGTAGGACACAAAGTAACACAACAGTAACCGCCGTAGTCTGGCAGGACTACGGTCCCACGCCTGGCCTCTCTAAGCAGTTTCGGGGCCGAAAAGAGCGAGGCAGTGAGAAAAGGACTAGTTGGACTGCACCGGGAAGAACTCCGAAAACTGACCTCGGCGTACCAGTCTAACCACAAGAGCTCTACAAGTGACTCACATGCCACTATCCTAACCACCGTTTTCCCCTAAGCTCCAGAGTCCGCCTGGTGGCTGCCTACTCGAGCACACTCGTAGCCCGGAGTACTCCCTCAACAGGCTCCCGAGGATGGGGGTCCCAAGCAACGGTAACAACCTCTCATGAGGGACAAGCCCTCAAGTGCCGAGTACCAGGCGAAAGACTAGTGTAGACCACACTAGGGAACTAGCACAGGTGCCACGGGGACAGTAAAAGAAGTGGAAATGGCAAAGATCGGAATCTATCTCATGGCTGAGGTCGCGACGCATCAGGCCATCGCGACCTGGTCGCGATGCCTTACCCTGTTGCGATGGCCCGAGCCATTGCGACCTGGTCGCGGCACCCAAGAGCACCGTGATCCTGTCACGGTCGACCAGGCCACCGCGACAAGATCGCGGCCTCTAAAGGGGTCGCGTTCTCAGTTGGGGGGGGAGCTCCGAACCCTTCTTCCGGAATCGACCCAAAACACGAAATGGGCAAACCACAGGGGGAGGGGAGCATGCTCAACATGCAAGAAATCCATTAAAGCGCCCAAACCACCCTTAAAGCCCCACAGACATGGATTTATACAATCTACACTCTAGGAAAACCTCACTCAACCACGAGCATGGAGTTCTCACACTCCCAAACCCAAACCACAGAGGAAACACGATGTACAGGGGGGAAGGGAGCATGCTTAAGGCGAGAGGATCAAGGGTCTCTACCTCCAGACGAAGAACAACCGGCTAGGGCCTTCTCGTAGGAATGAATGCCTCCTCCTCGCTCCAAACGACACGAACACGTCCCCTGCACGAGTGGGGCGGACACCCACCTCAGCACGGATGCCTCAAGCACCACGATCTGGCAAGAAACCACAAGAGAAACGCGAGAGGGAAAGGAGTGGGGGAAAAGAGAGCTGAGAGGGCGAGAGGGGAGAATGGGCGCGCCTTCGATTTTTAAGCTGATGGCCCCCAGAACGCAACGAGCCGACCCGGCGCGACAACTAGCATGTCGTGACGCTCCTCGGCGTCGCGACCATGCCGCGACGGTCGCCCCCGGCGCGACCTCAAAAAGGCGGTCAAACCTCAGAGACCAAAAAAGCAGTCGCGACGCCCAGACAGGCCGCGCCAACGCTGCACACGTATGACACCTGGCAAAGCCGTTCTGACAGAAAGGACACCGGTCACGTCTGTCAGAAAAGCAGTCGCGACCCTGTTAGATGCCGCAACAAGGATGCGACGGCAACCCCTGTCGCGACAAGAATGTGGCGATCGGGTGCGGCGCGACCCAATGCTGTCGCTGCAGACCACTCTGACGCGACCACGTCAGGGCCAAGGCACCTGGCGCAACCCTGAGGACGGGGCCAAAGGGCTCATGGGGGCCGGGTCTTACATATATCATGTTAAAATACTGAAAAGCATGTTGATGTAATTGCATGTTCTATATTGCATCATCATGTTACTTGCTTTCCGCTTTGTTTTAAACCGGTGGATTGTAATATCTTGAGGCATGTTCTATACTACACATTTGCACAAATAGGCAGCCCTTTCTTGGGGGATTGGAAACTTTCTACTGAGTATTCCACTCTAGTAGACTAGGGACTTTTCCACTAAGACCTTCGTAATTCTCCATACTTTGTAGATTCTCTCATGGAGACCGAGTTGGTTTTACCATTGAAGTTCTTTGGAGATAGAGTGCACTTCCTTTCTCGTCTCTTTCTCATGAGTGTGACTTTATAATCATGAATTCAAGCCATTTATGTAAATATTTAACTAAAGTGTAAATCACGCCGTTATGCTGCCAAAATTCTCTCTCGACTATTGTTATCATGAAATCATATTCACATGACTTGTCTTTCCTGAAATCATCATAAACATGATATTGAAATGTATACTTCTTGAAACTCTTGTTATTGGCCATGATTGACAATGGGTATCTACATTTGAAATAGTGAGATGTGTATCGGGTCCAAGGGCTCCAGTCTAGCCCCAACGATAGAGAGTCGTAAATATACTGTTAACCATAGGGTATAATGAATACTGGTGTTGCATCTGCACTAGGAGTACTTGTAACGCCCCTCTTAGACATGGTACAGATGTACCAACTCACGTCGGGTCCAAGGGTGGTGCTACAATGGAAACATCCGAACATAGTCGGTTCATGTTGAGTAATACACAAATGGCGAGTAATATATCAACAATTATAGCAATGGAAAGATAAGTGTCATTTCCATCAACATTGTATTCAAATACCAAGTCTAAGGCATAAAGAAAGTAACTACAATAATAGCAAGTCCATATGACCATAAAAGAAAACATTGTTCAAATTACAACTTATTCTCACATACAAGTTCACTCAATCAACACTCTCACAACAACAATCTAAGCCTCCACGTCCTCATGCTCTGAGTCAGTGTGGACTAACTCCTCTGTGCTAATGTCCTCAGCCTCCCCTGAAAGGTTAATCAAGTGTGTGTCTACAAGACTCAGCAAGCAACAAGGAATGACAGTTCAAGATCTATCCTATAGTTACTTTTAAAACATGATATACATATTCCAATCACATGGGCTTTTCACAGTATATAGCTTCTTCCTATCAGTGTATTCTAAATTATTTATCAATCATTGTCCAAAAGTCCAAAAGTAACACTAATAATCGTTTAACAAGTACAGGAACATTCATAACTAAATCATTTATCATATGGCATTCTCAATTCATGTACATTTATACTTCATGGGAGTATTATCATGTAACATACAAACAGTTCATATGGTATGTAGAATGGCATGTAACAAGTAGACAGTATCATGTAGTATGTAAACATGATCATGTTACCTAAAGGTATGGTCATGTAGCATTTAAACATTATAATGTGGTATGTAGACATTATCATGTAGTATGTAGACATTATCATGTAGCTTGTATAATTGCCAAAATATAGCCCCACTATTAATAGAGATCATGTAGTCATGTAGCATTCACTTATAACCTAGACAAAGTAGTAAGTCTTGGTCATTGTGCAATACCGGGGGAAGTCCTTCCCACCATTCCAGTAGAACATGTCTACCTCCAGAGTTTCAATCCGTTGCCCACGGATTCATGTAGTCAATTTCATGTAGATGAACCATAACCATAGGGGCATTCTATGGCGTAGTTTCATGTAGGAATATCTATAATAGCAATCTTTTAGTAGCCACATTATTCTAGAAATCTCATGGCATGCATTCATGCAATTCAATATGTAAATATGTGCTCTAACATGCTTTTCACACAATTATGCATATGTACTAATTTCATTTAATAAGACAATCACATATACCTATGTAACCATTACCATTATTTCTGTAATCATCACCTCTACTGTACATCTATGATCTATACTACAGTGATCATTTAGCTCAAAATTCAAAATTCATGTACTCTTTTTTTCATTTAACAATTTCTATGTATTCCTTAATATGTTTAGAAAATTATAGCAGCAAACACAGTACACAGAAGTCTCTAAAATTTTGCCAGTAATATCTTCCTAGATATGCATTATTCATACAAAATTTCATATTTTTCTGAATCCAATATCATTCCCTATGATTATTTATCCTTAAATTGGATCAATTAGCATGAATATAAAGTTAAATAAAACATACATTTTACTATGCAAAAAATTGAGCATGTAGGATCAATGTTTATCAACTAATAGCAGTAAGGAATTCAAAACACGTCCTCGTAGCAAAGATCAAACACTCATTTTTTTCCCTTCTTCTTACATTATCAAAATCCTACAACAAATCAACATGTATAGGTGAGGTAACACTATTATATCATTTCTATAGTATAACAGTACTTATTTACACAAAATAAAGTATAACAAAACCTTGTACAACCATCAACTACAATTTATAAGCATTTAAACAGGTCTACAGAAAAAACTGCACATATGAACTTAACGACAATGTAGGTTGCCGTTTACAAAGTTAACGACAGTCTACATTGTCGTTAAGATTAGTCAAGGGCGGCACATAGCGCCGTTAGTACATATAGGCATCCAGCACTTAGTCATTTACATGAAATAAACGGTGGTCGAGATTGAGGTTAAGTTCATGCGGTCAAAAAACCCAGAAAACTCACATGAATTAATAGAACTTTTACTCCTTACTACTATCTTATTCATGGGTCTAAAAATAAGTAAAAATAGTAGATCTGTAGATTCTAAGATCCTAAACCGTTCCCCCATGTTACTTGCCTCTAACCCTCTTTCTGGAGAAGCAAATAAAAAGTTGAAGACGCCCGCCTTGGCAACAAGGCAGTCCTCTTCGTTGTCTTCGTCCGCCTGATCCGACCTCTAGAACGACGCCCTTAGTCAGCGGTCCTTCTGAGCATGATCCTCCAATTCACCACCATACTTTGCTCGCCTTGATTTGCCTGGATTCACCACACATCAACCCTTCTCTCGGCCCTCTTTCTCTCCACCCAAACCAACAAAAAACCCCTTCCTAAGAACCAAATCAGAGTCTTATAAAGGCCTCCTATGCTTTACCAAACTCCAATGCTGACCCTTTAACCAGAAACGTCCTGATCTATGGGATAAACATCAAGAAAAAGGTTGATTATTTCGCTCCAGAATGGTAGCTGCAAAAGCTGGGAAGTTAGGTTAACATTAACATAGGTTGTCGTTTACCATGAATAAACGACATTTGATCATGTCGTTAACCTGCCAGACTGAAAAACTAATATTTTAGGAAAATAAAATGACACAGACCTCTGTCATCTATAGTAAGTAAATGGCACTCAATGTTGTCGTCTACTTCAGTAAACGGTAGTGAACTGTGATGTCAAGATTATCAAAATTCACAGACCAACATACAAAATGGATAACTCACATAATTTGAAAAAAAAAAAACCAAACAAGTTATCTAGGGTACTACACCATCTCCCACTTAAAATAATCTTCGTCCTCAAAGATTGAATTAGGATACTTACTAAAGAATGATGGGTACTTCTTCTTCATCACATATTCTAGTTCCCACGTTGCCTCTTCTCACGAGAAATTCCGCCACAAAATCTTCACAAAGGGAATATACTTGGATCTTAACTCTTGAACCTTCTGACCTAGAATCTCTATCGATTGCTCCTCATAGGATAAATCTAGCTGAAACTGCACTGTTTCAAAGCTGATCATATGTGTCGGATCACAAACATACCTCCTCAACATGGACACATGAAAAACTGGATGAACTCTTTCCATGGATGGTGGCAAAGCTAGCTGGTATGCCACGTTCCCTATCTTCTTCAATACTTCAAAGGATCAAGAAACATGGGATTCAACTTGCCTCGTTTCCCAAATCTAACCACACCCTTGGTCGGTGAAACCTTGAGAAAAACATGATCTCCAATCTCAAAAGCCAAATCCTTCCTCCTAGTGTCTGCATAGCTCTTTCGACGATCTTGCGCTGTTTTCAATCTCCATACATTATCTAGATCTTCGCTGAAGTCTCCTGCACCACTTCTGATCCAACAAAAATGACGATCTCTGATTCCTCCCAACACAATGGGGATCTACACAATCTACCATACAAAGCCTCGAATGGCACCATCCCAATACTCAAATGGAAACTATAATTATAAGGAAATTCCACAAGAGCTAGGTGGCATTCTCAATCACCTCTCCAGTCAAGTACACAAGCCCTAAGCATATCCTCCAATGCCTGAATATCTTGAACTCAACTTCAATTGATTGCCATAAGCTTGCTGCAAACCCTGCCAAAATCGAGATGTAAACCTTGGGTCACGATCTGAAATGATCGACTTCGGAATACATGCAAATTGACAATGCTATCAATGTACAGTCTGGTCAAACTCTCCACGGACTGCTTCTTCTTCATGGCTAGAAAGTGAGCACTCTTCGAATTATCAACAATCACCCAGACAAAGTGTTTTCTTTAATTGATCTAGGCAAACCAGTCACAAAATCCATCGTGATTTGCTCCCACTTCCACAGAGGAATAACCATCTTTTGCATCAAACCTGAAGGTCTCTGATGCTCTGCCTTAACCTGTTGACATATCAAACATTTGGCCACAAAATCTGCAACATCCAGCTTCATGCTGAACCACCAAAATGAGTGCTTCAAATCTTGGTACATCTTCCCACTGCCTGGGTGAATAGAGAACTGGGATTGGTGAGCTTCTTCTAAGATTTCACTCTTCAGATCCACAATATCAGGAACACATACTCGATGATTCAGACGAATAATGCCATCTTCATCCCTTACTATGCCAGACTTCCCCACCAATTCTTGCAATAGAGGATCATTCTTTTGTAAAGCAAGGACCCTATCATGCATAGTGGATCTAATGGTCAACTGAGCCATGAACATGCGACACAATTGTGGCTCCAAAACAGCCAAAAAAATAGTCGTATCCTCAATCATCTTCCAGTCTTGATGCAACATCTGCCTTTTCCTACTTAAATCATCAGCCACCACATCAGCTTTATCGGGATGGTAGGTAAGCTCAAAGTCATAGTCATTCAAGAATTCAATCCATCTTCATTGCCTCAGGTTTAGCTCCTTCTGAGAAAATAGAGAATATCTTAAATCGCACACTGTAAAGATTATGTCTCCAAATCTTCAAAGCAAAGACCACCGCTACAAGCTCCAAATCGTGAGTCGAATAGTTAGATTCATGCTCCTTGAGTTGCCAAGAAGCATATGCTACTACCTTTCTATACTGCATCAGAACACAACCAAGCCCAATCTTCGAAGCATCAGTGTAGATAGAAAAAGAATCCACACCATTTGGCAACACTAAAACTGGTATTGTAGTCAGCCGAGTCTTCAATTCCTGGAAACTTCTTTCACAAGCTTCAGTCCACTCAAACATAACTCCTTTCCTTGTCAGCCTCGTCAATGTAGCCACAATAGAGGAAAACCCCTCAATAAATCATCTATAGTAGCCAGCCAAACCAAAGAAACTCCTAATCTCGGCAGACGATCTAAGTGATTCCCAATCAAGGATTGCTTCCACCTTTGCAGGATCCATTGAAACTCTATCCCCATATATAACATGCCCCAAGAAATGTACTTCCTTCATCCAGAAGTTGCGCTTACTGACTTTGGCATAGTTTGTGCTCCCTCAAGACTCCAAGTACAACCCTCATATGCTCTCTATGTAATGCCGCTCTTGGACCCAGTACAGTTGTTCCAACTCACATTGGATCCAATAGAGGTATTACAGTAGAAAATATCCAACAATAATCGGTTCAGATTGAGATATACATAAATGACAATTTAAATTCCTACAAGTTGCAACGAAATATGGAACTAAATTTTCAATCAACATTGTATCCAAATACCAAGTCTAAAGCATAAAAGCAGAATTACAATAGTCCAAAGTTATAATAGTTCATAAGTCCAAATAACATAATGCTCGAAGTACAACTTAATTATTCTCACATACATAGTCTCTCTCAACAAACACACAAAGAAAAGAACTAGGCCTCCACGTCCTCACGCTTTGAGTGAGAGTGTACTAACTCCTGAGTATCCTCAGTCTCACCTAAAATGTTAATCAAGTGTGAGTCTACTAGACCCAGGAAGCAACAAGGAGAGACAGTTCAAGATTTATCATATACTAAATTTTAAAACATGATAGCATATTTCCTTTCTTATCCTTGAAACCATATAACTCTTCCTATCAACATGCTCGAATTCATTTGGCAATCACTCTTTACATGGCATGGTTATTTATCATGAAGAATAAAACAATTTCATGTAACATGTGGCTTACATCTCATAATAAAACAAATGTTTTAAATATTTTCATGTGGTATGGCTTATAGTTAAAGTCTTATAATATGTGTTCAATGTCATGTAGCATGTAATCAATTTCAAGTAGCATGTAATCATATCATCTAACATGTAGTTCATATCTTGTAGCATGTAGTCAATTATCATATAGCATGTAGTCAAATAACATGTAACATGTAGTTCATTTATCATGTAGCATGTAGTTCATTTGCCATGTAGCATGTAGATCATATATGTAAGAATAGTTGCCAAGATATAGCCCCACTATTAATAGAGATCTTGTAGAGAAACATTTACTTATCATATAGGCAAAACAGTGATGAAGTCTTGGTTATTGTGCAATACCGGGGAAAGTCCTTCCCACCTTAACCAGTAGAACATGTCTACCTCCAGGATTTCAATCCGTTGCCCACGGATTCATGTAGTCAATTCATGTAGGTGAACCATTATCATAGGGGCATTCCATGGTGTAGTTCCATGTAGGCTCTATAATAGCAATGTCTTATGGCCGTATTATTTCAAAAAATATACATGTTTTTATGCAATTATGAAATTACTTCTGCAATTCATAAATTCATGCATAACTAGCTAAACTATAATGCAAGATTACATAATACATTTTTCTCTTCTGAGTCATTATTTACTATATAACAGTAACCTAACATGACACTACCTATACTGATTTGTAACGGCCCTGGATATTTATACTCATAAGGCTCCATATCCATGTCTGCCTCGCGATCGGACCGAAGTCTCACAAGGGATAGCTCGTACACATGTCCATTAAGAATATAAAAAACAACACAACAGTACAAGACACAAGAAAGTATTTGTGCTCATATATGTATATAATAATTTACAACTGTCCCAATACATTATTACATGTCCAATTAAAAACTACAACTACCTGTGGCATACCCCAAGGGAGCACAAGCTCACACAACACAACTAACACTACTGCTGGTGGTCCAAGTCTGCCACAACGCCTTTGTAAGCAATACCAACGGTAAACTCTGAAAAGAACTGTAGGGGAGTGAGCCTCAATAAGTCACAGGCTCAGTAGGGAACCACCCAAAAACAACACACGAAACTAAAGAGACCTCCACCCCAAACGGTCTCACTGGTAACTCCGATAGCCAAACCATATCATGATCACAACATTTATAACAAATATCAATTTAAACAGTAATTCATAAACAAATACATAGTTCTCAGAAGGAAAGAGGAACCATAGGACTAGCACAACACCACTAGTCCGCCCAACAACTAAAACGCCTAGGCCACAAGCCTTACAGGCAAACTACTATAACAACTAGTCGCCTAAGCTATAAGCCACATAGGCAAACCACTTCCTAGGCTACAAGCTTCACAGGCGAACCTCAAACACATGGGTAACAGGACTGCTAACCCAGTGCTGGTCCATTACATCCCAAACCATGATATGTCGAAAGCCACACACATGGTAATAGGACTGGCTACAGCTGGCCAATCCATCACATACTAAAACCATAATCGGAAGCTTACCCGAGGAAGAGTAAAACACAACAAGTGGAAGGTCTCACTATATGACCTTCACTGAGCACTGCTCCACCACAACACCTGAAAGGGCTGGTATGTAACGTACCACAAGAAATAGATACCCATGAAGGTCACAGGTACCTACTACCATGAGGTACCACCATAAAGCCTCAGTACAATTGTGCCTCCTACTAGGCACACCACAACAGGTCAAACCTCAACAACAAATCACTATACAAGCCACGACCACTGACAAAGCACGAGTCGGAAGAAGACGCCACCACATGGAACGGACTACTGGTTCATGATGCCAGTATCCACCTCAGACAACACAACCCAAGAACTACCTTTAGTCTCGCAGTCAAGGACAAAAGGTCAATTGCCGCTCCACAAGCACAAGCCGAAGAACAGTGGAGACCAACCAACACCACACCTGCAGACCACTCAGCTACAGGCCCATGCCTGGCACCTTTAGGGACTCTAGCCCAAGCTCCCTAAAGTGAGGCAATAGAAAACAGAACTAGCTGGGGACCAATGTCGACTACTGGTGTCCGTACCCCAACCCCGAGCGCGCTACAAGCGACTAAACACAAACTGTCACAAGTCACTGCCCTCTGTCGTCTTTCCCTCAGCCGGACGTACAACTCAAACACAGAAGTGAGGGTGTCTAGGACAGATGACACAGACCTCGATGGTACACATAGTATCGGATAAACCCCCAGCACTAACGTGCCTGGCTCACACAAAACCTGGAGAACCCGACTGAAGAGGCATTCCGGAATAGGCGCCGGACCACCACACTCGCAATGCACAAACCACAATACATACACACATTATCTTATTACAACCATGATACACATGTGGGGATGCTTGTCCGGGTCACTCTGTGACCCACAAGCTAGCCTACACAATATATACACAATTTACATTAAATAATAACAACTTGGCCTGTCATTGATCACGAGGTGACCTCCATTGCCACATTAAACTCATTACATGATTACCACTTAATAACCACACTTATACTTTACTAATTAACCATCTTAAATAATCTACAACAGACATTAAAGGACCAATGCTAGGTTCACACTGGAACCTCACTGCCCAGTCACCACAAACCAACCTTATACATACACCCAAACAATGTAAACCATATGTCAACCACGTAAACAGCACGTCCACCATATAAACGACACGTCAACAACATGGACAGCACGCTCAAAGAGTGTTACAGATGCCAGTGCACCACTCGCACTGGCCATGCACATAAGATACCGATAATCAGATAATCATACTATTCAAAACATGCACCACAGGAACTCTCGGCTGAGGTCGCGACGTGTTGTAGTGTCGCCTTCAGAATGCGACACCATGATAGGTCGCGCTCATAAGTTGAACACGACAGGGTTGACCTGTCGTGTCTAGAACGCGACAGGGGGCTCCGTCGCCTTCACAGGTAGGAACCCTAATCTGGGATCCTCTCCCCGGATCACCCCCACACGCCATGCAAACCACACTTAATTTCTATTTTGCATGCTTTAGTGAATGCCCTAGCATGACATCTACTGTTTATAAATCAATAAACAATCTAAACATGCACCATACACGATCCACACAGTAAAACGGGGTGGGATTTCCCTACCTTCATGAAGAACACGCAAACCAACCACGGCACTGCGTCTCCCCCTCTCCATGTGACGTCCTCGCGGCGAGAGCATGATAAAAACTCCTCCAGAACTCTGGATCACCCGAAAATCCACTGCAGCAGCATCCCCTAGCTGAGCAGAGCTTGCTGAGCTCTGTTCGGCTGACCTTGTTTAAAAACACATCGCGGTTGGGAACGCGACATAGCCCTCCGTCGCGACCTAAACACGACGTAGGAGGCCGTTGCCTTCCCAAGGCTGATGTCAGCAAGTCGCCCAAACCACAGTTTCAAGAACAAGACACCCAGGGCCGTCGTGTTCAGAAAGCGACGCACACCCCTGTCGTGTTCACAGGCAGAAAATCGTGAGCGCTTTGGGCCCAATCTGTCGGCCCATGAAGCCTCACAACCTACAAGAACACCTGAAACACAGACTAATGGGCCACACACTGGCCACCAAACCCGCTAAGCAAGGATCCACGAAGATCTGAAAAACGTGCAACGTTACAGATTTCATCATGGTTTATCATTCATGCTCTTTTCTCCATTAATTGATTTCTATGCACATTCTTTCCATTCATAAAATCATAAAAGTGTGTATAGTGCTCAGAAAATTCTGAAATTTTGGCATAAATTCTAATTCTAATCATGCTTTACACATTTAAATTTTCATAATTTTATAAGTTCTATATCATTTCTCATGATTAATTCTCATAAACTTGAACTATTTAACATGGTACAACAATGAAAGGATCATGCAATTTACTGTGTAAAAACTTAGCATAATGGGTCTGAAATTTCATCCAACAGCAGTACGAATCCTAGTTAAAACATCACAACATCGATCAGCTTGTAACCATTTCATTTTCTATTTAATTAAACAAAGAAGATGCTTTAGAATATTACATAAAATCCATACATCATTACCATGATTTTCTTGCTGCATAATAGTAACAATCATATATGACAAAGTCTAACCGTATGCCCTACTCATGCATAGTTTACAGAATATCCACAGAAATCAGAATCTTGGTAGAAAACAGCACTGATGAACTTAACGGCAAGGTATGCTGCCGTTTACATAGGTTAACGTCAACATACCATGTCGTTAATATCAATTGACGGCAGTACATAGTGTAAGGCCCTCGAATTTTGTTGCATTATTTTAATTTCGTGTAAATAATTCATGTTGTGTATGCATAGATGTACATATCTACGTATGTATTAACTAATTATACTTATGTATGCATGTGTATAATTAGTTGTAAATAATGTATGAAATGCATGGTGGTAGTGTGTACATAATAATAAATATGCATGGCACGTATATAGGTATAAGTTGTGCATGGTTTCTGCATGTTTTTGAGTTCTGGCCGAAGGCCAACTTGGCGTCAAGATCAATGGACGTTTGTGTTGTGTAGGCGTCAACCATATGGACGCCAACACTAAGTCTAGCGTCCAGCGATGTGGACGCTAATTTCCGTGATCTGCATGCGTTGCAGAGCCGGATTTCCGGGAGCAAGCTAGCTCACCCATTGGGGAGCTGTCCCCAACGGTCTGAAAGGGGTTCACATCAACCCTGCGGGACAGGAGAGGCCTCTCTCCTATATCTGAACCCGAGTGCAGCCCTAAACCCCCTCTCTTGACCTCTTTTGGGAGATAGAGAAAAGCCCTAACTACTATGAGCAAAACCCCACCCTTGCAACCTTTAATCCGGCGATCTGAAGCTTGTACCGGCCATCTACCACGACAAGGAGGTAGTTGGAACATCGAGGAAGGCATCCCCGACCTCGATCTGCTGTGAAGATTGCTCAAGAACCCGGAGGAAGGCTTTCTGGGGAGCTTCTTGAGACTGCCCAAGGAGAGCTTCACCGCCACCTTTGATCCTTCTGGAGATTTTTGGAAGGCAAGTAACCTACCCCTATCGTCCATGTAGATGTCAAGTAGGGTTTTATCATTTTTATGTATTTTTCCTCGTGTCCTAGATCCCCCATTCTCCTTGAATTTCGAGCTCGGGTCTTGCATTTTGCAGAGACTTGAACTTGACGGCAACATAAATTGCCATTAAGAGCTTCATTGATGGCCAACGATTTTGCCGTCAATCTCCATTAACGGCCATGGCTTGCCGTTAAGTTCGTGTGGACAGAACAGTGAACTGTTCTCTCCTTATATATGATTACTTTCGATGTGTTTTGCAATGAGGATATATTTTAAACCTATTATGGTACGTAATGTGAATGTTGGAATGTGTGAGAGAATGGTTGTGCATTTATTTTGTGGATGGTTGAGTTATTGTTTAATTTAAAATGCATGTGGAAGAATGGCTATGTATGTTCACCCATGATCCTAATAATCCGTGGAAAATTATGATGCCCTAATCTCATTGAACCATGTCTATATACGTCAGTCTCTACTCTGAATTTTCTAAAATTTTCCCATGTTAATGTGATCTACTGAAAATTTATACTTGGGAAATAGAAAACATGTGTAGGATTTGTTAAATTTCCAGTAAATCGTGTGTTGTGAAATAAATCCGGAGAAATTTCCTGTGGTATTGTGTATATTGGGTTCAGGGTTATGATCTGTTAAACTGAACTTTTATGTTATACACCATGATAATTGAATTTTGAATAATACGGGACTTTATGTTAAATTTTTGCAATCACATTTTGGATCAGAAAAAATTTGAAAATTTCATGTGGGGTCCTAAACCCGAAATCAGCATGTGGTTAAATTCTCAGGTCATTTGAACAACTATACCATGCAATATGAATTTTCCATGCAAAAAAAGGGGTAATTAATGCATGCCATTGTGAAATGATTTAATTCCGGAAATCCAACCTGATTGGTGAAACTTCTGAATGATAAATTTGTCATCTGTAGTGGCATGATTAGGAAAATAGAGTCATGTTGTGAATGAGAGAATGAATGAGATATGAGCGTCATGTGTAAAAATATGTGTTAAAAATCGGTAAACGTGATATGTGTAAAATTGTGCCAAGTGTGACACTGCTTCCATAGAGGGCAGTGGAACCGTATCATGGAAAAGTCCCCATGAGAAGGTTCAATGTGTTGTGATCCTAAGGGCATTAGGATGAAATCCTGGAGGTGGACAAGTACCACTGGTTAGGGTGGAGACTTGTTCTCCCGGTCTGCGCAGTCCAAGAGTCGTCACTGTATTGCCTAGGTGACGTCTATGTGTATGTGATGTGATGGTCCTTCTTATGGTGGTTTGGACTATGTGTCACAGCACTAAAGTGTAAGATGTGAAAATGTGAAATGTGAATGTGTTCATGTGAAAAAGTGAGAATGTGAACATGTGAAATTGTGAATGAGTAAAGTGTGAACTATGTGAATAAGAAATTGTGTAAAATGTGAGACCAAAATGTGAGGATGTCAGATTGAAATCCATGATATGATGATCTGAAATCATGTTAGAACAGCAACATAAATGTGGTTATGATCATGTCCTATATGGGTACAATGCGTAGAATCCATGCTAGGGACAATCCTTACTTATGTTAAACCATTCCATGTATGTTTACTCCCACGTTGTGGTTTGAATGAGAACATAGCTTTCATGTGTAGATTGTAAAGTGTTAAACCATGTCAAAACAGCAAGCTTAAAGCATGTAAAAAGGTCAGTGCAGTCGGCAGTTCTCAGGTACCTTCTGTACGTTCCCTGGTGTGAAGAAAGAGTGTCCTACTGCGGGAAGACACATGGCGGTACCGAATGTTGGTTGATTACGGGAAAGTGCTTGAAGTGCGGAAGCAGCGACCACAAGATCAAGGATTGTCCGAGACTTCAGTAGGGAGTCCAGCGTAGAGCGCCAGCCCCAGCAGTGGTAGCGGCAGCAGCGCCATCTACAGGAAGACCAGGAAGGCCTCGAGCCCCAGCTCGAGTGTTCGCTTTAGCAGCGAGGATGCGAGCAGGCGGAGCATGTCATCCAAGGTACGGTTTTACTTCTAGGTGTGCGCGCTCGGGTTTTGTTTGACACGGTGCTACTCACTCTTCATTTTCGAGCAGTTCGCTAGGCAGTTAGCCTAGAGTCGGTGTAGAGTCTGAGGATTTAGAGGTCCCTTTGTCTGTGCACACCCTGCGAGTACGGTAACAACTAGAAGTGCATTCCGTCGTTACCTGTGTGCATTGAGGATAGAATCCTAGATGAGTGTTTCTTCTTGCTAAAGATGAAGGACTATGATGCATTCTTGGTCTGGATGGCTAGAGGAGCACTATGCGTTAGTAGTTTGTCGTCGGAAGAGGATTGTTTTCCGCATTCCTGGTGAGGACAAGTTCTCTCATCCCTTGCCAAGGATCTTGGTGGGGAAAGTTGGTCATCTCTGCCATGAAGGCGATGCGCATGGTAAACAAGGGTTGTGACGCTTTTCTTGCCAGCGTGGTATTAGTACCAGAGGCTGATGAGTCACCTACTCTTGCAGAGATTGAGGTAGTGCAGGACTTCCCAGATGTCTTTCCTGATGACTTGTCTGGATTGCCACCGGATAGAGAGATAGAGTTTACCATAGAGTTGCTTCTTGGCACCTCTCCTATCTTGAAGGCTCCATATCGGATGGCACCTGCGGAGTTAGCCGAGTTGAGGAGGCAGTTGCAAGAATTGCTAGATTAGGGATTTATTCGCCCTAGTGTTTCCCCTTGGGGCGCACCTGTATTGTTCGTCAAGAAGAAAGACGGGTCACTTAGGTTATGCATTGACTACAGAAAGCTAAACCAAGTGACTGTGAAGAACAGGTATCCCTTACCTCGTATTGATGATTTGTTTGACCAGTTGCATGATGCATCAGTCTTTTCTAAGATTGATTTGCGGTCTGGTTATCATCAGTTGAGGATTAGGAGTGAGGATGTGTCCAAGAAGGCATTTAGAACCGTTATGGACATTATGAGTTTTTGGTCCTTCCTTTCGGATTGACCAATGCCCCTGCAGAGTTCATGGATCTCATGAACAGGGTATTTAGGCCGTACCTAGATAGGTTTGTTGTGGTGTTTATTGATGATGTGCTGGTCTACTCTCCGGATGAGGCTACACACCGTCAGCATTTGAGGGTAGTATTAGAGGTTCTCTGTGAGCACAAGCTGTATACTACGTTTAGCAAGTGCGATTTCTGGTTGCGCGAGGTTCATTTCCTCGGGGATGTTATCTCTGGTGCTGGTGTTGCAGTTGACCCGGCAAAGGTCCAGGCAGTTATGGATTGGGAGATTCCCAAGACCCCTTCGGAGATTCGTAGTTTTCTGGTTTGGCTGGTTATTATCGGCGATTCATTGAGGGATTTTCATCCATCGCCGCCGCCCCATTGACTCAGCTCACCAGAAAGGGAGTGAAGTTTGTTTAGTCCGAGAAGTGTGAGAGTAGTTTTCAATTGTTGAAGACTAAGCTCACGTCAGCTCCGGTGTTAGTCTTATCGAGCGGTGTAGAGGTTTTGCTATCTACACGGATGCATCTCGGATTGGGTTAGCTGTGTGCTAATGCAGCAGGGAAGGGTAGTGGCTTGCTTCTCGTCAGTTGAAGGAGCATGAGAAGAACTATCTGACTCATGATTTGGAGCTCGCAGCAGTGGTTCATGCACTAAAGATCTGGAGGCACTATCTTTATGGTGTCAGATTTGAGGTGTTTACCGACCACAAGAGCTTGAAGTATCTATTCTCCCAAAAGGAATTAAACCTGAGGCAGAGAGATGGATTGAGTTCTTGAAGGACTATGACTTCGACCTTCAGTATCACCCTGGAAAGGCGAATGTTGTAGCGGATGCTCTGAGTAGAAAGAGGTCATTTCTCTAGCAGGATTGGAAGATGTTGGAGGATGCGGCTTGCGCGTTGATTGAGTTAGAACCATCGCTATGCCAGGATTTTGTAGCTCAGTTATCTCTTAGGTCCTCGGTTTTGATGAGTGATCGAGCCATAGAAAGCCGACCCTAGACTCATAGAGTAGTGGGCAAGACAGGCATTGCTCGTGATGAGGACGGTGTGATTAAATTCCATCACCGTGTTTGTGTCCCTGATTTGGTAGATGTCTATGAGCATGGTGTAGCGGAGGCTCACAGATCGCGATTCTCTATCATCCGGGTAACACAAAGATGTACCAGGATTTGAAGAGATCCTTCTGGTGGTCTGGCATGAAAAAGGATGTAGCGGATTATGTATCCCGGTGTTTGGTATGCCAGCAAGTGAAGGCCGAGCGACAGCGACCATCCGGCCTTATGCAAAGGATGGAGATCCCGGTTTGGAAGTGGGAAGCTGTCACTATGGACTTTGTTTCGGGATTGCCTTGATCTAGAAGGAGCAATGACTCGATTTGGGTGATCGTAGATAGATTCTCAAAGACTGCGCATTTCTTGCCTATGAAGAAGAAGCAGTCGGTTGAGAGCTAGCTAGATTGTATGTTAGTAGTGTGGTTAGATTGCATGGTGTGCCAAAGTCGATCATTTCGGATCGAGATCCGAGATTTACTTCGAGGTTGTGGAAGGGTCTTCAGCATGCGTTAGATTCGGAGCTGAAGCTCAGTTCGGCGTTTCATCCCCAGACTGATGGACAGTCCGAGAGGACTATCCAGATGCTCGAGGATATGTTGAGAGCGTGTGTATTGGATTGGAAGGATGATTGGGAGCGTCATTTACCTCTTGTGGAGTTCGCATACAACAACAACTTTCATGCGAGTATTGGTATGGCTCCATTTGAGGCGTTGCATGGTCGGCCCTGCAGATCTCCCTTATGTTGGGAGGAGACCGGTGATAGGCAGCTGATCGGTCCGGAGTTAGTTCAGGAGACTTCGGATAAGGTCCAGCTTATCAGAAAGAGGCTTGTTGTGGCACAAGATAGGCAGAAGAGCTATGCCGACAACAGGAGGAAGGATCTTGAGTTCGAGGTGGGTGATCATGTCTTCTTGAAGATATCACCTACTCATGGTGTCGTCAGATTTGGCAGGCATAGTAAGTTGAGCCCTAGATTCATTGGCCCGTATGAGATTCTCAGACGATTGGGCAGCATGGCATATGAGCTAGCTTTACCCCCAGCTTTAGCTAGTGTTCATCCTGTTTTCCACGTTTCTATGCTCAGAAAGTATGTCCAAGATCCATCTCATGTGATTAGTCATGAGCCAGTGGACATTCAGCCAGATATGTCGTATGTGGAGCAACCAGTAGCTATTCTTGACCGGAAGGTTCAGCACCTCCGGAACAAGAGTATTGCGTCGATGAAGTTCTATGGCGGAAATTCTCACGAGAGGAGGCTACTTGGGAGCTTGAGGATGCGATGAAGAAGAAGTATCCCCTTTTGTTTGAGTAGTGTCGTTCTAACTTCGAGACGAAGTTCTTTAAGGGGCAGAGGGTGTAAGGCCCTCGAATTTTGTTGCATTATTTTAATTTCGTATAAATAATCATGTTGTGTATGCATAGATGTACATATCTACGTATGTATAAACTAATTATACTTATGTATGCATGTGTATAATTAGTTGTAAATAATGTATGAAATGCATGGTGGTAGTGGTGTACAGATAATACATATGCATGGCACGTATATAGGTATAAGTTGTGCATGGTTTCTGCATGTTTTTGAGTTCTGGCCGAAGGCCAAAGGCGTCAAGATCAATGGATGTTGTGTCGTGTAGGCGTCAACCATATGGATGCCAACACTAAGTCTAGCGTCCAGCGATATGGATGCTAATTTCTCTGATCTGCATGCGTTGTAGAGCGGATTTCTGGGAGCAAGCTAGCTCACCCATTGGGGAGCTGTCCCCAATGGTCTGAAAGGGGTTCACATCAACCCTGCAGGACAGGAGAGGCCTCTCTCCTATATCTGAACCCGAGTGTAGCCCTAAACCCCCTCTCTTGACCTCTTTGGGAGATAGAGAAAAGCCCTAACTGCTATAAGAAAAACCCCCCCCTTGCAACCTTTAATCCGCGCGATCTGAAGCTTGTACCGGCCATCTGCCATGACAAGGAGGTAGCTGGAACATCGAGGAAGGCATCCCCGACCTCGATCTGCTGTGAAGATTGCTCAAGAACCCGGAGGAAGGCTTCTGGGGCTTCTTGGGACTGCCCAAGGAGAGCTTCACCGCCACCTTTGATCCTTCTGGAGATTTTTTTGAAGGCAAGTAACCTACCCTTATCGTCCATGTAGATGTCAAGTAGGGTTTTATCATTTTTATGTATTTTTCTCGTGTCCTAGATCCCCCATTCTCTTGAATTTGGAGCTCGGGTCCTGCATTTTGCAGAGACCTGAACTTGACGGTAAACATAAATTGCCGTTAAGATCTTCATGACGGCAGCGTTTTGCCGTCAATCTCCATTAACGGCCATGGCTTGCCGTAAGTTCGTCTGGACAGAACAGTGAACTGTTCTCTCCTTATATATGATTACTTTCGATGTGTTTTGCGATGAGGATATATTGTAAACCTATATGCTACGTAAGTGAATGTTGGAATGTGTGGGAGAATGGTTGTGCATGTATTTGTGATAGTTGAGTTATTGTTTAATTTAAAATGCATGTGGAAGAAGGCTATGTATGTTCACCCATGATCCTATAATCCATGGAAAATTATGATGCCCTAATCTCGTTAAACCATGTCAATATACGTCAGTCTCTACTCTGAATTTTCTGAAATTTTCCCATGTCAATGTGATCTACTGAAAATTTATACTTGGGAAATAGAAAACATGTGTAGGATTTGTTAAATTCCCGTAAATCGTGTGTTGTGAAATAAACCGGAGAAATTTCTTAGGGGATTGTGTATATTGGGTTCAGGGTTATGATCTGTTAAACTGAAGTTTTATGTTATAATCATGATAAAATGAAATTTGAATAATACGGGACTTTTGTTAAATTTTCTGCATTCGTATTTTGGATCATAAAAATGTGAAAATTTTCATGTGGGGTCCTAAACCCGAAATCAGTATGTGGTTAAATTTTCAGGTCATTTGAACAACATACCATGCAATATGAATTTTCCATGCAAAAAAAAAAGGATAATTAATGCATGCCATTGTGAAATGATTTAATTCCTGGAAATCCAACCTGATTGGTGAAACTTCCTGAATGATAAATTCTGTCATCTATAGTGGCATGATTAGGAAAATAGAGTCATGTTGTGAATGAGAGAATGAATGAGATATGAGCGTCATGTGTAAAAATATGTGTTAAAAATCGGTAAATGTGATATGTGTAAAATTGTGCCAAGTGTGACACTGCTTCCATAGAGGGCAGTGGAACCGTATCATGGAAAAGTCCCCATGAGAAGGTTCAATGTGTTGTGATCCAAGGGAATTAGGATGAAATCCTGGAGGTGGACAGTACCACGGTTAGGGTGGAGACTGTTCTCCCGGTCTGCGCAGTCCAAGAGTCGTCACTGTATTGCCTAGGTGACGTCTATGTGTATGTGATGTGATGTGTCCTTCTTATGGTAGTTTGGACTAGTGTCACGGCACTAAAGTGTAAGATGTGAAAATGTGAAATGTGAATGTGTTCATGTGAAAGGAGAATGTGAACATGTGAAATTGTGAATGAGGTAATGTGTGAACTATGTGAATAAGAAATTGTGTAAAAATGTGAGACCAAATGTGAGGATGTGAGATTGAAATCCATGATATGATGATCTGAAATCATGTTAGAACAGCAACATAAAAATGTGGTTATGATCATGTCCTATATGGTTACATGCGTAGAATCCATGCTAGGGACAATCCTTACTTATGTGTAAACCATTCCATGTGTTTACTCCCACATTGTGTGTTGAATGAGACATAGTTTTCATGTGTTAGATTGTAAAGTGTGTAAACCATGTCAAAACAGCAAGTTAAAGCATGTAAAAGGGTTATGTGCATGTGTAAGAACGAGAAGTAACCATGTTAGCAATGTTTTCTTTCATGTATGTAAGCTAGTCATGCTAAATTGCTTTCATGTTCTAGCTTAATGAAAGTAGAACTTTCATGTGTTGGAATGATTAGAGAGCATGTGATAGGAGAGATTTTAATTAGGAAATCTGAAAGCATGAATCATGTATTTCATTAATAGAATTACCATGATAGGTTGTTAATTTCAATGTCACGCATGCTACATGTTGTGTCTTGTGAATGACATGTAAAAACCTGCTATGATATGTGCATGTGTGATAGATGCAGCGTTATTTGCTGAGTCTTTTAGACTCATTACTTGCTTCGGCGTACAGGTGTAGTAGGTGACACACCTTTGGAGGAGACCGTGGAGAGCGACTCGAGCGCGAGGGAGGGGAGTAGCTAGCTTGGTGGAGCTTAGTTGTGACATTTTGACATTTTGATGTATGTAATTGAGGCATTGTATTAGAACTATCATGTAAACTTGGACAAACTATGTATTTTATCTTAGCACTTCTTCTATATGGATTATGGGACTTTAGCTCTTTAAATTCAATCGAATCATGTATGTTAAATGTGGATGATGAATGAAATGAAGACAATAGTTCTTTTACTTCCGCTACTCTGTTCTTTATATTCACATGTATCTCAGCTGAATGTTATCGTGGGTAAATGTCCCACTGTGGCAACGTTCACTATATCGACGTGGGTTAGTATAACCGTACCGATATAATGAGGGTCGCTACACATAGCGCCATTAATATATATATAGGCGTCCAAAAGCTTGACGTTTACATGAATTAACAGCGGTCGATGTTGACGTTTAGGTCATCAGACCAGAAACGCAGAAAACCACACATGAATTGTTGGACCTTTTGTACGGTAGGTAGCAAGCTATCCTAGAGGGGGGGGGGGGGTTGAATAGGTTTTTTCTGAAATCTGAAACAGAAACTAACACAGAAAATTATCACTTGAAAGTTCAGTTAGTTTGGTGTGATAAAGAGTAGCAGTGTGGAAGCAAATAAACAATCACACAAATAACACAAGAGATTTTTCCTGGTTCGGCCCTTCCCACAATGAAGTCCTACGTCCAGTCCCCAAGCAACCTCTGGGATTTTACTAACCAGGGTACAGTCCCCCTCAAGACAATACAACACCCATCACCCTAGCTGGTCTTCTTCTCTTTCCCAGGCAAGAAGGCCCCCCACTTCTTTTACAGGTCAAGAAGCCAACCTCCGGTACAAACCTCATGTAGTTCTGCTAGACAACAAACCCCTAGCTAGGTTCTACACTGTATACAGTCCTACAGCTGGACAAAGATCTTCTTAAAAATAAAGACACAGCTGAGAGTTGGAACATATGAAAACCAACTAAAAGAAACTCTCAACTAAAAGACGAGATCCCCCAGATTACAAGATGTACACAGAGAGAGTGAAGAGAGGAGAAGGAGCTTGAATGCTTGAGATGCTTGAACACTTCTTCTGGTGTAGCACCCCGGAAATTTTAATTCAAGTAAATGGAAATAATAATTTCCATAATATCGGAAGTATTTAAAACATGCGTATCATTATCGTATGTGCTAAAACACATCGGAAAATTCATAAAAATTATAAATCAACCCTAATATTATTATTAATTTTCACAAAGAAATTTGTGCCAAGAAAATCATATTATCCAAGTTTAAAGTGTGTTCGCGACTTATTACCGTAATTCATGAATAAGTCGGAAAATCATTATCACACGTACTGGAATGAGTTAGAAAATTAATAAAAATCATAAATGGACTTCAAATAATATCCTATAATAACCCATCAAGAATTTGGTTCAATAAAAATCATTTGAGCTAGGTTAAGAGTTATTGACCGATTATCTAAATAAGGAACAATCGGAAAAACGGTTAACACAGAATACAACACAATCAAAATTAAATAAAAGTGTTGGGGAGACTTCCAACATTATATTGATGACCCATTATCATAATTGGGCCAATGGGCAACATTTGACCCAAAAATCAAATGAAGCAAGAAAAACATAGAAATTCGTAACCATAATAAGCTGAAATTAAAAGAGGCAATTAGAGTGAATTGGGATGCAATCATGCATTCATGGCAACCAAATTCGTGCCTAACTATGAGGGAGTTTCCTAATGCCTCACACACTCAAAGGAGGAGGAAATCATCCAAAATAGGAAACCAAACATGCCAATCCCGAAATCCTCTTTTCTTAGTTATAATAGGACTCTAAACACCATGGTTACTTAAATACTCTTCACCCAAACCCTAGGAACGAATTTAGAACTTGCTAGGGTCGTGTGGAGGAGCTCTTGGTGGCTGAGGAGCTGTGGAACGACCACAAGAAGCCGTTCTTCTTCCCCTTCTCATCTGCTACGACCTGCACAAACCACTCTCTTGAAGTCGACCAAAGGTAGGTTTTCCGGGCCAAACTTAACATATCCTATAACAATGTGTAGAGCATCAAGTTAGCTTTCATTTCCCCCTGGTTTCATCGAATTTCATTTATTAGATCTTGATTTATAAGCGTTTTGCAAAAGTCGCGCACTGTCAGGGCTTTTCCCGTTTGTTCTTAATATGTTTGACGTGATTAAAGACCGAATTAGAGTAAAATCTTAACATGGAAGTTATTCTACTTGATGTCACGATCATCTTTCATGTTGAACGTTTTGTCTAAATCTCATTAGTTAGAGAGTTATGAAGCCTGTAAGAGAGTCATGCATATACTGTGTCTTCGGGTTTGCAATTAGTCTTAGGTTATTCCTATTTTTCTTGAGGTTTAAGACCGAAGTAGGTCAAGATACAACATGAAAATTCTTTTATTAGTAGTTAGGGTCATCTTTCATGTTAAAGGTTTTGTGTAAATGTCATTAGTTTGAGAGTTATAAACTTCGTAATAGAGTCATGCATGATACTGCGTTTTCTGGTTGCATTGACTTTAAGTTATTCATGTTTCACAAGGTCAAAGACCGAATTAGGTAAAACTCCAAACATCAAAGTTCTTCCAATATATGTCCTCGACATTTTCTATGTTGAAAGTTTTGTCTAAAGGTCAGTATATAGAGAGATATAGGTGTTTCATGAATATCGCTCCTGTGTCAAAACATGGTAAGTCTGAACCAAGAGCATGTCAGATCCCAGTCGGACTCAGGCGCAGATCCTGTGAATGCGACGGCTCGATGTGTCGCCTTCCGAGGTCTCGTCGCGACAGCCCGACATGTCGCGACCTGATTGCGACAAGACCGTTGTCGCGATCATGCTGCCTGAATCGGACCGCCCCAGTCGCGTTCTTCACAACCCCCTGTCGCCTTCTAGCCATCTCTTCGCGGCCCTTGACCTGTCGCAATCTAACATCCTGTCGCCTTCCTTATATACCCCTGTCGCCTTCTCAGGATTTTACCTGAAACCACGTGTTTTCCTGCATAGTTTTCTGCATATACCCAGGTCTGTAAAATGTGATATTTGCTGTGTAAGTTCCCTGTCTTGGGTCTGATCATTACATGATTGTTATTTAATGGCTTAAATCTATTAACCCATTTAAAAGCTTTAATTACATGAATGCTATTCTAAGTGCTCCTTAAATGTTATGATCCATTCGTGCTACTTGTGATTTAATCTTCCTACTGTTCTTCCACGTTTAATGATAAGAGTTATCATAAAATCTTGCAAACCATGATGAGTTAAGTGCATAGTTTTATTCCATGTTATATTGTCAAGTGCTTCCTGCGAGTTTGAGACCGATGGTTTGAGAATTGAGACACGCGTACCGCACTACACACTAGCACTGTTAGGTAGCCTTTTCTTGGGAAATTGGAAACTCTCTACCGGTCATTCCGAATCGGTAGACTAGCGACCTTTTCACCAAGGCCTCCGTAAATCTCCTCTGACCATGGATTCCCACATGGCCGACGAGTTGGTTGTACCATTGAAGTTCCCTGGAGATAGCGTGCACTTCCTTTCTCTTCTTGATCTCGTGAGTGTGACTTACAATCTAGACTAAAGCCATTAATGTAAAGATTGAACGAAAGTATAAATCGTACCGTTATGCTGCCGAATTTATCTCTTGACCATTGTTCTCATGAAATCATGTTCAATTTAATTATTACTTCTTCTCATCATCATCATGAACATGACATTACACATGCTACGTTTTGAAACTCTCATTGGCCATTATTAATGACTGTGGGTATCTACATTTAAAATTTTAAGTGAGATGCTGACAGGGCACGGCGTGTGTCCAAGGACTCCAATCTAGCCCCAATGACGGCGAGTCATAGATAATGTTAACCATGGGGTATAATGATTACTGGCGTTGCATCTGGCGCTGGGAATCGTGCGTGCGTGTTGAATGATAGATACAAACCACATACACGTGTCCTGGTGTACATTCTTGCTGGATCTTTTCTTGGTGTACATTGGTGTTACGTGCCTGATTAGTGTTACTTGATCGTGCTTGTGAAATCTTGCTTGCTTGCTTGCGTGATATGGCCATCCTGCATTTAATGCAATTAGTGATATCTTGCATTCTTGAAAGCTATTAACATCAAGTGAAATCTTGCGTGCTGGTACAAAGTGATCTATTTCTAGTTCTCTCTTGTCATCTTGTTCATCAATCTTATTCTATCATGATCTCTCTCTCTAGCTTGTTTTTATATCATGTTTTAACGAGTTTTTATTCGTACATGCATATCATTCATCGTACTTGCCTAGTTCTAAAATGTAATCACTTATATCATTGCCCGCACATTGAGATATAATCCTACTGGGCTAGTTTGCTCATTTCCTACTTTTAACCCAATCTAGGTGACTATGAAGTGCAAGAGGAAGAGCAAGTCGAGGATGGGAATGCGTCCGAGTGAAGAGCGTTCCAAACATGAGTCTATCTATAGTTAGTTTATTTTGAGTGTTAGAACAATGTAGTAGGAAGTGAGGTAGTATGTACTTTTGCTTTTATTGAGTCTTAGTCCTGTATTAGTTTATCTGAGACAAATATGAGAATTGAATACAATTTATATTGAGTTCAACATGTGGGCCCTATTATGATGTTGTGCTGATACACATTTAGTGCGTGCTAGCTAGAGGCTTATTTGCCGACTATCCACGTCTCGGAATATCGACTCGAATTCTTCGAATTAATATCCGCTGCGTAATTCTCGGGACGTGACATCTGGGCTCAGGCTCTCTATCTTTTCCTTTGAGTGTATGTGGCGTTCAGGTTCCTCACTGGTTGTACACTCCTTTAAAGATTTTCAAGAAGGCTCTTACTATTTTTTCAACCTTGCTTCATCTTTTATATGAGCAGCTTTTGAATAGATCCATTGAAGAGATCTGTTGGAGTTCTAGCCGGTGCTCATCTTCTCTTCATTTTTCTTAATCAGACTCTGGTGGTCTTCGCGGTCTGTAAGCATAGAAGAGAGTGTTAGCACAAAAAGAGTGTTTATGATAAACGGTGCATACCACTGTGTTTCTACTAACATGCTAAAAATAGTAGTTCATATCTTTTTCTGACAAGACTCTGAAACATGCATGCAGCTTTTTCTATCAGAAGATATTTGACTTCTCATTAGGTGCCAAAAAGCACCTAAACAATCTGTGTTTAAATTGAAGTGAATCGTTGTTTAAGTTACTTATCAAATCGTTATACTTATAAGACCTAACAAATCGTTATGAATGGAAAATCGTTGTAAGTCTTAGAAAACCGTATGAAACTTAACAAATCGATGTGAGAAGCAAATCGTTATGAATCTTATCGAATCGTTATGACTAGCAAATCGATGTGCAACTTATCAAATCGTTATGAGAATGAAATCGATATGAGAGCAAATCGTTGTTCTCACTTATGAAATCGTTATGAGAACCAAAATCGATATGGGAGCAAATCGTTGTTCTTACTTATGAGATCGTTATGAGAACCAAATCGATATGAGAGCAAATCGTTGTTCTCACTTATGAAATCGTTATGAGAACCAAAATCGATATGAGATCAAATCATTGTTCTCACTTATCAAATCGTTATGCGATCAAATTGATGTTTCACTGAACGAATCGTTACACAATCAAATCGTTGTTAGTGAAATCGATGTGGCACTTTGAATAGAAATCGATGTATATTGAATGAACACCGACTTAGCATTTTAGTGTGCCAAAAATAATCATAAATACTGATGAAACAATTTAATCATAAATTTTGTTAGCACCAAAATGTGAAGGTAATAAAGAGTGGTTCAACAATCTCTCCCTTTTTGGTGATGACAAAATTTATGAGAATTTTCTGACAAAAAAACTTAAAGAATGGAGAGGTTCAACAATCTCCCCAAAAACACTTAAAGCATAGAAAAATACAGAAAATTCATACAAACGAACTTTAACCCCTTCCCACATTTTATTTCATGGGTTTAAAAAACTGTAAAAATGGTAAATCTAATGAATGTAGTATCCTAAACTGTTCCCCCATGCTACTTGCCTCTAACACTTCTTCTAGAGTCATGGGAAAAGATTTGAAGATGTAACGACCCTCTTCATACCGGTACGATTATACCAATCCCCATCGGTAAAAAGGGCGTCGTCACAGTGGGACATGTACCCAACACTGGTCGATAGGTTGATATGTACCTGGATAGCAATAGAGTACAGTGGAATAAAATAAACAACTCAACTCTTAACCCGTCACCAGCACACATTCCACAATCTAAATAGCGAGATAGAATGACAATGTCCACATTAATACAAAATAAAGAGAACTACAATGTCCAAATATTGTCCATACAATAATCCTTTTCGTGCTAGGAAAAGTACAACTAGTAATAGCTCCACAAAATAGTTTTCTAATGACGATCCTCACCAAGCTTCCTTCTAGAAAAGATACCTGTCAACCTGTACGCCGAAGCAAGAGTGAGTCCAAGGACTCAGCAAGCAAACCAAAGTCTTAAACTTAAACATGTCACACTCACAATATGGCATTAACATTAAAGAGATGCACACTATCATCAAATCACGAAGGTACACATGGTCCTTACTCTCAACTAGCAAGACATATTATCTTCACAGGAGCATGCTTTAGTCTATCATAATTCTATTCTAAATCATGAGCATTACATCATCCACATGCAGTTATTAGTTACACTTAACATGTAGCATGATTCGTCCACATATTCTTTTAACCCATAGATATTTCTACTACTAGAGCATACAATTGGGCGTAAAGAAAGAACAAGCTAGCATGATGACTACTTGCTTTTTACATGACCTTTTTGTATTTATTTATACAATTTGCTTGCTGTTTTAACATAATAAAATCACATGCACGTGGTTCACATTCGTAGCATGACTTGAAGGTTAAAACATGGTGAAACCATTTAGCAATCCATGAGCACTTAAGTATAAAACTTTTATACTAATTGAGCCTTCCAACTAGCATGGAATCCAAATTTTTCATGCATTTGCTATATTCATAATCAACCTTTTGCAAACGTGAAAATCCTATTACATGCTCACTACCATTTCATTCACGTGAGAGCTATATATTATATACAATTCAATCACAACATGATAGCATTAACGTGAGATTATCATATGTTTGAAAGGGAACTTCCTAATATGGATTCTACTCATTCTTACACAAGTGAAACATCGTTTTGCATACATTTAGGTTGCTGTTTGGATATGCATTTAACACTTTCATGACATATATCATAAGTTCTCAATCTAACACGTTTATCCCACATGATTGCACACTTACTCATTCACATGGTTCACTTTTACACATTTGACATGTACACATGTTCACACTTACACAATTTACACGTTCCCCATCATTTTCTCTACCACTTTCACTTATCATGTATCACATCGATTGCACTTACCACGTGCCATGTTCACATATTTCACACTTTGTTCATTTTTCATTGCTTAACAATTTGCCATGACACATAGTCCTAACCACCAGTAGAGGACACTAACAAATATCTCATAGCTCATCATTCCTTAGCACAGCTCTCAACACAACTCATAACACAACTCATAACACAACGCATGACACAACTCATACACATACTCACCACCTAGGCAATACAACGGTGAATTGGTAACTGCACAGACCGGGAGAAGCCCTCTCCACCCTATCCAGTGGTACTTGTCCACCTCCGGGGTTTTCCCAATGCCTTTGGACAAACTTATATCACATGGAGCCTTCTATAGGGACTTTTCTATATACGGCTCCCGATGCCTCTAGGGTAGCAGTGTCACATAGGCACAACTTTTACACTTTACTCATGCCGAGTTTTAACACGTATTTTACACATAACACTCACATCTCCCTCATTTTCTCATGCACAATGTGACTCTGTTTTTCTCCTGACCATGCTACTACAGATGACCATAATTAACATTCCAGAAGTTTCATTAATCAGGTTAGGTTTAAGCAATAACTAACCACATTATGATAACATACGTAGATTATTACATTCACATGAAAACACATAACTCTTTATATACTGGTCCAAATGACCTGAAATTTTAACCACATGCTATTTTAGGTTCAAGATCATACCCTCAATTTTTCAGATTTTTCTGAGCTAAATAGAATTTACATAAAATCGAACATCTATTTTACATGCTATTTGAAATCCCTATTAGCATGGAAACCTAGCTTAAGCATTTGATTTAACATGCCTTAGCCCTGACCTGACATACTGTATTTACATGACATTCTACCCGTATTTATGGCACAAAGCACGATTTACTAGAGAATTTAATAGTCCTACACACATTCTCTATTTTCCAAAATATAAACCCTAACAAATCATATAAACATAGGAAAAAATCATAAAAATTGCAGGGGATGACTAATGCATGCATACATGGCTCACACATTTAGCACTTTTCGACCCTCTCTAAATCATCCAAACAGTGAATCAAGAAGGTTATTATCTTAGCATACATGCATTTTCACAAAACAATTAAATTGCATTACTCATACCATGCTCAATAACCCATCCACACACCACAATAGATATCTTACATAACGTATAGGGTTTACAGTATATCCTCATCGCGAGAAACCCATCGAAAATAGTCATTGAGAGGAGAGAAAACAGTTAACGGTTCTGTCCTGACGAACTCAGCGTCAATGTTTATCCGTTTACAGGGGTGACGGCATTATCGCATGCCGTTAACAGATGCACTTGACGGCAAGGTCTCTTGCCGTCAAGTTCCTGTCTGTGTAAGAACACAGACCGAGCTTGGAAAAAGTGTGACGGCCCTCATTATACCGGTACGGTTATACCAACCCACGTCGGTGTATAGCGAGTGCTGCCAGCCACAGTGGGACATTTACCCAACGATACAAACAGCTGAGATACACGCGAATATAAATAACAGAGTAGCGGAAGTAAAAGAGAACTATCTCCATTCATTCATCATCCACATTAAACATACATGCAGTTTACAATTTGCAAAAAGGAACTAAAATTCACATGATTTAATTTGCTGAAATAGAAATACAAATGTCCACATATTACATTCTTTTAAATGATAATTCTAATACAATGTCCAAGTACATACTAAGAAGTACACAATCGCAAGATCTCAAAAACTGGCTAGTCTCCACGCTCGGAGTCCGTCTCCGCTGCCTCCTCCGAGGGTACTGTGTCACCAACTATACCTGTACGCCGAAGCAAGGAGTGAGTCCAGGACTCAGCAAGTAACACTATGCATGATATACACGTACAAGTCCTAGTGGTTTCTACACGCACATTACACTTAGTAACACATAGCATGCTAGTCCATTTAAGTTTTCAACCTATCATGAAGGTTCTACAATTTTATACATAACGCATGCTTTCAGATTTCAAAAATACATTCACCTATCACATGGTCTCTATTCAATTCACTCATGAGACTTTAATCAAACGTGAGAGCTATTGACATGAACGATTTGCATACATGAACGGGGAACATAATTAGCATGGATTCCACATGTTCTTAAGTACATACATAACTTTTATCATGCTTTAGATTGCTGATCTCACATGGTCCAATAACTATAACCCTACACATGAAATCTATAACGTTGCTAAACATAACACATGAACGATCCATCATGCCATTTTGCTCACATACTCATTTGTTGTTCCTAACATGGATTCTAAACACTTTTGCACACATAAACATGAGAATAATGACATGCATTTTCTGAATTCACTTGGTTTTAGATTTAGTTTCACATGGTTTCTAAACACATTTACATATCTAAGATTTCACATTTTTCTTTACACTAGTTCCTCTTTCACATGGTTCACTTTACACATACACATTCACATATCACTTACACATTTACACATGGTCACATACACTTTACACATTACACTTTTACACATATTTTAGTGCCGTGACACATAGTCCAAACCACCAAAGAAGGGCACAAACATATCACATCACATAGACGCCATCTAGGCAATACAATGGCGACTCTTGGACTGCGCAGACCGGGAGAACAAGTCTCCACCCTAACCAGTGGTACTTGTCCACCTCCAGGATTTCCCCCTAATGCCCTTAGGGTCACTTAACACAATGAACTTTCTCAGGGGGACTTTTCCCTGATACAGCTCCACTGCCTTCTCGGAAGCAGTATCACATTGGCACAGTTTACACTTTTACACATTTACCTTTACACATGGTTTTTACACTTTACACTTTCATCACATTCACTTTCTCACTCACATGAACACCTCTGTTTTTACTAACATGGTACTACAGAGTTTCAAGGTTTAACACACAGTAAACACACTAATCATGCTGGTTTAAACAAAATAAAATCACATTACGATCGTATGTACGAATTATTCACAATTCACATGAAAACACATAACTTTTATTACTGTTCCAATTGACCTGAAATTTTAACCACATGCTGTTTTCGGGTTCAAAATCATACCCTCAATTTTTCAGATTTTTATGAGCTAAATAGGATTTACAAAAAATCAAACACCTAATTAGCACATTATTCACAATTTACGTTAACATGGAATTTACACATCATGCAATTTACCACTTGCTGTTTAACCATAAGCTACCAACATATGCATGAAATTAGAGTACAAAATTTCCTAATTCATACATCTATGAATTTAACACTACGAATCATTTCTACATACTTCTATTTTATCGAACCGAAACTATTAACAAATTGCACAAACATGGATAAGTTTTCCTAAATTTGCAAACACGCATGCTGTCCCACAATCTTCTTGATTAGACCGAAATCAAGGCATTCACATTAATCTAAATCATGAATCATGGGTTTGCAAAATTATCTACAAGTCATGCTCACAAGATTAAAGACACCATTTTTCCACATTCACCATCACACCACATTCATTCACAACCACAATGCACAATATACATAGCTTATAGGAATACCATATATCCTCATCACGGAAATCATAACGAAATTAACGTATAAGAGGGACAGAACAACTCACTGTTCTGTCCTGACGAACTAGACGGCGGTCTCTGGCCGCTGACTCAGAGTCAGCGGCATGGTCGATGGACGCCAAGGATGAACTGGGCGTCCAGGGACCTTGCCGTTTACTCAGGTCTGTGCAGAAACACAGACCCGAGCTCTGAAAATTGGGTGAAATGGAGGGTCTAGGACTCGAGGAAAATTTCACAAAAATCATAAAAACCTCCTAGACTCATACGGGGACACCATAGATAGGTCACTTGCCTTTCAAAATTTCTTCTAAGGGATTTAGAGGCTTGGTGAAGACCTCCTTGGGCAGTCCCAAGAAGTTGCAGAACCTTCCTCTAGATCGCCTTCCTCCGGGTCCTAGTTGATCTCCTCGCCGAGGGGATGATGGGGAGGCCTTCCCCTAAGCTTCAGCTTTCTCCTTGATGCAGAAGATCTCCAAATCCAGCTTCAAGGGGTCGGATTTGAGGGTTCTAAAGTGGGGTTTTCTCACAGAATGCTCTAGTGTTTTCTCTCCTCTTCTCTCCTCTTGCAAGGGTGAAATGAGAAGTGGGGAGAGACCATTTCGGGTTCAGGATGTAGGAGAGGCCCTCACCCACTCACCATGCCGATTAGACAGCCTTAGAGCCATTGGGGGACATCCCCCCAATGGTTGCCATGCCTTGTTTCAGAAGACAGCAGCTCTGCTGCACATGCAGGCCAGAGAAGTGGCGTCCAGATCGCTAGACGCCGGAATTAGGGTTGGCATCCAGGGCTGGACGCTAACACCACCTCAACGGCCTGGGGATTGACGCCAATAGGGCCTTCGGCCAAAACCCTAATTTATGCAGAAACCAAGCATACCAAGCTTCTATACTTGCAATATGTACATGGTATTATATTCACACTATCATCATGCAATACATACATTATTTATGTTTAATATAAACACATGTACACATATTTATACTATTTTAATATCCACGTAAATACGTACATACATACTCAACACAATATATACACATAAATACGAAAAAAAAATACGACGGAAATTCGAGGGTCTTACAAAAAGATTCAGAATAGGGGCTCCAGGACACGAATTAAAATCCACAAAAATTCCTGAGACTTAGGGGACATATCTAGGCTCAAGACCTAGGGTTTACTTACCTGAAGAAAAACTTCTAAACGGATCAAAAAAGCCGATGAAGCTCTCCTTGGCTCTTGCCAAGAAGCCTCCAGAAATCCTTTGCTCTGGGTTCCAGGGGGTTGCAAGCCGCAGTCCAACACCGGGGAAGCCTTCTCCTATGCTTAGAATTCCTCCTTGTCGAAGAAGATCGCCGGATCCAAGCCTCAGAACGCCGGATCTGAGCTCTCAAGGTCAGTCCTTCATCTCTTCTCTCAGCTAGGGTTTCTTTTTAGAAAATGAGCCAAGAGCTCTCTAGGATAGCAAAGAGAGGTGTTTTAAAGAATAAGGGGGCAAGAGGGGCTCGTGCAGGGGCTGAAGGGACAAGAGAGACGTTGGGAAGACATCTCCCCAATCAGAGGCCTAGCCCAATGAGTGTTCTCTGCGCTCTGCAGAGCACAGAAAATTAGGGATATTGACGTCCACATCCCTGGACAGCTACATAGGGTCGGCGTCCGTCGATATGGACGCTGACATAACATGGGCGTCCATCCATGTTGACGCCAATACACTCTTCTGCCAGAACTCAGAATCGTGTAGAACCATGCTTAATCTACTTGTGACGACCCTCATTATACCGGTACGGTTATACCAACCCACGTCGGTATAGTAAAGGTTATCACAGTGGGACATTTACCCAAACACTATCACAGGATTGAGATATACACAAATATAGACACAGAGTCGCGGAAGTAAAGGACTAACTGTCATCACATTTCATCATCCACATTTCTCATACATGATCCATATAGCAAATTAAAGGACTAAACTTTCATAATTGAAATTAACCAAACTACATTGTCCACAAGATTAAAGTTCTACATTTAATACATAATTTGTCCACAATTACATAAATGATAACTCTAATACAAGCTACAATTTACATACTATGAAACAAAAAGGGACACAACGTCAACTCCACAAGCTACTCTCCACGCTCAGAGTCGCTCTCCACGGTCTCCTCCAAAAGTGTGTCACCAACTAAACCTGTACGCCGAAGCAAGGAGTGAGTCTAAAAGACTCAGCAAGTAACTCCATACACATCATTCATGCATACATATAGTAGGTTCTACTATTTCAATTTGCACGGCAATCATACAGCATGCTTGAACATCAATAAGAGACAACCTATCATGGTATTTCTACAAAGTCAAAACACATGGTACATGGTTTAAGATGTTTCACATAACACTCCCTATCACATGCTTTCTACTCATTAAATCACATGAAAACTACACTTCCAATTTGACTATAACATGATGGCAATTTACATGGAATTAGAAATATCATAGCATGAATTATTGTCTCATCTCTAACACATTCACTTCACATGGTTACACATTCCCATATTTCACATGGTTCATTTTTCAAACATTTCACATGCACACATGTTCGCATTCTAACATAAATAGTTTCACATGATTTCACATTTCACATTCACTTGTTCACATATACACATTTTACACATGTTCACAGTCACATTTCACAATTTATTTGCCGGCCGTGACACAAGTCCAAACCACCACTAGAAGGACACATCACATACCATAACACATAGCACATCACCTAGGCAATACAGTGATGACTCTTGGCACTGCGCAGACCGGAGAACACGTCTCCACCCTAACCAGTGGTACTTGTCCACCTCCAGGATTTCATCCTAATGCCCTTAGGATATCTTAACACATTGAACCTTCTCATGGGGACCTTTCCATGATACAGTTCCACAGCCCTCTATGGAAGCAGTGTCACACACGGCAACATTTTACACATTACACATTCCGATTAACACACGTTTACAATGATATTCACACTTTCTTGTTTATGCACATGGTTCTGTTCTTCCCTAGCATGATGCCACTAATAACAGAAATCAAGCATTTAGTAGCCCTCACGGATTAATTGGAACGCACATCATTTAACCTTAATCATGGTACATGTATTTATAACTCATTTTCACATGGAAATCTCATAGTGTAGGCTACTGTCATCAAATTTCTTGAAAATTTAACCACATACTTTTTTCGGGCATAGGAACACACATACAAATTTTCACATTTTTCTGAATTCACATGCATTTATAGAAATTAAAACATTCAGTTTCATGCCATTCATAAACTAAGTTAACATAGAACATGACATGGATTTCAGATTTGATCATGCACAGTCATGAACCCACATACATATTGGCACAAGAAATTTTTCCCAATTTTTATTTCCCAACACACGATTTACTAAAATTTTCACAAGGTCTACACATGCTTTCTATTTCTCATTGTAGGAATTATAAAAATTCACATGAATATGGGAAAATTCCCAAATTTGCAGGGCATGGACTGATACCTACAAACATGGTTCATAAAATTCTACAGCATTTATTCCTCAGAAATCATGAGAACAAAATTAAACATGCAAAATCTCTTTCCTACACATGCCTTCCAATAATTCTAATAAATTATGCCATCTACAGAAAAATACAGGAAATTTCACACACATCACATTATCTATTTTACATAACATATAAAATTTACATTATATCCTCATGCGTAGAAATCCGGAAATTAAAGATATAGGGCAGAACAGTTCACTGTTCTGTCAAGAAGAACTCAACGGCATACTATGGACGTTTACAAGAGTTGGCGGCAACATCGTTGGCCGCTGACTCAAGATCTCAACGGCAATAGATCTGGCCGTCGAGTTCGGATCTGTGTAAAAACACAGTCCGAGCTCTAAAGAATGGTGAATGTAGAGGATCCAGGACACGAGGAAAATGCCATAAAACGATAGAAACCTCCTAGACACATACATGGACAAGGTGAAAGGTTACTTGCCTTTGAAAAACTCCTAAAGGGATCAAAATGGTTGGAGAAGCTCTCCTTGGGCAGTCCCAAGAAGCCTCCAAGATGTCTCCACTCCGGCCTCTGTGATGCTCCCCTCTGCAATCCAGGGTCGGGGATGTGTAGCCGGATGTGTTGTCTCCCTCCTTGTCGAAGTAGATCTCCAGATGAAGCCTTGGATCGCCGGATCAAAGCCTCCAAACTCCAAGTTTTCTCACAGCTCACTAGGGTTTTCTCTTATCTCTTTGCAAAGAGCCAAGAGAGCTCTTTGGGGGTTGTCACAAGGGCCATTTTAGAGAGGAGAACCTCTCACCCACGCAGAGGTCGGGGGAAAGGTCGGGGTAGCCGTTGGGGTGGTTGGCATCCCCATCAAAGGCATGGCACACCATGCTGCTGCAGACTAGTCTGTCAGGACATAGACGTCCACCGATATGGCCGTCGACTTAATAATCGACGTCCACCTATATGGACGTTAACAATAAGTGAACGTCCATTCTGTTGACGTCGACTAACCCTTCGGCCAGAAACCAAAACCATGCAAAACCTAATTTCTCCTAGTTCATGCATGCAATACATAGGGTGTAATGCACACACTCACTATGTCACGAAATCAACCGATATATATATACAACTAAGTATGTACATACATTCATAAGTACACCAAGATAATGTATACATAATACTTACACGATAATGCATATACATACACAAGCAAAAATTGCACACAAAATATAAGGACAAATTCGAGGGCCTTAACCCTCTCCCCCTTAAAGAAACTTCGTCCTCGAAGTTAGGACAACACTACTCAAACAAAAGGGATACTTCTTCTTCATCGCATCCTCAAGCTCCAAGTAGCCTCCTCCCGCGAGAAGTTACGCCATAGAACTTTAACCGACGCAATACTCTTGTTCCGGAGGTGCTGAACCTTCCGGTCAAGAATAGCTACTGGTTGCTCCACATACGACAGATCTGGCTGGATCTCCACTGGCTCGTGACTAATACATGAGATGGATCTCGGACATATTTCCTGAGCATAGATACGTGGAAAACGGGTGAACACTAGCCAAAGCTGGGGGTAAGCTAGCTCATAACCACGTTGCCCAATCGTCTGAGAATCTCATACGGGCCAATGTCTAGGGCTCAACTTACTATGCCTGCCAAACCTGACGACACCACGCGTAGGCGATATCTTCAAGAAGACATGATCACCTACCTCGAACTCTAGATCCTTCCTCCTGTTGTCGGCATAGCTCTTCTGTCTATCCTGTGCCGCAACAAGCCTCCTCCTAATCAACTGGATCTTATCCGAAGTCTCCTGAACTAACTCCGGACCAATCAGCTGTCTATCACCAGTCTCCTCCCAACATAAAGGAGATCTGCAGGGCCTACCATACAACGCCTCGAATGGAGCCATACCGATACTAGCATGAAGCTGTTGTTGTATGCGAACTCCACAAGAGGTAAATGACGCTCCCAATCATCCTTCCAATCCAAAACACCGCTCTCCTCACATATCCTCGAGCGTCTGGATAGTCCTCTCGGACTGTCCCATCGGTCTGGGGATGAAACGCCGAACTGAGCTTCAGCTCCGAACCTAACGCATCCTGAAGACCCTTCCACAATCTCGAAGTAATCTCGGATCTCGATCCGAAATGATCGACTTCGGCACACCATGCAATCTAACGATACAGCTAACATACAATCTAGCTAAACTCTCTACTACTGACTGCTTCTTCTTCATAGGCAAGAAATGAGCAGTCTTCGAGAATCTATCTACAACTACCCAAATCGAGTCATTGCCCCTTCTAGATCGAGGCAAACCCGATACGAATCCATAGTGACAGCTTCCCACTTCCATACGGGAATATCCATCCTCCCTGCATAAGGCCGGATGGTCTGCCGCTCGGCTTTCACCTGCTGACATACTAGACATCTGGACACATAATCCGCACATCCTTCTTCATGCCGGACCACCAAAATGATCTCTTCAGGTCTTGATACATCTTAGTGTTACCCGGATGAATAGAAAATCGCGATCTATGAGCCTCCGCTAACACATGCTCACGGACATCTACCACATCGGGGACACAAACACGTGCTGAAATCTAATCACACCGTCCTCATCACGAGCAATGCCCGCCTTACCCACTAACTCTAACAATCTAGGATCGGCTTTCTGCTGCTCAATCACCTCATCCAAGACTGAGGATCTAAGGGATAGCTGAGCTACAAAAGCCTGACACAACGATGGCTCTAACTCGGTCATAGAGCACGCTGCATCCTCCACATCTTCCAATCCTGCTGGAGCGAAGACCTCTTTCTACTAAGACATCTGCTACGACGTTCGCCTTTCCAGGATGATACTGAAGGTCGAAGTCATAGTCCTTCAAGAACTCAATCCATCTCCTCTGCCTCAGTTTAATTCCTTTTGGGAGAAAAGACTTCAAGCTCTTGTGGTCGGTAAACACCTCAAATCTGACACCATAAAGATAGTGCCTCCAGATCTTTAGTGCATGAACCACAGCTGCGAGCTCTAAATCATGAGTCGGATAGTTCCTCTCATGCTCCTTCAACTGACGAGAAGCATAAGCCACTACCCTCTCTTGCTGCATGAGCACACAGCCCAACCCAATCTGAGATGCATCCGTATAAATGGCAAAACCTTCTAGACCACTAGGCAATACCAATACCGGAGCAGAAGTAAGCTTAGCCTTCAATAGCTGAAAGCTACGCTCACATGCCTCAGACCATACGAACTTCTCACCTTTCCGGTCAGCTTTGTCAAAGGGGCGGCGATGGATGAGAAACCCTCAATGAATCGCCGATAATAACCAGCTAACCCAATAAAACTACGAATCTCTGAAGGGGTCCTGGGAATCTCCCAATCCATAACTGCCTGGACTTTTGCTGGATCAACTGCAACACCAGCGCCAGAGACGACATGCCCGAGAAAGAACCTCGCGCAACCAGAACTCACTTGCTGAACTTCGCATACAGCTTGTGCTCACGGAGAACCTCTAAGACTAACCTCAAATGCTGACGATGTGTGGCCTCATCCGAGAATAGACCAACCGTCATCAATAAACACACAACAAAGCTATCTAAATACGGACTAAACCCCGGTTCATGAGATCCATGAACGCTGCAGGGGCGTTGGTCAATCCGAAAGGAAGAACCAAAAACTCATAATGTCCATAACGGGTTCTAAATGCCGTCTTGGACACATCCTCACACCTAATTCTCAACTGATGATAACCAGATCGCAAGTCAATCTTGGAAAAGACTGATGCCTCTCGCAACTGGTCAAACAGATCATCAATTCGAGGTAAGGGATACCTGTTCTTCACAGTTACCTGGTTTAGCTTTCTATAATCAATGCACAACCGAAGTGACCCGTCTTTCTTCTTGACGAATAATACAGGTGCGCCCCAAGGGGAAACACTAGAGCGAATAAATCCCTTATCGAGCAATTCTTGCAATTGCTTCCTCAACTCGGCTAACTCTGCAGGGGCCATCCGATATGGGGCCTTCGAGATAGGAGAGGTGCCTGGAAGCAACTCTATAGTGAACTCTATCTCCCTATCCGGTGGCAATCCAGACAAGTCGTCGGAAAGACATCTGGAAAGTCCTGCACCACATCGATCTCTGCAAGAGTCAGTGACGAACCAGCATCGGGTACTAGCATAACGCTGGCAAGAAATGCGTCACAACCCTTGTTCACCATGCGCATCGCCTTCATGGCAGAGATAACTAACTTTCCCGCTAAGTTCTTTGGCAAGGGATGAGAGAACTCATCCTCACCAGGAATGCGGAAAAACAATCTCTTCCTACGACAATCCACTAACGTAGTGCTCCTCTAGCCAATCCAGACCAAGGATACAATCATAATCCTTCATCTTTAGCAAGAAGAAAAACACCCATCTAGGAATCTATCCTCAATGCACACAGGTAACGACGGAATGCACTTCCTAGTCGATACCGTACCCGCAGGGGTGTGCACAACAAGGGACCTCTAACTCCTCAGACTCTATGCCTGACTCTAGGGCTAACTGCCTAGCGAACCGCTCGGAAAGGAACGAGTGAGTAGCACCCGTATCAAACAAAACCCGAGCGTGCACACCGAAAAGTAAAACTGTACCTTCGGTGACATGCTCCGCCTGCTCGGCGTCCTCACGAGCCAACGCAAACACTCGAGCTGGGGCTCGAGGCCTTCCTGGTCGTCCTGTAGCTGGCGCGGCTGCCGCTACTACTGGTACTGGCGCTCCTCGCTGAGCTTCCTGCTGAAGTCTGGGGCAATCCTTGATCTTGTGGTTGCTACTCCCACACTTTAGGCATTTGCCCGCTATCTTCCAACATTCTGTACCACCATGTGCCCTTCCACAGTGAGGGCACTCCTTCTTGTCACCAGAGGAACGTACAGAAGGTACCTGAGTGTTGCTGACTACCACAGGGCGCTGTGGTGACTGGTATGCTGCTCTCCTCTTGTCTTGTCGCTGGAAAGTGGTTGCTGTCTCTTCTGCGAAGCCTTCTTCTCCTCAAGGTACCGCTCCATCTCGCCTTCCTGCCTACAAGCAGCGCTAAGGCTTCGCCAGGGTACGATGATCAACGCTACGAGCCTCGTCCGCAGTGATGGCTTAAGGCCCATCACAAACTTCTTTGCCTTCCTGCGCTCATCTGCCACAATGTGAGGTGCATACTTAGATAGTTCTGCAAACCTGGCCTCATACTCGGTACGTCATAGAGCCCTGAGTCAAAGTGAGGAACTCCTGCTCCATCCTGTCCTGGATGTGCTCGGGGACGAACTTGGCCCGAAAGAGCCTCACGAACTCGTCCCAAGCAACATCATCGCACCGTCCTCAAACCGTGTACGTAGTAATGAAGCCCACCACACATCAGCTCTCTCCTGCAACATAACCTTCATAAGCACCGCTAAACAACTTCAACTTAACAGGGAATAGAAGACACATGACTAACACATACCTGTAGCATGTAGGTGGCTAAAGTAACCTTATCCTCATCCACACCTGATGGCCCGGAAGATCTTCTCGATCTCCCTCATCCAGCTTTCGGCTAGCAACGGATCGCTCTCCCCCTTGAAAGAGGGTGGCAGCATCCTCTTGAATCTTCCATGATGGAAGGTCCACCATGGTCCTGAGCTGGGGGCCTGAGCCTGCTACATTAAACAACAAGCAATATATAATAAACCAATATCATGCAATTTAAATAGCAAACTACTAGGTTGTTTTATTATTCTACCTGGGCCTCCAACTGGGCCTGGAGTGCTGCCTGGTATGGCCTGCGTCTGCATGGCTTGCACCAGACCTTGCATAAATACTCCATAGTCCACTGGCGTGGTGGGGGAAGCACAGGACCCTGTGGGGCCGGGGCCTGCTGCTCGCCCCGCTCCTCACGCCTCTGCTCGTCGTCGCGAGCTGGCACACCTCCACGTCGTCCACGGAAGCCATGGCTGTAATAAAATTTTAGCCACCAATTAGAGCTAGGTTACTAAGCTTCCTAACCATTTTTCTATCTATTTTTCCATTCATTATTAGTCTTTTCTACCCATGTGGACAATCTATAAAGATTTAGCATGCATGAGGATGATGATTCATGTTATTCATGTAAGATCTCAATCGGTTTCTCTGATACCAATCTCTGTGCGACCCTCATTATACCGGTACGGTTATACCAACCCACGTCGGTATAGTAAAGGTTATCACAGTGGGACATTTACCCAAACACTATCACATTGATTGAGATATACACAAATATAGACACAGAGTCGCGGAAGTAAAGGACTAACTGTCATCACATTTCATCATCCACATTTCTCATACATGATCCATATAGCAAATTAAAGGACTAAACTTTCATAATTGAAATTAAACCAAACTACATTGTCCACAAGATTAAAGTTCTACATTTAATACATAATTTTTCCACAATTACATAAATGATAACTCTAATACAAGCTAAATTTACATACTATGAAACAAAAAGGGACACAACGTCAACTCCACAAGCTACTCTCCACGCTCGGAGTCGCTCTCCACGGTCTCCTCCAAAAGTGTGTCACCAACTAAACCTGTACGCCGAAGCAAGGAGTGAGTCTAAAAGACTCAGCAAGTAACTCCATACACATCATTCATGCATACATCATAGTAGGTTCTACTATTTCAATTTGCACGGCAATCATACAACATGCTTGAACATCAATAGAGACAACCTATCATGGTATTTCTACAAAGTCAAAACACATGGTACATGGTTTAAGATGTTTCACATAACACTCCCTATCACATGCTTTCTACTCATTTAATCACATGAAAACTACACTTCCAATTTGACTATAACATGATGGCAATTTACATGGAATTAGAAATATCATAGCATGAATTATCGTCTCATACTCTAACACATTCACTTCACATGGTTACACATTCCCATATTTCACATGGTTCATTTTTCAAACATTTCACATGTACACATGTTCACATTCTAACATAAATAGTTCACATGATTTCACATTTCACATTCACATGTTCACATATACACATGTTCACATTCACATTTCACAATTTATTTGCGGTGACACATAGTCCAAACCACCACTAGAAGGACACATCACATACACATAACACATAGCACATCACCTAGGCAATACAGTGATGACTCTTGGCACTGCGCAGACCGGGAGAACACGTCTCCACCCTAACCAGTGGTACTTGTCCACCTCCAGGATTTCATCCTAATGCCCTTAGGATATCTTAACACATTGAACCTTCTCATGGGGACCTTTCCATGATACAGTTCCACAGCCCTCTATGGAAGCAGTGTCACACACGGCACATTTTACACATTACACATTCCGATTAACACACGTTTTACATATGATATTCACACTTTCTTGTTTATGCACATGGTTCTGTTCTTCCCTAGCATGATGCCACTAATAACAGAAATCAAGCATTTAGTAGCCCTCACGGATTAATTGGAACGCACATCATTTAACCTTAATCATGGTACATGTATTTATAACTCATTTTCACATGGAAATCTCATAGTGTAGGCTACTGTCATCAAATTTTCCTGAAAATTTAACCACATACTGTTTTCGGGTATAGGAACACACATACAAATTTTCACATTTTTCTGAATTCACATGCATTTATAGAAATTAAAACATTCAGTTTCATGCCATTCATAAACTAAGTTAACATAGAACATGACATGGATTTCAGATTTGATCATGCACAGTCATGAACCACACATACATATTGGCACAAGAAAATTTTCCCAATTTTATTCCCAACACACGATTTACTAAATTTTCACAAGGTCTACACATGCTTTCTATTTCTCATTGTAGGAATTATAAAAATTCACATGAAATGGGAAAATTCCCCAATTTGCAGGGCATGGACTGATACTACAAACATGGTTCATAAAATTCTACAGCATTTAATTCCTCAGAAATCATGGAACAAAATTAAACATGCAAACCTCTTTCCTACACATGCCTTCCAATAATTCTAATAAATTATGCCATCTACAGAAAAATACAGGAAATTTCACACACATCACATTATCTATTTTACATAACATATAAAATTTACATTATATCCTCATGCGTAGAAATCCGGAAATTAAAGATATAGGGCAGAACAGTTCACTGTTCTGTCAAGAAGAACTCAACGGCATACTATGGACGTTTACAAGAGTTGGCGGCAACATCGTTGGCCGCTGACTCAAGATCTCAACGGCAATAGATCTGGCCGTCAAGTTCGGACCTGTGTAAAAACACAGTCCGAGCTCTAAAGAATGGTGAATGTAGGGGATCCAGGACACGAGGAAAATCCATAAAAATGATAGAAACCTCCTAGACACATACATGGACAAGGTGAAAGGTTACTTGCCTTTGGAAAAACTCCTAAAGGGATCAAAATGGTTGGAGAAGCTCTCCTTGGGCAGTCCCAAGAAGCCTCCAAGATGTCTCCACTCCGGCCTCTGTGATGCTCCCCTCTGCAATCCAGGGTCGGGGATGTGTAGCCGGATGTGTTGTCTCCCTCCTTGTCGAAGTAGATCTCCAGATGAAGCCTTGGATCGCCGGATCAAAGCCTCCAAACTCCAAGTTTTCTCACAGCTCACTAGGGTTTTCTCTTATCTCTTTGCAAAGAGCCAAGAGAGCTCTTGGGGGTTGTCACAAGGGCCATTTTAGAGAGAGAACTCTCACCCACGCAGAGGTCGGTGGGAAGGTCGGGGTAGCCGTTGGGGTGGTTGGCATCCCCAATCAAAGGCATGGCACACCATGCTGCTGCAGACTGGTCTGTCAGGACATAGACGTCCACCGATATGGCCGTCGACTTAATAATCGACGTCCACCTATATGGACGTTAACAATAAGTGAACGTCCATTCATGTTGATGTCGACTAACCCTTCGGCCAGAACCCAAAACCATGCAAAACCCTAATTTCTCCTAAGTTCATGCATGCAATACATAGGGTGTAATGCACACACTCACTATGTCACGAAATCAACCGATATATATATACAACTATGTATGTACATACATTCATAAGTACACCAAGATAATGTATACATAATACTTACACGATAATGCATATACATACACAAGCATAAAATTGCACACAATAAAATAATAAGGACAAAATTCGAGGGCCTTACACTACTCATACATGCACATGGAATCTATGTAGTATAGTGTGTACACCACTACACCATGTAATTATCCAATAATACTACTTATCCTACACATACATACATAGGTACATTTAAGATAACAACACGCACATGAATATCTTCATACGCATACAAAGTATAAGGTATAACATGTATATTACTACCCGGGCAATCAATAGCATTTATACCTAGCATACACAAGCATACATGAATACACTAAGATGAGATGTACGTAGATATCTTTCTATGCATACACACTTGATTTGGCATATATATACACAACACACGGGTGTAGCACACTTGTGTACATTATGCTTGAAATAGATGAATACAACATGCGAACCGATAATTAGATTGACTTGCACAACTTTACCTAACATTGCTTAAGTACTATATGCATAATTTAGCCAAGACTATTCTCACCTAATTATCATAAAAAACATGCATGTTATTCATGAGGAGTATAGAATCCCAATATAAGCTACTAAATACACCTACCATGCTTGAACTCTTTATGTACATGCAATGTACGAAGTACAATGTATGCATTAACTAACCATGCAATGAACTATGTTTACAATAAACATACACATGCATATATAAGTACACCAGGTGTTATGCATGTAGAATTAGGTATACAATTGTCACACGCATAAGATAACATACATACGTACATACACATATGTACTTCATACTCTCATACAAAATTCATGAAATAGGTAGTATAGGATATTCTTCAATATTTAGATAGCACACGCATAGTATTATCCATGTATCCTAAGTCAGAGATTTTGGTATTCGTAATACACCTCTAATTAGCTAATTGTTCACTTCTACACTAATAATCATATACACGCATGTATATATATATATATAGATATACGCACATGCTCATGCTCAAGAGAAGGATAAAACTTATAGTAGGCACAATAAACTACGCATGCTAAGCACACAACAACCGAACACCCAACACACCATTCATATACATACATATATATAAAGAGAATAAAAATTCGGGGTCTCATAGAAGATGCCCGCCATGGTCACAAGGCAGCCCTCTTCCACCATCTTCAAATGCTTGATCCGACCTCCAGAATTGCAACCACACCTGGAGAACCTTCTGTTCACGATCCTTGTAGTTTTCCCTTGGTCAAACTTGCTTCAGATCGCACGAACAATGCACTTCAACCTTTCCTTCATCCCTCTTTCTCACCTCCGAAACAATGCCGAAAACTCCTTCCCAAAGGACAAACCGAGGTCTTATAAGGATTCCTACAGATTATCTAAGCTTCAATCCTGGCCCTTGAACAAAAAATGACCCAATCTTCCCATTAATTGCATTAGAAATGGCCGACATTTTCTCCCCGGAACGGTAACAACAAAAACTGGCAAGTCAAGTTAACGTCAACCCCTGTTGTCGTCGACCATCAAGTAGACGTCCATCAATCATGTTGTCAACTTACTTGCCTAAAAAACTAAATATTCAAGAAAATTATAAATAACACAATCCCCTGTCGTTAACAGACAGTAGACGGCATTGATCATGCCGCTAACTGTAGTCAACGTCAGTAGATATTGATGTCAAGTTCATCAAAGTTACAGTATACTGTTAAATGCAGAAAGCACATACATAATTGCATCATTCAGTCTAGCAAAAACTAGGGCATTACTCCCTCTCCCCTTAAAATAATCTTCCATCCTCGAAGATTGAGTTAGAACACTTACCAAACAACGATGGATATTGCTTCTTCATCATCTCTTCAAGTTCCCATGTTGCTTCTTCATGCTAGAAATTCCTCCATAAAACTTTCACGAAAGGAAGGACTTCGATCTCAACTCTTGCACCTTCTGATCTAGTATCTCTACATGCTGCTCCGCATAGGACAAATCTGGCTGAAACTGCATCAGTTCATGGCTAATCACGTGTGTTGGATCTCGAACATACCTTCTCAACATGGATACATGAAGAGCCGAGTGTACTCCTTCTAATGATGGTGGCAAAGCTAGCTGGTATGCCACATTCCCCATCTTCCTTAATACCTCAAAGGGTCCAATGAATCTAGGATTCAACTTACCTCTCTTCCCAAATCTTACTACACCCTTGGTTGGTGACACCTTGAGAAATACATGATCTCCCACCTCAAAAGCCAAGTCCTTCCTCCTCGAATCCATATAACTCTTTTGATGATCTTGTGCTGCCTTCAATCTCTGCATAATCAACTGGATTTTCGCCGATGTTTCCTGCACCACTTCTGGCCCAACCAAATGTCGATCTTCTGCTTCTTCCCAACACAATGAGGATCTACAAGGTCTCCCATACAAAGCTTCAAATGGCACCATACCTATACTCGAGTGGAAACTATTATTGTATGCAAGTTCCACAAAAGCAAGATGGCATTTCCAATCTCCTCTCCAATCAAGAACACAAGCCCTATGCATATCCTCCAACGTCTGAATAGTCCTCTCGGACTGTCCATCCGTTTGTGGATGAAATGCTGAACTCAACTTCAATTAACTGCCAAAAGCTTGCTGCAAACTCTACCAAAATCTAGATGTAAATCTCGGATCACGATCTGAGATAATCAACTTCGGAATACCATCCAACTTCATAATACTATCAATGTATAGCCTAGCCAAACTCTCTATGGACTGTTTCTTCTTCATAGCAAGAAAATGAGCACTCTTCGAGAACCTATCAACAATTACCCATATAGAGTCATTCCCTCTAGCTGATCAAGGCAATCCAGTCACAAAGTCCATAGTTATCTGCTCCCATTTCCACTGAAGACTATCCAGTTTCTGCATCAAGCCTGAAGGTCGCTGACGTTCTGTCTTTACCTGCTGACATATTAAACATTTAGCTATAATATCCACCACATCCCGTTTCATGCCAGACCACCAAAAAGAATGCTTTAGGTCCCAATACATCTTCCCATTGCCTGGGTGAATAGAAAACTGTGACCTATGTGCTTCCTCTAGAATCTCCTTTCTCATATCCACATCATTAGGGACACATACTCGATGATTCAAACGAATCACACCATCTTCATCTCTAACTATGCCAGATTTCCCAACCAACTCCTGCAAATCTAATGGTCAACCAAGCTAAGAACATGCTGCACAATTGTGGCTCTAGAACGGCCAATGATCCTGTTGCATCTTCCAACATCTTCCAGTCTTGCCGCATCATTTGCCTCTTCCTACTTAATGCATCGGCCACCACACTGGCTTTCCCATGGTGCTAAGTAAGCTCAAAATCAGTCTTTTAGAAATTCAATCCATCTCCGTTGCCTCAAATTTAACTCTTTCTGGGAGAACAGATATTTAAGACTTTTGTGGTCAGAGAATAGTTCAAATCTCACTCCATACAAATAGTGCCTCCAAATTTTCAAATCAAGCCACCAGCTCCAAATCATGAGTTGGATAATTACGCTCATGCTCCTTATGTTGCCTAGAAGCATATGCAACAACTCTTCCACCCTACATTAGAACACAGTCAAGCCCAATTTTCGAAGCATCCGTGTAGATAGAAAAAGGATCCACACCATTGGGCAACACAAGCACTGGTGTTGTAGTCAATCGAGTCTTCACCTCCTGGAAACTTCTTTCACAAGCTTCAGTCCATTCGAACTTAACTCCCTTGCTCGTCTGTCTTGTCAAGGTAGCCGCAATAGAAGAGAAACCCTCAATGAACCTTCTATAGTAACCAGCTAAGCCAAGGAAACTCGTGATATCGACAGATGATCTGGATGTCTACCAATTAAGGACAGCTTCCACCTTTGCTGGGTCCACAGAAACACCATCTCCAGAAATAACATGCCCCATGAAGTGAACCTCCTTCATCTAGAAATTGCACTTACTGAATTTAGCATACAGTTTGTGCGCTCTCAAGACTTCAAGTACAATCTTCAAATGCTCCCTATGAGTCTCCTCATCAGGTGAGTAGATCAGCATATCATCAATAAAAACCACAACAAAAGAGTTAAGATATTGTCGGAAAACCCTATTCATCAAGTCCATGAAAACAACTGGAGCATTCGTCAACCCAAATGGTAAGACTAGGAATTCATAGTGGCCATATCTCGTTCTAAAAGCCGTTTTAGAGGAATCCTCCAACTTGATTCGGAGTTGATGATAGCAAGAACAAAGATCAATCTTAGAAAACACAGAAGCTCCACGCAACTGGTCAAACAAGTCATCAATACGAGGCAAAGGATACTTGTTCTTAATAGTCACCTGATTTAGCTTGCGGTAGTCAATGCATAGCCTCATTGAACCGTCCTTCTTATTCACAAAAAGTACAGGTGCTCCCCAAGGTGATACACTTGGCTGAATAAAACCCTTGTCTAGCAATTCCTGCAGTTGCTTCTGTAATTTCGTCAATTTTGCTAGTGCCATACGGTAAGGAGCAACAGATATAGGTGCAGTACCAGGTACTAACGCAATACCAAACTCAATCTCCCTTGTAGGGGGCAAACTAGACAAGTCCTCAGGAAAAACATCACTGAAATCTCTGACAATCTCAATATCTTCCACGGTCAAAGCCTTCTTCGAATCTTCATATATCACCACGCTAGCAAGAAAACCACTACAACCCTTGTTCAACATCCGAGTTGCCTTCAGGGCTGAAATCACAAACTTACCCATCATGTTCTTCGGTAAAGGGTGGAAAAACTCATCTTCACCAGGAATCCAGAAAATAGTGATCTTCTTCCTACAATCCATAAGGGCATAATGCTTCTCGAGCCAGTCTAAGCCCAAAATAGCATCATAGTCCTTCATCATCAACAGATAAAAGCTACTAGGAAAATCTAGCTCTTCTATACTCACATGAAGAGAAGAAAAACACTGTAAGGACCCCAAGAACATGACCCTCGGCCCACGTTGAGGACCCTATTTTCACGGTCGCCGCCCACGGAGCCGAAGACCCAGAAGGGCTATAATATAAATGTAACAGGATATGTAACGGAAGTAAACATCAACTACTAAACTAGAAGCACACATGCGGAAACAGAAAGAAGAGCGAGACCGCTGTGTACCGCACTAAGTATAGTCCCAACGCACACAACTAGTACAAGTAAAGGATAACAAGTCCCTTAGGGGCATACCCCAAGGGTGACGTACATAGGGAGGGGGCAACCACTGCTAGCTAGGGGACCACGACTACCTCCCCGTCTCCTCCGCCCGGCGCCCGCCCTGCTGCTACTAAGAAGTCTCACCTGGGAAAGAAAGGGATGAGCTTCACAATAGAAGCTCAGTAGGGACTACCAATCTCTTACTGGCTCTAACAGATAGTCAAAACTATGTACTTAATTAAATAACAACAGTTTATCTTCTACCTACAAACAGAAGTGCGGAAGCAAGCTACCACTAACAATGGTACGGAAGTACAGCACTGTCAGAAACTCCGTATGACTACTTGTCGTGACCACCACATGACTAGAAACACAGACAGGGGGAAACCCCGCCTGGACAAGAAGCACTAGCTACGGAAAGCACTACCACTAGTCAACCTGTCAGGTGCATCCACTGACATCTTATCCTCGACCCAAGTCCAAACCTCCACGTCTCGTCAGAGTGAGGCAGGACACAAAGTACACAACAGTAACCACCGTAGTCTGGCCGGACTACGGTCCCATGCCTGTCCTCTCTAGGTGGTTCCGGGGCCACAAAGAGCAAGGCAGTGAGAAGAAGGACTGACTGGCCTGCGCCGGGAAGGACTCCAAATGACCTCAGCGTCCCAGACCAACCACGAGAGCTCTACAAACGACTCAACGCCGCTGTCCTAACCACCATTTTCCCCTCCACTCCAGAGTCCGTGACTTGAGCATGCCCGCCACCCAGAGTACTACCTCAATAGGCATGCGGGGACGGGGGTCCAAGGCAATGGTAACAACCTCTCTCACCGGACAAGCCCTCAAGTGTTGAGCACCGGGTGAACGACTAGTGTAGGACCGTACTAGGGAACTAGCACAGGTGCCACGGGTACAGTAAGAAGCGGAAACGGCGAAGACTCCACAAAAAACACGGAACTTTGCAAGACCTCAACCTGTCTCTGCTGTAGTCACGACGCATCAGGCCGTCGCGACCTTGCTGCGATGCCCTACCCTGTCGTGGTGGCCCAAGCCATTGCGACCTTGTCGCGACGCCCAAAAGTGTCACGATGATGTCGCGGCGGCCATGCCGGTCGTGACATCATCGTGACCTCTATAGCGGTCGCGTCTTCAGCCGAGGGGGGTTCCGGTGCAATCCTCCTAGAGACCACCCCAGAACATGGTACAAACACACCACAGAGGGAGGGGAGCATTCTCAACATATAGAAAAGCCATTAAACCATGCAAACCACCATCAAAACCCCACAAACATGGATTTACAAGAATCTACGCTCGATGGAGAATCTCACTCAACCACGAGAATGGATCTCACACTCCCAGAACCCAAACTATGGGGAAAGCATGATCTCAAGGGGGAGGGGAGCATGCTAGGGCGAGAGGATCAAGGGTCCCTTCCTCCACAAGTAGAGCCGACCCAGTGGGGCATTCACGTAGGAATGACCACCTTGTCCTCGCTCTAAGCACCACGAACATGTCCCCTGCATGAACGGGACGACACCACCTCAGCACGAGCATGAAGAACCGTCGAGAAATCGCAAGGGGGCTTGAGAGGGGAAGAAGAAGGAGAGAAAGGGTGAGAGGGGGAAATGGGGCGCATCCCTGGGTTTTAAACCGATGGGCCCTAAGACGCGACGGGTCGGCCCGGCGCGACAACAACTCCGTCGCGATGCCCGTAGGTGTCGTGAGCATGTCGCGACGGCCACCAACGGTGTGACCCCAAAAGTGGTCAAACCTCGAAGACCAGGAAATAAGAACACGATGGCTGACCAGGTCGCGTCAATGTTGTACGCACCTAATGCCTGACAACACCGTTCTGACAGACGGGATAGCAGTCAAGTCTCTCATAAAAGCAATCACGACACCTCCAGATGCCATGAAAAGAACGCGACGCCCACCCTCGTCGCGACCAAGTCGCGATGGCCAGATGTGTCACCACACAACCATGTCGCGACAGGCTCCCCCGTCGCGACCGTGAGGACGGGGCCAATGGCCCAAGGGGGCCGTGTAACGACGCGTGCTTTTCGGATCCTTTTGGATCGTGTGTGTTGTGGTTGTTATGGCCGTTGTGAGGCCAGTGTGGAGCAGGTTTGTGGAGTGTGCAGGTTTGGTCCTGAAATGAAATAGGACCTACTGCAGTTGAGAAGAAGTTGGCGGCCAGGTGTGGCCGTTGACTTGTTGGCGTCCAGGTAAGTTGTCGTTGACTGCATGAACTAAGCGGCAGTGGATATGGACGTTTATGGTGGCGGTTGCCTTAAATGGCAGAGGGGTTGACGCCAACCTGTGCAATTTGCAGGTTATAGGGTCACCCGAGGGTAGGTTTTCCACCCTGTTCTCTTTCTCCCTTGCCTGGATTTAATGTCTCTTGCTTCCTTAATGCTTCTAAGAGCTGTAAAAGGATAATTGGGAGATTGTGGAACGCGTGGCGTTGTCGAATCGGACGAGGAAACGCCGTGGTGAGGTGCAATTTCCGTAGGAGCTCGCGGGGAGTTTGGTGAGAATCGGAGGAGTTTAAGAGGTTTAAGTGCATTCTAAGGTAGGGAACGAACCCTGTTACTCCTTAGGATCATTAAAACATGATTTAACCACATGAATCAGCATGTTTAATGCATTTTCGGATTAAGTTGCACCATGTGGGGACAATGGGTGGTTTGATGAATTTGAGTAGTAAAACATGTTATTATAGCTTAATTATAATGTGTGGATGTTAGAGGAACTAATTCCTTATGTTTCTCGATGGCTTTGGAATCATAATGGTAGGATCGGTTTAGGGTTTCTGCAGGAATAGAGGCTGAAGATCTTGGCGTCAACATCGTTTTCGCCAAGCTCATCAGCTGGGATACAGACAGCCAGATCCATTGCCGTCTACTTCCTGTAAGCAGCAGTCGATGTGGCCGCTAACTTGTGTATAAGCAGAAATGATTGTTATGGTATTTATCGATAATAAATGATGCGTTGGCACCTGTGGTGCACTGAGTGCACATGGTTTCTGTGTTTGGCATACATGGTAAGTAGTTAGTTACTCACTTTCGAGGCTGCGTGTTATTCACGCTAGTCCAGTGGGTTCACGTGTAGTGGATCATTGTTACCTGAGGTTACGTGAGGTTTCACGTGGTTTGTGGTGTGACGTGCACGTGGTTTTGTGTACATGGCGAGTAGTACGACGCCTACCGTGGTTACCTCTCCAGTTGGGTGCCCCAGTTCTTTGTGAGCCAGGCTGTTAGCTCGGGGCTTTGTCCCGGTACTTGTGTTGTACCATCGAGGTCTGTGTCGTCTGACCTGGACACCCTCACTCTTGTGTTTGAGTTGCACGTCCGACTGAGGGAAAGACGACAGTGGGACAGTGACACTTGTGTTTGTCTTTAGTCACTTGTAGCGCGCTCGTAGTTGGGGGTACGAACACCAGTAGACGTACTGGACCGCAGCTAGTCATTTTCCAGTGCCTCACTCTAGAGAGTTCCGGGCCAGGATCTCTAGAGGTGATAGGCATGGGCCTGTGACCGTGTGGTCCACAGGTGGTGGTGTTTAATTGGTCTCCTCAGTTGCTTGACTTTTTTCACGTGGAGCGGCAGCTGGACCTTTCGTTCTTGGCTGCGAGACTGAGAGGTAGACCTGTGTTAGCTTGTCCGAGTCAGTTTCTGGTGTCGCGAACCAGTTCACGTGGCTCGTGTTTGGCTGTCTCTACTTTAGCTTGTACACCTGTACTGATTTGCCGTTTAATTATTACAGTTGTTTTTCATAGTCGGCAGACGGTGAGTACTTTTACAGCTTTTATATCCTACTTAGCTGTTCTATAAATTGTTGGTACTGTTTTTTGCTTTTGTACCTGTGGTTTTTGGTTTGCTCGGTTTTGGGGGAATTCCCTATTGAGCCAGTGACTAGCGAGGATCACCCCTACCCCCACAGGTGAGAGCGAGGAGGACATTTCACGACCGTCGTCCAGTTCAGAGCCGCGCCGTAGCGGTGCAGGGTCAGTACCTCCAGCTGTGTAGTAGCAACTCCAACAGTGTAGTGTAGTTAGTTGTTTATTTTCTTCAGTTGTATCTCGGGGTATGCCCCAGGCTCTTGTACTTCTTTTCAGTTTTGTGGAAATATGTCTATGTAACTTGTGATATATATATAAAATGTGGTGTGTTCCTTTGTGTTTACACGGACTGTGGTTTGGTATCCCTTGCGAGGCTTCGTCCCGTTCGCGGGAGGCGAACTTGGATCAAGTACGTTATCGGTTTAACGGGCCTGGCCGAGGTGTTCCGCCACAGTTGGTATCAGAGCAAGGTCCGTGTTAATATAAAGAAACTAGAAAGATACATAGCCTTATTTCGGTCTTTGTACACTGCTGGTAGGGACCCTGGTTTCTGATAATTTGTTGTTTTGATTTTTGCTTGGTGTTTTGTTTATGTAGAAATTTTTGGAATGGCTGATAGAAGAGATTGGGGTGGTGGACGAGATGATCCGGAGGAAAGTACTCAGCATATGATAGAAAGGATCTGGGAAACCCTCACGGATATTCGGGCGAGGATGGATCAGCAGGCGCCGGTACCACCGGTTGCAGTGCCACCTGGGGATGGAGAGACTGTACCTATTGCTCCAGTCCCGCCAAGAGTAGAGGTGCCTTTTGTAGCACCTGTGCCACCACCACCACCAGTGTTATTAGCAGAGGAACCAGTGATGCAGTGGAGAAATTTTTGAGATTGCAGCCGCCTACTTATCAGGAGGGCCGAATCCAGATACAGCGAGCACTGGGTTCATGAGATCGAAAGAGTCTTTGCAACTATGAGGTGTCCGGCAGCAGATAAAGTTGTGTTAGCTGCTTATCAGTTGAGAGGTTTTGCATTAGAATGGTGGCGACTGAAGATGCAGACCACTTTGTTGGCAGGACAGAAGAGGCTATTACTTGGTCGGAATTTCTTGATGTATTTAACGATACATTCTTTCCGATTCAAGTGCAGGAAGTGAAAAGAGAGCAGTTTCGGACACTCCAGCAGGGTAACTCTTCAGTTTTAGAGTACCAGATGAGGTTTATGGCGCTTAGCCGTTATGCGCCTTATGTAGTTTCAGATAATAACATGATGGTTGAGTATTTTATTAGAGGTTTGAGAGTAGAGTTGCAGGATGCAATAGTACCTCTTATGTGTAAGACAGTGGAAGAAGCAGTCCAGAGAGCAGCTACATTGGAGAGGTCTATTCAGACTCGTCAGGTGGGCGAGTCAGGCTCAGGTAGTTTTCGGCTACCGCATCAGTCAGTAGGTGCAAGTAAGTTAAAGCATCAACAGGACCTTCTTCATCAGGCTTTGGGAAATGGGGCCAGAAATTGAAGCAAGCATTTAAAGGCAAAGGAAGAGGATGGGGAGGTCGTCAGAAAATTCAGCAAGGCTGAGGTAGGCCTGAGGTGGAGGAGTCGCAGCAGAGTACTGCTAGACAACCCATTACTCCACCAGGATATAGATGCTATAATTGTAATCAGCCGGGGCATTTGATCTACAATTGCCCCTATCTGAGAGAGTATGGGTATGGAAGAGGTGTGCAGCAGCAGCAGCAGCCTCAGCAGTTTCAGCAGCCACACAGGTCGTGGCAGGGGAGCACCGCAGCAGCGAGGAAGAGCCAGGTTATGGCTATCACCCGAGCCCAGGCGGAGGCATCGAATATGATAGAGGTACTTTACCTCTTTATGATTATTTAGCAAGAGTTTTATTTGATTCGGGTGCCTCTCATTCTTTCATTTCCGAAGAATTTCTGGATTGTATAGCTCATCCTTTAGAGGAAAAGTCTTGTGAGTTAGTAGTGGAGGTTCCTTCGGGTGAGTTTCTACTCACTTCGAGCTATATAGATGAAGCTCCTGTTATGATTGAAGGGAACTAGATGCCGGGTCGGTTGTATGCCCTGCAGTTGCCAGATTATGATATTATTTTGGGTATGGATTGACTTGAGACTTATGGAGCAATGTTAGATTGCAGAAAGAAAAGGATCAGGTTTTGTCATCCTAATGGTGCAGTATTTGAATATCAAGGTATGCCTTTTTATACCTCTAAGTTTCTAATTTCTGCAATTAAAGCTAGAAAGTTGATAAATGCTGGATGTGTGGCTTATTTAGCCTCGGTAAGTCTAGTAGAAGCTAGTCAGCCAGTGGAAGCAGTTCCCGTGGTTAGGGAATTTGCTGATGTTTTTCCTGAAGATTTGCCTGGTTTAGCTCCACATAGAGAGGTGGACTTTACCATTGAGTTGCTGCCAGGTACCATGCCGATTTCTAAAGCTCCATATCGGATGGCACTAGCAGAACTTAAAGAATTGAAAAAGCAATTAGAAGAGCTGTTGCAGAAGGGTTTATTAGACCGAGTCATTCCCCGTGGGGAGCGCCGGTATTATTTGTAAAAAAAAGATGGAAGTTTTCGTATGTGTATTGATTATAGAAAGTTGAATGATGTGACCAATTAAGAATAAGTACCCGTTGTCCGAGAGAATAGATGATCTGTTTGATCAGTTCCATCAGCGAAATGTTTTCTAAAATTGATTTGAGGTCCGGGTACCATCAGTTGAGAATTAAAGAGGAGGATATAGATAAGACAGCTTTTAGAACCAGATATGGTCACTATGAGTTTGTGGTTATGCCATTTGGGTTGACCAATGCTCCTACAGGTTTTATGGATCTGATGAATAGAATTTTTCATCCATATTTAGACCAATTCATTGTGGTCTTTATTGATGATATTCTAATTTATTCAGCATCTGAAGAGGAGCATGCAACTCATTTGAGGTTTACTCTGCAGTTGTTAAGAGATAACCAGTTGTTTGCTAAATTCAATAAGTGTGAATTTTGGTTGAAAGAAATTCAGTTTCTGGGTCATGTCATCTCAGCTAAAGGAATAGCAGTGGACCCAAGTAAAGTGGAAGCAGTGATGAGATGGGAGTGCCTAAGACAATAACCGAGATTAGAAGTTTTCTGGGATTGGCAGTTATTATAGACGCTTTATTCAAGATTTTTCTAGATTGCAGCACCTATGACTAAATTGACTAGAAAAGGTGTGCCTTTTGTGTGGTCCGGTGAATGTCAGAAAAGTTTTATGAAATTGAAGAAAAGACTTACATCCACCTATATTGACATTACCGGCAGGAAGTGTGGTTTTGTGGTTTATGCGGATGCTTCAAGGAGAGGACTTGGCGCAGTGCTTATGCAGCATTGTAAAGTGATAGCTTATGCGTCCAGGCAATTGAAGCCGGCAGAGGGGAATTACCCCACTCATGATTTGGAATTGGCAGCAGTTGTGTTTGCTTTGAAAATGTAGAGGCATTATCTGTATGGCGAGAGATTTGAGATCTTTACAGATCATAAAAGCTTGAAGTATATCTTCTCGCAGAAAGATTTGAACCTTCGCCAGCGCAGATGGGTTGAATATTTAAAGGATTATGATTTCAGTTTGGCTTACCATCCGGGTAAGGCCAATGTTGTAGCTGATGCCTTGAGTAGAAAGGCATATGTAATTTGATGATGATTAAATAATGGAGTTGTATGAAGAGGTAGTGGAGAACTCCTTGTATGTGCCCAGTAGTCAGCGACGGGCAGTACTAGCTGCTAGTGCTGTAGAGCCGTCTTTCTATTGGCAGATTGTTGAGGCTCAGAGAGCAGATGTAAGTTTAGCTGAAATTGTGAAAATGGAAGGAGTTGCCATTGATGATAATTGTGTGGTTAGGCTTAGAGGTAGGTTGTTTGTTCAGCTGAAAGAGAGGTAAAGCAGCGAGTGTTGGAAGAGGCTCATAAATCTAGGTACACTATCCATCCGGGTAGTACTAAAATGTACCATGATTTGAAAGCAGCATTTCTGGTGGCCTCATATGAAAAAGGAAATAGCAGAGTTTGTTGCAAGGTATGTTATCTGTCAACAGATTAAAGCAGAACATCAGAAGCCTAGAGGTTTGTTGCAACCGTTGCCCATCCCACAATGGAAATGGGATGATATTGCTATGGACTTTGTGGCAGGTTTACCAAGATCGAGTTCCAGGCATAATGGAATATGGGTATTTGTTGATAGATACCATGGTGTGCAGATTAGTGGCAGTAAGTATGTCTTGGACAGTGGATAAATTAGCAAAAGTTTATGTTGAAAGAATTGTTCCATTGCATGGTATTTCGAAGACTATTGTGTCTGATAGAGATCCAAGATTTACTTTTGGTTTTTGAGAAGTCTACAGAAAGTAATTGGTACTGAGCTGAGATATAGCTCCGCTTATCATTCCCAAACTGATGGTCAGACAAAGAGGACTATTCAGACAATTGAAGATATGTTGCGGGCTTGTTGTTTAGTTTGGGGAGGTAGCTGGGAGC